>JAQMRL010000015.1:15138816-15498235 GCA_035578175.1 Catonia carolina
ATAGGTTTGCGGTTTATAGGTCTGCCCTTAACAGACAGGTGGAGTGTCAAATTATTTACACTCAATCTGTCCGTTGCAGGGCTAAAAAAATAAATAGTTCTGTTTCTTATCACATGGTCAGCCAATTAAATGACTGAATCATTTAAGAACAGAAGAAGTAGAGGTGTAAAAGACACTAATCAGAGTTACCTTCTCTGAAAGTAATGAATTTCATTATACAGCCAGACCCTGTGGTGAATGAAGTGAAGTTGTCATTTACAGAGTGGAAAATATGTGCTTTTCAGAGGGCCCGGCATGCTGATAAGCATACTTTTCCACTCAGTGAGGAAGGCAATGGTAAACCACCTCACTCCTTGTTTTACTTAGTAAAACCTCTAGAGGTTCAAACCAGCTTTTCGGCTGATGACCTAAACAACAACAGGTCTGCGGTAAGTATACTTACCACTGGCAATAAGGTTGATTTTTTTTAAGAATAAGCTACGCAGTTGAACTCTATGGGCATTTTATGGCTTTATAAAAGTTCGCTTGTTAAGTAGGCTATCCACATTTTGAAATTAGTGCACAGCGACCATTTGCTTCATGAGTTATACGAATGTGGTAAGGATTCATACCAGCGTACGCAACCGTGTTGTTTTTTGTTACTTTTGTACAGTGCTTAGAAAATTTAAGTTTTTTACAGGAAAGCAAGCATTCATGCTAATATAAAGTTGAGATAAATTATTCTACACATTTTTCTGTTATATAGGACTACAAGTTGTTTAATAAGCATTCTTACCACTAAACATTATGCGATTCCCATTTTAATAAACGTTCCTTGGTAAGTATAGGCTACTTAATAAGGCTTAACATAAAAACAGACAGATGGAGTGTTAAATTATTTACACTCAATCTGTTAGTTGCAGGGCTAAAATAAATAGTTCTGTTTCTTATCGCATGGTCAGTCAATTAAATGACTGAATCATTTAAGAACAGAAGAGGTAGAGGTGTAAAAGACACTAATCAGAGTTGTCTCCTCTGAAAGTAATGAATTTCATTGTACAGCCAGACCCTGTGGTGAATAAAGTGAAGGTGTCATTTACAGAGTGGAAAATACGTGCTTTTCAGAGGGCTCGGCATGCTGATAAGCGTACTTTTCCACTCGGTGAGGAAGGCAATGGTAAACCACCTCACTCCTCGTTTTACTTAGTAAAACCTCTAGAGGTTCAAACTAGCCTTTCGGCTGTTGACCTAAACAACAACATAAAAAAAAGAAATATTTTACTGTTCTGGCACTAGAAATACATTATTCAAGTCCCTATAAAACAAAATTTAACATATTACATCTATATTTTCCCCCGGAGTATAGGGTGACCAGATTGTTACCATGCAAAAACGGGACACTAATATAACACGCACAACCGGGGCTGGGGTCTAGGGGTGGGGTATGGAATAGGGCCTACAGAATCCTAATTTAATGTTAGTCTGTTAAAAATATTATAAATTAAAAAAATCAAGTGTCTAAACTTGTTTTTAAAACTTTTTAAGTGTGAATTTTCTTTTCTTTTAAGCCTATCAAAGCACACAATTTGCTAGTTTTTCAAGGAATAAAAATAAATAAATAAAATGTTGAGGTTCATATTACTTTATTACTAAAGTTATTTCTCAAGTATAAATGAACAAGGATTAAACCATTAAAATACACAAGTGGTAACAGAATTTAACAAAATGCAATACATTTTTAAGTTTTGATGTACTTTTCATTTGCTCCAGCCAACTTAATAATGTCTTTTTTCTCTATTATGTAATTAGGCCTATAAAAGTGAGAAAACGGGACAATTTGACGTCCCGACAACATTTTTTGGGACAACAGGACACAACGTGAAAAAACGGGACTTTCCCGTTTTTTACGGGACGCCTGGTCACCCTACTGTAGTACTGCCCTATAAAAGGGTTAATAGGTTTACCAAAGATTTTACTTTTTAGTTTTTTTCATTAGTAATCCAACATAAATAAATTACATAAATGCAGAGGCGGATTAATACTTGTTGGGGCCCTAGGCAATGGCAAATGAGGCCCCCCCCCCCCACTTTGCTTTGACGTAATAAAAACATGATAGTTAATATTTCAATCAAGTTCATTTTCTATCAAAATAACATTTGTTCTGATATCTGATAATTATAATAATAATAATAATAATAATAATAACTATAATAAAGACGGAATAATATTAATTTATATTTTGTCCTTTGTCAAACTCATAACACCCCCATGTAGTAGCGCCACCGAAATAAAAAACGCGCGAATTTATGCATTCGTAAAAACGTGTTTACGAATTTATTTATTTATATTTTAGGGGCCCCAGAAAATGTATTATAAATGTACTATAAATTTAATGTAATCATACACAATCATGTCATTAAGTTCAACAATTGAATATTTTTACGATTGAAAATGTATTAATATTTTACAATTTTGTCATTTGTTCAATCAAATTTTTTTTTCCAAATTTTTTTTTAAATTTTCAATTTTTTCCAAATTTTTTTTTAATTTTTCAATTTTTTTTCCAAATTTTTTATTTTTTTTTATTTTGTCGGGGGCCCCTGGCCATTGGGGGCCCCTAGGCACGTGCCTAGTAGTGCCTATTGGGTAATCCACCACTGCATAAATGTATTCAACAGATACAGTATAATAATTTATGTACACTATTAATTAATTGTAAGGGAATCAATCATTCAATCAGTAATATAAAATACACAAACACACACACACACACACACACACACACACACACACACATACAAAGCTAATGTAAGATAAATATAAACAACTTTCACTCTGAGACTCAGAATAACTTCCATTAACGAAAGAAGAAAGAATGCAAAACAACCTACAAACTATAGACTACAGAATGAATACAAAAATAACACAACCAAATCTAGTGTATTATTGTAATATTATATTGGTAACACTGTTTATGGTATGCTAACAAGTGTCTCTTACTATACAACTAATGCCTAATACCTGTTTCGTATTAAATCGGTTACGTCATTATATTATATCATTATTGGTTGTTTGTATCTATTAACTTGACTACTACCTGGACCAGTCAGTCGGTAGCTACTAGTAGGCCTACGGTTGCACTAGATTTTATCTCTTTGTTTAGTTATCTCATCTGATTTACCTACATCTTTCTTTTTAACCAATAAAATCAGCGATGAATACACACACAGACCAATAATTATTCATATTTTATACACACACACACACACACACACACACAGACCAATCACTAAAAACATGATTTTTGGGTTCAGGGGGTCTGAAAACGTGTAGATCCGGTGAAAACTCAATTTCGAAAAAATCGACATGAAAACAATACTTTTCTTCCTATATATTCATATAGGCAAGAGAAAGTAAATTTAAACCAGGCGATTTTTAAAATAGTCATAGGACCAGTTTTTTGAGAAAATCGCAAAAAAAGTGAAAAATTACACGAATAAACTACTACTTCCGGTTGACCGATTTTGATGAAAATGTTCGTGTCGGATCTGGTAGTGGCATGTAACGTATGTTTCAAGGTTCAAGTTCGTACGATGTTCCGTTCTTGAGATTTTCTGTTCACACACACACACACACACACACACACACACACACACACGCGCGCGCGCGCGCACACACACACGCACGCACACGCACACACATACCAATCACTAAAAACATGTTTTTTGGGTTCAGGGAGTCTGAAAACGTGTAGATCTGGTGAAAACTCGATTTCAAAAAATCGACATGAAAACAATACTTTCCTCCTTCCTATATTTCCTTTTTATATTTCATAGAAAAACGTGAAGAATAACATTCGATTTCAAAAACATTAAAAATTCGGAAATATTCAAAATTTTTATTTTTATTTTTGTACTGTATTTTTCATATATTTGTTTTCATTCGACAGGAAGGAATGAGTCATATATTTGCAATTACTCTGCGTACCGCACCCACGTGTTACTGTCTCTTATCTCAGCCATATATGAACTGTCTCTTTCTTTTCCATCGGTTTTTCTTCTATGCATTCTATTCATTTCTGTTAAATTGCAGGGACAAATATTTAAAACGGTGGGCATCGATTTGAGACAAGAGTGCTTCCTTCACTCATGAACAACGTAATGTCGATTTTTCTAAAGCTGGAAGTGCAGAAAAACAATTTATTTTGCTGCCACAGGGCAACAAAACCACAAATATTGTATATAGAGAGGTTTTATTGTATAGAGAAGTTTTAAAATAACTTAATGAGGCCTACATTAGCGGCTGTGAAGCGAAGCGAGCGGGGGGTTGCTAGTTATTAATATTTACACACACACACACACACACACACACACACACACACACACACACACACACACACACACACACACACACACACACACACACACACACACACACACACATACACACACACATACACACACAGACCAATCGCTAAAAACATGTTTTTTGGGTTCAGGGGTCTGAAAACGTGTAGATCCGGTGAAAACTCATTTTCGAAAAAATCGACATGAAAACAATACTTTTCTTCCTATATATTCATATAGGCAAGAGAAAGTAAAAAGACCGTCTAGATCTAAAAGAATACAGAAACAAATTGTTTGGATTGAAGGTTCTTGTGGCTGACGGGAGGAATTTCAACAGGGGGAGAATGGGCTGTTAAATAGAGAGCCGAACAGTCGGAGAGGATAAAGAACTTCTGGAAGAGAAAGAAGGAGGCTCCACAAGGTGATATTTGTGTGGTCCTCAAAGGCCTGTCTGTGATGAAAAAAATTAAAAAGTATGAAAAAAACGAGAATTTCATACTATGGTCATTTACAGATCGAGTGGAAAAGTATACTTATCAGCATGCCAGGTGCTTTGAAAAGCATCTATTTTCCACCCTGCAAATGACACCTTCACTTCATTCGCCACAGGGTCTGGCTGTACAGTGAAATTCATTACTTTCAAAGGAGATAACTCTGACTAGTGTATTTTACACCTCTACCTCTTCTGTTCTTAAATGCTAAGTTATATAATTGGATGACCATGTCATCCAATAAAATAAAGTATTAAATAATAAACAAATAGATTGCCCATTGACAGTCTCCTTTATAGACTTCCAAAAGGCATTTGACTCAATTGATAGAGCAATCCTGGACCACACACTCAGAGAATTTGGAACACCAACTAAACTCGCGAATCTTCTTCGAGAAACCCTATCAAATACATTCTCGAAAGTAAAATTCAGAGGAGAACTATCAAAGCCATTTGAAATAAAAACGGGGGTCAGACAGGGAGATGGACTCTCCCCACTTCTGTTCAACTGTATAGGCTACTTGAGAAAGTGGTCCGAATGTGGACGCAAAAATTAAGAGCACATCACATCAAGCCAATCACTCTGGGCGTCCAAAGCAGAAGAATTTCAACACACTGTCTAGCCTTTGCGGACGATTTCGCTATTCTCTCCAGGTCCACAGAGGAGGCCATTACAGCAATCAACCTACTAGAGGAGACAGCGAACCTGGTAGGACTCAAGATTTCCGCAGAAAAAACCAAATTTATAACCAGCTCAAAGACCCCGCCGCAATTTATACAGACAGATATCGGGAGAATAGAACGAGTCGCAAAATTCAAATATCTTGGGGAATACATCCTCTCAAGAGGTCTTGATAAACCAGGCATCGAAGAAAGACTCAATAAGTTGGAAAGGACGTACGGAATCACGAGGAACATATACGCCAGGAAATGTATTTCCAGAAATGCCAAAATCAGACACTATCAGACCGTTATCCTGCCTGAATGTCTATATGCCAGCGAATGTCTAATTCTCAACCGCAACACAGATAGGTTGGAAATCTTGGAAAGGAGAATTCTTAGAAGAATACTGGGCCCAAACCGCACGGAGGATGGGTGGAGATTGAAGAGCAACAAAGAAATATATCAATATACTGAGACAATATTGGGAACAATGAAGTAAAGAAGACTGCTCTTTTTTGGACACCTGCACAGAATGGATCCCAACAGACTCACTAATAAAGTATTTGATTTCTGCCATAACAGGAAAACAACACAGGCATGGTACCTACAACTCAACCACATTACAACACGAGACATCTTAGATAGAAACAAATACAGAAGCCAAATACGAAGCATCAAAGAGTTCCAGGGTGGACATAGACCTCCGAGGACTGGAACAGCATGGTCTCAGGAGAGGAAGAAGAGATTCAGCGAGAAAATGAAGGCAATTTGGGCTGAACGGAGGAAGAACAGAGAGAAATGATTTGAAGTTGTATCGTGGTCCCTAAATTCCCTAAATCCCTAAAAAGATTAAATAAATAAACAAATAATAAAATAAACCATTGATTAAATTAAGTACGAGTACAGTATAAATGTTTTTAGTATGTAAAATATGTACTGTAAGGTATTTTTACTTTCTCTTGCCTATATGAATATATAGGAAGGAAAGTATTGTTTTCATGTCGATTTTTCGAAATCGAGTTTTCACCGGATCTATACGTTTTCAGACCCCCTGAACCCAAAAACATGTTTTTAGCGATTGGTCTGTGTGTGTGTGTGTGTGTGTGTGTGTATGTGTGTATGTGTGTGTGTGTGCGTGTGTGTGTGTGTGTGTGTGTGTGTGTGTGCGTGTGTGTGTGTGAACAGAATATCTCAAGAACGGAACATCGTACGAACTTGAAACTTGAAACTTAAGTTACATACCACTACTGGACGCGACACGAACATTTTCATCAAAATCGGTCAACCGGAAGTAGTAGTTTATTCGTATAAAATTTCAGTTTTTTGCGATTTTCTCAAAAACTGGTCCTACGATTTTTTTTAAAATCGCCTATTTTACTCAATTTTTTATTCTCTACAAGATAGGGTAGGCGCCATGTTTGCTGAAATTCTCGGTGAGGCTGTTTTCACGTAAAAACGTTGTTTTTTTAAGATTACGGCTTTAATATAAATTTTAGCGCAAAAACTTATATAATAAAAGTTGTAGAGAATTTAAAAACCTACAACTTCTGTTTCAAACATTTTTTTGTATGACGCTTAGTTTAGCAGTAATTAGCGATTTTCTGATGTTTTCTCACGAAAACGTGTGAAAAATCGATTTTTTTAAGATTTTGGCCTTAGTATGCATTTTACGACAAAAGTGTATATAACCAAATTTATAGGAAATTTAAAGATCTACAACTTTTATTTACCGTATTTTTCTCTACAGAGCCTAGTTTAGCGTGAAATAGTGATTTTCCGTATTTTTAAGCCAGACTGAGGTTGATTTTCATTTTGAGTGTTTCACTCATGATTAAAATAAGGTTATGTTTATTGAGGTTAGTTTTTTGTGTATTTCTAATATTTTATTACTAATGTTAAATTATATTGTAAATTATTTGCATTGGCAAGAGAAAGTTGTGTGAGTGTTTCACACCAGATTTTTAAATTAATTGAAGGGCAAGAACATGGTTAGCTGATTTTTTGGTACATAATTGTATTATATCATTTGAGTTTTTTTAACATAGTAAAGTGTTATTTCATTAAAACTAATCTAGCCACTGTCACCGTCGTCCCCTTTGATTAGGTACTATGGTGCCGGTGTCGTATGCGGAGTTTAGTCCTATGTAGAATTTAGTATAGCTTTTCATATACACTCGACCCTCGATGTTCGTGGACTCCTATGTTCGAGGTTTAGACCGTTCGAGATTTTGTATTTGTACACAAAAAATTCAATTTTCGAGATTAACACTCGGTGTTCGTGATTTGTACTGGGATCTTGAACAAGAAATCCAACAGCTTTAAAAAACGTACCAAAACACACTTTGCCGGTAATTTGGAAAAGTAATGAGAAATATGGGTGACGAGACATCCTTACAAACTAAAACTTAAAGAACTTCAAACCAAAGCAAAACAAACAACGATTTTGAATTTTTTTAAGCCGAAAAGAAATAACATCATTACCACTCATCAAGGTTTCACCATCAACATCAAGGACACAATTTGCAGCCCAGAAGGAATAAAATGTACATAAAGAAACAACTTTGAATGTTGTATAAAATTCACAAATAACAACAAAATATAATAGGGGAATATTTTTCGATTGCAAAGAACATTTTACATTTGAATCAAGATAGTTAATAATATTTTGTATTTCTTTTTTTAAAAACTAAATTTTTCTACAACACAGTTTTTTTTATTGAAAATAAGCCGAAACGCCTTGTTTATCTCTCTAAAAACCACGCATTTTTCACTCACATGGAACCGATTAGAAATTTTACACTGAAAATGGATCTCGATGTTCATGATTTCGATTTTCAAGATGGTTTTCATGGGCCCAATTAATCTCGAACATTGAGGGTGCAGTGTATAAGGCTGACCTTGAAGCATGTACAGTTTAGTTTAGTACAGATGCTGACGACGTCACTATTATTACAACGTCACTATACTATACGCGTAGCTACTATATTATTACTAGCCTATACTATTTCCCCTCCTGTCCACAGAATTTTCATTTAGTGTCTCCTCATTTACTAATGAGTAGAATTAGCTTATGTTTTTCGTTTTACATTGTTTACTCATGATTAAACATAGGTTATATTCTTCGACCACTTTATAAAATTCAAAAATGTGTGTGTGTGTTTACCTATTTCTGTAATTTGACATGATGAATAATTTGCAGACAAATGTTATGCACTACCATCTGTATGGTTCAATTGCTTACAGTATTTTTTGTACATTTTTAAGTGATAATGAAGGCAAAAAATTTTTGTAAAGAATTTCAATATCCACAATAAAACAAAAGAAAAAACAGAATGGATTACGATGTTGCTAACCACAATACTCGATTTTATGAACCAAAACCTACTTATGCAGGTAGAAAATACATCAGTAAATTTACCACAACCTTTAAAAATTCTTTAAACATTTTACGCACAGGTGAATTGAGTAGCCTATTATTTGGAAAAAACATATTGGATAAAGCAGACCAATACGCTTGTTGAAGCAAATAAGAAGTAGCAATAAATGGATTAGTAAGTAATGAATTTGACACACCTCAGTTTTTCCGTGCATTGCATTAACAGAAAATGTCATATGATACGTGAAATTCAGACACTGTTAACAATAGATTAGCTTCTGTTACAATCAGAAACCACTTTCAAATAAAACTTACCTCAAATAAGTTTAAAGTACTACTAGGCTGAAACACAAATACAAAAACATCCGTAAACATTAGAATACCATAATACAGCAAGAATCAAACGAAATTTGTCTCGTAACCAACAAGCTTGGCATGGAGAAAGAAACTAAAAGAACCTGAGTGCTTGGGGTAGAATAAAGTTCAAAATTTAAGAACTCAATAAAACAATAAAAAAACAAAATCGCAAAACTAACCCGCAGAAAGGAGACAGTCTACTTCAAACCCAGTCTTTTGATTGCACCAATGTGTCAAATTCACTGGAAAACAGGGTTGGCCTTTTGAGTTATATGTATGGTTTGAAAAGAAGATGTAGGGTAACACTGTCACCCTACTAGCTACTAAATTATCCAAATAACTTTAAAATGTTCCTAAATGTCAAAATATGAGTATGAAACCTTGAAAAATTTTCGTTGTTTTAGGTCATCAGCCGATAGGCCAGTATCAGCCTCTAGAGGCTTTATTAAGTAAAACGAGGAGTGAGGTGCTTTACCATTGCTTTTCTCACTGAGCGGAAAACTATGCTTACCAGAATATTAGGCCCTCCGTAAAGCATCTACTTTCCACCCTGCAAATGACACCTTCGCTTCATTCATCACAGAGTCTGGCTGTAAAATGAAATTACTCTCAAAGGAGATAACTCTGACTAGTGCCGTTTGTTTACATGTTTACCTTTTCTGTTGTTAAATATTTCAGTCATGTAATTGGGCGACCATGCGATAAGAGAAAATTATTTTTTGTAGCCCTGAAACTAGCAGATCGAGTGCAAATAATTTAATACTACACTTTCCTGTTATGGACATATAAAAATGTTTACGGAGAATAAAATGTGTTAAAAGAATATTATTATAGCTGGTAAATAGTAATAATAATTCATAAGTTTGAAAACGAAGTTAATGTATCTAAAATTTTAACAAAAAACCGAATTTTTCCTTTAACGTCTACTTATTTTTGCAGTACGCTCAAAAATGACTGTATTTTGTAAACTAATTAACCTAAAAAAAATAAAACAAATTATCATTTCTTATTAACCAACCGTGTAACAATCCAGTTGGGATTTCTTTCTTGGATAGTTCCCTTTACAATATTCTCATTAAAGATTGTAGGGTATGTGAATTTAAGAAAAATATAGGTAAGCATCAAATATTTGCACTGTAGTACACATACCATATGGGTGTAATAATTCATTCTTCTTAATTTATTAAAGTAAATACGAGAGAACATTAAACTGTGTCGCAGTATTTTTATTTTAGTATATTACTTTACACACAGGAGCTATACGCATGCATTGCGCTTTTTAACTTGTGGAGTACTAAAATAAAAATAGCGAATTAAAATTACTATGAGGGAAGAGGCGCAGTGAATGTAATTTCCGTACAAGAAAAGAGGCCCGGTGCCGTGGTTTCCCGTAGTCTTTGTCCAGGAAACCATTGCATCTACCCTCCACGTGCGTGTACAAAGTCAGACGGTCTATGTAATAAGTCCTATACTAAACTCAGCATGGGTACTAAAAATAAAATACTACACCGGCAATCAAAGCTTCCGATGTAGCGACGGAGGGAACCGCCAATAGTTCCAAGAGGGGCGGTAGGCTAATTAATCTGAATATAAATAGAGTATATTTATGAAACACTTTGACTATGACTATTTATATCACAAAGACTATAGTAGCCTACATATTTTTATATCTAATACGTATCATACAAGAGGCATTCCATATACGCCTAATCGATTAATTTAAATTTTAGAAATCGAAACGGACAATTCGATAGTTATTTTTATTTACGGTTTAAAATAAAAATTGATTCAACAATCGATTTGATAAACATACGTCCTTATTTAGAAGACATACCACCACTTTTAATACATGCATTCATAATTTATACGCAAGCAATTCATACATTGTTACCTAACACGTATAAATAGTAAAAAAAATTTGGTGTGAAACTCACACGACTTTCTCTAGTCAATGTAAATAATAAAACATTTATAACCTATGTTTAATTATTAGTACACAATGTTTTTTTTACTTTCTCTTGCCTATATGAATATATGGGAAGAAAAGTATTGTTTTCTTGTCGATTTTTCGAAATCGAGTTTTCACCTGATCTACACGTTTTCAGACCCCCTGAGCCCAAAAAAACATGTTTTTAGCGATTGGTCTGTGTGTGTGTGTGTGTGTGTGTGTGTGTGTGTGTGTGTGTGTGTGTGTGTGTGCGCGCGCGCGCGTATTAATATTCTCTAAGTAGGCCTACAGTACCTGTCGTACATTATGTAGTAGAAAGGGTAAAATAGAGAGAGACGTACGCGGGGGAATTTATCAAAACTTTTTATATGAGTGTGTGTGTGTGTGTGTGTGTGTGTGCGCGCGCGCGCGTACGTTGGCGTATACAGTCAAACTAGCAGCTACAAAATTTCTGTTACATATTTAAAAAAAAATGATAACACCATTTTTCGCGTGCGAAGCCGCGACGGAGCATGCTAGTAGGTTATATTGTTCATTAATTACATTGGAAAGATAAAGTCATGTGAGTGTTTCGCACCAGATGTGTTTTACTTTCTTTTGCCTATATGAATATATAAGAAAGGAAAGTATTGTTTTCATGTCGATTTTTCGAAATCGAGTTTTCAGACCCCCTGAACCCAAAAAACATGTTTTTAGCGATTGGTCTGTGTGTGTATGTGTGAACAGAATATCTCAAGAACGGAACATTACACGAACTTGAAACTTATGTTACATACCACTAACGGACCTGACACGAACATTGTCATCAAAATCGGTCAACCGGAAGTAGTAGTTTATACGTGTAATTTTCACTTTTTTGTGATTTTCTCAAAAACTGGTCCTACGATTTTTTTTAAATCGCCGGGTTTACTAAATTTTTATGCTCTACAACAGGAGTCTCCAACATTTTTTACTCAAGGGCCACATTGTAAATTTTTGGAGGAAAGGCGGGCCAGTAATATTTCAGGGCAAAAAGTAGCCCCCCCCCCCCATACACCCTCGAAGTATTTTCTAATTAAGAGTTCAGTGGTGGTTTTTGAGATTTTCTTGCTTAGTTTTTTAAGTTGCTATATTTCCTTATAATATATTTGTTGTTGGCTAACTAACAGTCTTTACGTGATTGTAAAAAAAAGCTGTGACCAAACAAATAATTATATTTGCTATAACATAATATTTGTTCTGTAAAAGGAGTTTTCAAGTAGGCTTAATGAAAACACAGGATGATACAAAACCAAATCTTTTCAATTTACTACAAAATGTACTTCATTGAATTTTAAAGAAAACTTGACAATACGTGAGTTTACAACAAGTGTAAAGCTTAAAGGGAACAATTATTTTTTAGTGAGAAGATTGCATTTGTTTGCCACTTAAAATTTCAGCCCATTTAGGGTCAAACAATGGTTGATCACTATTTGTTTACAGCTAGTTTTACACTTATTGAGAAAAGAAGTGGCAATTGAGAGACGAGTACTGTACTCATATTTAATGGTAAAAATGCTTAAAAGGAAATATTATATCAAATAAATTTTTTTTTCAGTATGCTAGCTTTCCGCGGGCCGAAAAAATGTATTCGCGGGCCGGATGTGGCCCGCGGGCTGTAGGTTGGAGACCCCTGCTCTACAAGATAGGGTAGGCGTCATGTTTGCTGAAATTCTTGGTGAGGCTGTTTTCACGTAAAAAAATTGTTTTTTTAAGATTACGGTTTAAATACTATGCATTTTAGCGCAAAAATTTATATGATAAAATATGTAGAGAATTTGAAATCCTACAACTTTTATTTCAAACATTTTTTTTGTATAACGCTTAGTTTAGCGGTAATTAGCGATTTTCTGTATTTTATCACGAAAACGTGTGAAAAATCGATGTTTTTAAGATTTCGGCCTTAGTATGCATTTTACGATAAAAGTCTATATAATCAAATTGAGGAAATTAAAAGATCTACAACTTTTATTTGGAGCATTTTTCTCTACAGAGCCTAGTTTAGCGTGAGAGAGTGATTTTTCGTATTTTTAAGCCAAACTGAGGTTGATTACTATCATTTTGCGTCTTTCACTCATGATTAAAATAAGGTTATGGTTTTTAAGGTTAGTTTTTTATTTATTTCTAATGTTTTATTACAAATGGTAGGTTATATTGATCATTATTTGCATTGGCAAGATAAAGACTTGTGAATGTTTCATATCAGATGTTTTTTTTATTAATCAACAACTAATTGAAAATCAAATAGTTGAAAGTATGTAAAGTAAGTAAATGTATAATTATCCGGCCGTTGACCGACGGAGTAGCTCCAGCTAACTATAGTCCAGCCTCTCTTAGTTTGCTTCTAATGTTAACAAATAATGACGTCACTGAGCATGCGCATTATATCAAAATGTGTACACGCTGATTAAAAAGTAACAACAAAATACTTTCAAAAGTATTTAAATACAAAATACTTTTAAAAGTATTTTTAACCCACCGGGTTCGTCTAGAGGCAAAGTCGTCGCCAGAATCAGCTGTTTAACAGCTGATTTCTGGAGACGAAGGATCCTGGTCCAAATCCTAGTGAAGGTAGTTACTTTTATACGGATTTGAATACTAGACAGTGGTTACCGGTGTACTTTGATGGTTGGGGTTTAATTAACCATACTCTCTCAGGAATGGTCGGCCTGGGTCTGTACAAGACTACACCTCATTTACACATCATACACATCATCCTCATCTCATTGGGTCATGGGGTTGCTTATTGTTCTAAATTGAACAGATTGCAACGTACACAAATTAGGAATAAAAAAAAAGTATTTTTATAAATGAAATTGTTAGGCCTACATCATATCATGACTGATTTTAGTACTTTAAGTACTTATAATTTGCGAAAATAGTTAACTTAACAGGAATACGACATCCGTAAAGTCGCAGACTCTAGCATGCACCCTGTAGTAGGTGGCTTTTGTTTGTTGACAGTAGGAGCAAACTAACAACGGCTAAACTGAACAATAGTTGTACATTACGTAGTTGAACTGCCCATAACAGACAGGTGGTGTGTCAAATTTTTACACTCAATCTGTTCGTTGCAGGGCTAAAATAAATAGTTCTGTTTCTTAACACATGGTCAGCCAATTAAATGGCTGAATCATTTAAGAACAGAAGAGGTAGAGGTGTAAAAGACACTAATCAGAGTTATCTCCTCTGAAAGTAATGAATTTCATTATACAGCCAGACCCTGTGGTGAATGAAGTGAAGGTGTCGTTTGCAGAGTGGAAAATATGTGCTTTTCAGAGGGCCCGGTATGCTGATAAGCGTACTTTTTCACTCGGTGAGGAAGGCAATGGTAAACCACCTCACTCCTTGTTTTACTTAGTAAAACCTCTACAGGTTCAAACCAGCCTTTCGGCTGATGACCTAAACAACAACAACACGTAGTTGAAGGGGTAAAATAGAGAGACACGTACGCGGGGGAATTTATCAAAACTTTATACATGTGTGTGTGTGTGTGTGTGTGTGTGTGTGTGTGTGTGTGTGTGCGCGCGCGCGCGTACGTTGGCGTATACAGTCAAACTAGCAGCTACAAAATTTCTGTTACATATTTAAAAAAAATTATAACACCATTTTTCGCGTGCGAAGCCACGCGACGGAGCATGCTAGTAGTTATTTTGTTCATAAATAACATTGGAAAGATAAAGTCTTGTGAATGTTTCACACCAGATGTTTTTTGTTTATTAATCAACAGCTTATAAAGTAATGGATAAATATTACATAGTTGAAAGTATGTAAAGTAAGTAAATGTATAATTATCCGGCCGTTGACCGACGGAGTAGCTCCAGCTACCTACGGAGAGGCTATCGTACTAGCACTGGTCATCGGGACCGATGCTTACTATATAATACACAATATACTAATAGCTTTAAGAAAAGTTGTTTTAAAATGCAAAGTTCAAACTTATTTCACTTTCTATTTACTTTCGCCCAACTCTTTCATACAAAAAAATAATACTCCGCAGTTCAGTGTTCTTTGATTCCATCCCAAGCGTTAATTCAACCAAAGAAGTTTAACGAAGAGTAACCAAAGAGATTTTTAACAAAGCCTTCATGAATATTCATTTCAATTATTTATAAAATATTTTAATATTACTTTTTTTTGTTTACTAAAGGATCTTTTCAATGATTTTTTAAAAATATCCATTGTATTTTTTTAACATCTTTTTTTATTTAAAATCAGTTGAAAAATAAATTTATAAATTAATAATAAATGAAAGCATTTACATATTTAGACCCAATGGTATTGTTTTTAAAGGAAAAACCATATTATTTACAATTTTTGAAAGCAGTGATATAGTACGAGATGTGGCTATTAAAAAACGAGACTGACGTTGTAAATAATTTAATTTTAATTTTATACATTGTTTAATTTTATACATTGTTTAATTTTATACATTGTTTAATTTTATACATTGTTTAATTTTATACATTGTTTAATTTTATACTTATTGTCGCCTTCAATAATCACTCCTTCACTATCCCTACAACGCTCCATTCGAATTTTCCATTTTTGGAAACAGTGCTGGAAGTCATCTTCTGTCAGCTCCTTCAGGACACGTGCCGCTTTCTCTTTTACAGTTTCCACAGACTCAAATTTTGTCCCTTTTAATGCAGATTTCACCTTAGGAAACAGGTAAAAGATAACATGTGATGAAACGTGGTTTTTTACTTATGATCCGAAAACGAAGCGCCACTGGAAGAGCCGAACTTCACCGGAAGCCACAAAAAGCTCGAACGAGCAACTCAAAATTTAAAGCAATGATGATTGGTTTTTTTTATATCCATGGGATTGAGTACCTTCACTGGGTTCCTGAAGGTCAAACAATATTAATCAATATTACTACCTTGAGGTACTTTCTAAACTACGTCAAAGACTAAGGAAAAAACGCCCCGAAATGTGGAAGCACAAGTCATGGGTTCTCCACCAAGACAATGCGCCAGCTCATTCCGCGTTATCTGTCAAGAGGTTCCTAGCCAAGTACAGCATCTCAGTGTTAGAACATTCACCTTATTCACCAGATCTTCCACTATGTGACTTCTACCAGTTTCCAAAGGTGAAATCTGCATTAAAAGGGACAAGATTTGAGTCTGTGGAAGCTGCAAAAAAGAAAGCGGCACGTGTCCTAAAGGAGCTGACAGAAAATGACTTCCAGCAATGTTTCCAACATTGAAAAATTCGCATGGAGCGTTGTAGAGATAGAGAAGGAGTGTATATTGAAGGTGACAATAAGTGATAATGTATAAAATTAAAATAAAATTTTTTACAACGTCAGTCTCGTTATTAAAAAGCCACATCTCGTACAAAAATTCCCTCACAAGTATTTTGAATGTTCGGATTTAACGTCATTTCGATTTAACGTCAGTGTCCGACCAGATTTTTTTTTGTAATTCCTAATGTGTGTACATTGCAATCTGTTCAATTGAGAACAATAAGCAACCCCATGACCCAATGAGATGAGGATGATGTGTGTTGTTGTTTAGGTCATCAGCCAAAAGGCTGGTTTGAACCTGTAGAGGTTTTACTAAGTAAAACAAGGAGTGAGGTGGTTTACCGTTGCCTTCCTCACTGAGTGGAAAAGTACGCTTATCAGCATGTCGGTCCCTCTGAAAAGCACATATTTTCCACTCTGCAAACGACACCTTCACTTCATTCACCACAGGGTCTGGCTGTACAATGAAATTCATTACTCTCAGAGGAGATAAATCTGATTAATGTCTTTTACACCTCTACCTCTTCTGTTTTAAATGATTCAGTCATTTAATTGGCTGACCATGTGATAAGAAACAGAACTATTTATTTTAGCCCTGCAACGAACAGATTGAGTGTAAATAATTTGACACTCCACCTGTCCGTCATGGGCAGATGATGATGGGCAGGATGATGTGTATGACGTGTAAATGAGGTGTAGTCTTGTACAGACTCAGGTTGACCATTCCGGAGAGAGTATGGTTAATTGAACTCCAACCATCAAAGTACACCGGTAACCACTGTCTAGTATTCAAATCCGTATAAAAGTAACTACCTTTACTAGGATTAGTACCAGGAACCTTCGTCTCCGAAAATCAGCTGTGAAACAGCTGATTTTGGCGACGACTTTACCTCTAGACAAACCCGGTGGAATAACCAGACTTTAGCACGGTAAATCAAGGTGCTAGTAAATATAACTTTTGGATCACCCAGTTTAATAATAATAATAATAATAATAATAATAATAATAATAATAATAATAATAATAATAATAATAAAAATCTGGTGTGAAACACTTACACAACTTTCTCTTGCCAATGCAAATGATTAATAATAAACCTAACATTATTAATAAAATATTAGAAATACACAAAAACTAACCTCAAAAACATAACCTTATTTTAATCACGAGTGAATGACGCAAAATGACAATCGAACTCAGTTTGGCTTAAAAATACGGAAAATCACGCTTTCACGCTAATCTAGGCTTTGTAGAGAAAAATGCTCAAAACAAAAGTTGTAGATCTTTTAATTTTCTATAAATTTAATTATATACACTTTTGTTTTAAAATGCATACTAAGACCGAAATGTTAAAAAAATCGATTTTTCTCACGTTTTCGTGAGAAAAAAAACAGAAAATCGCAAATTACCGCTAAACTAAGCGTTATACAAAAAAATGTTTGAAACAGAAGTTGTAGGTTTTTAAATTCTCTACAACTTTTATTATATAAGTTTTTGCGCTAAAATTTATATTAAAGCCGTAATCTTAAAAAAACAACGTTTTTACGTGAAAACAGCCTCACCGAGAATTTCAGCAAACATGGCGCCTACCCTATCTTGTAGAGAATAAAAAATTGAGTAAAATAGGCGATTTTAAAAAAAATCGTAGGACCAGTTTTTGAGAAAATCGCAAAAAACTGAAAAATTATACGAATAAACTACTACTTCCGGTTGACCGATTTTGATGAAAATGTTCGTGTCGCGTCCGGTAGTGGTATGTAACTTAAGTTTCAAGTTTCAAGTTCGTACGATGTTTCGTTCTTGAGATATTCTGTTCACACACACACACACACACACACACACACACACACACACACACACACACACACACACACACACACAGACACACACACAGACCAATCGCTAAAAACATGTTTTTTGGGTTCAGGGGGTCTGAAAACGTATAGATCCGGTGAAAACTCGATTTCGAAAAATCGACATGAAAACAATACTTTCCTTCCTATATATTCATATAGGCAAGAGAAAGTAAAAATAATAATAATAATAATAATAATAATAATGGAGAAATAAATACCAGAAACTCAATTAATAAGGAAATACCAATCTTTAAGGTATTCATTCATTGTAATGCGGTTTTTAATAATACAATACCAAATAAAAAGAGACGGAGATAGTAGTACCTATACTGATACTAATTGGAGTGAGTGAGACAGAATATAGTGCAGTAAGTTGTCTTGGAAGGGTGTGTTATGCGACATGGGTGTGACCATGCTGACACACAAAATCATTCTGATATAACTTAACTAATGCGCCAGCGTTGTGCGTAATTTATTAATGACATCATTGGGATTATCTTGGAGAGTTAAGTCTTGCAGATGTAGGCTTAACATAATTTCTGGACTTCAGACTCGGATATTGTGTGAATACCGTACTGAAACCAGACCGCATACGGGTTATTGTATAAATTTAATATTTGTTTTTCTTTTTTAAGTTAATGAAAAAAATCTGGTGTGAAACACTCACACAACTTTCTCTTGCCAATGCAAATAATTAACAATAAACCTAACATTAGTAATAAAATATTAGAAATAAAAAAATAACTAACCTCAAAAACATAACCTTATTTTAATCATGAGTGAATGATGCAAAATGAAAATCAACCTCAGTTTGGCTTAGAAATACGGAAAATCACTCTTTCTCTCTAAACTAGGCTCTGTAGAGAAAAATGCTTTAAATAAAAGTTGTAGATCTTTTAATTTTATATAAATTTAATTATATACACTTTTGTCGTAAAATGCATACTAAGGCCGAAATGTTAAAAAAATCGATTTTTCTCACGTTTTCGTGAGAAAAAAACAGAAAATCGCAAATTACCGCTAAACTAAGCGTTATACAAAAAAATGTTTGAAATAAAAGTTGTAGAATTTTATATTCTCTACAACTTTTATTATATAACGTTTTACGCTAAAATGCATATTAAAGCCGCAATCTTAAAAAGAAGATGTTTTTACGTAAAAACAGCCTCACGCAGAATTTCAGCAAACGTGGCGCCTACCCTACCTTGTAGAGCATAAAAAATGTAGTAAACCAGGTGATTTTAGAAAAAATCGTAGGACTAGTTTTTGAGAAAATCGCAAAAAAGTGAAAAATTATACGAATAAACTACTACTTCCGGTTGACCGATTTTGATGAAAATGTTCGTGTCGGGTCCGGTAGTGGTATGTAACTTAAGTTTCAAGTTTCAAGTTCGTACGGTGTTCCGTTCTTGAGATATTCTGTTCACACACACAAACAGACACACACACAGACCAATCGCTAAAAACATGTTTTTTGGATTCAGGGGGTCTGAAAACGTATAGATCCGGTGAAAACTCGATTTCTTAAAATCGACATGAAAACAATACTTTCCTTCCTATATATTCATATAGGCAACAGAAAGTTAAAAAAAATGAGTGGTGAAAAATAAAACAAAAATATTTTTATTACCTAGGTCAAGGTAATAATAAATGTAATTAAAAACAATAAAATAAAAATAAAATATAATTTAATTACATTTTTATATCCTAACTTACATGTTTTCTACATTAGTATAAAATATGTAAGAACATTTTTAATATGTACATTAAATTAGTCACTTAAAAAAACTGTATGTTAGGTTATCGGTTATTAAACGATATCCTGTACGTTAATTAGTGTTACCTTTATTCGTTTGAAGGTCAAAATTCTATAAATTGCAAATCTAAAATAAAATTATTTAAATAGATTTAATTAAGTTCCATACATCGTTGTGGAAGTATACAAAAATTATTATTGTTATTATTTTAACAAGTTAGAAATGTCATTTCAAATATTTTACATTGCAAAAGTTAAATTTAATAATTTTTAATTAGGTCAAATATTTTTAATTAATACGGAGATTAATTTACTGAGTGTAGTAATTAGGTTCAAGATCATTTTCTAAGTATCAGACGAACCAATGTCCCATAGGTGAGCGAGTGAGAGGGAGATATGTGGCATAACTAACAAATTAAAGTCGCATCGCCAGCTAGGTCATTAGCAGCTACTGTGAGTTTTGGTACTTTAACGATAGTTTTAACGTGTTAAAATGTTCAGACCTAGCCGGGAATCGAACCCGGAACCTTTCGCTTTGGAGGCTATCGCGCTAGTTACTACGCCAGGGAGGCAGTTTCCAAATTGTACATTAGTCCATTAATGTTTGTAAAAGCTCGGTTATCCGGACGTTGGCATTTTATGTAAAAAAAAATCTGGTGTGAAACACTCACACAACTTTCTCTTGCCAATACAAATAATTAATAATAAACCTAACATTATTAATAAAATATTAGAAATAAACAAAAACTAACCTCAACAAACATAACCTTATTTTAATCATGAGTGAATGATGCAAAATGACAATCGAACTCAGTTTGGCTTAAAAATACGGAAAATCACGCTTTCACGCTAAACTAGGCTCTGTAGAGAAAAATGCTTTAAACAAAAGTTGTAGATCTTTTAATTTTCTATAAATTTAATTATATACACTTTTGTCGTAAAATGCATACTAAGACCGAAATGTTAAAAAAATCGATTTTTCTCACGTTTTCGTGAGAAAAAAAACAGATAATCGCAAATTACCGCTATAATAAGCGTTATACAAAAAAATGTTTGAAATAAAAGTTGTAGAATTTTACATTCTCTACAACTTTTATTATATAACGTTTTGCGCTAAAATGCATATTAAAGCCGCAATCTTAAAAAGAAAATGTTTTAACGTAAAAACAGCCTCACGCAGAATTTCAGCAAACATGGCGCCTACCCTATATTGTAGAGCATAAAAAATGTAGTAAACCAGTTGATTTTTAAAAAAAATCGTAGGACTAGTTTTTGAGAAAATCGCAAAAAAGTGAAAAATTATACGAATAAACTACTACTTCCGGTTGACCGATTTTGATGAAAATGTTCGTGTCGGGTCCGGTAGTGATATGTAACTTAAGTTTCAAGTTTCAAGTTCGTAGGATGTTCCGTTCTTGAGATATTCTGTTCACACACACACACACAGACACATACACACAGACCAATCGCTAAAAACATGTTTTTTGGGTTCAGGGGGTCTGAAAACGTATAGATCCGGTGAAAACTCGATTTCTAAAAATCGACATGAAAACAATACTTTCCTTCCTATATATTCATATAGGCAAGAGAAAGTAATAAATTTAATGACGTCCGTTAAACAGGATGTCGTAACTACGTAAACTATATTGACATCCTGTTTACCGGACGTTGGTACTGAAAGGGTTAATACAGAGTAATTGGGTGATAAAGTGATAAGAGACAGAACTATTATTCAAAGCCCTGGGGAATACTGGTTAAAAACAGGGTATAGGTATCAGACGAACTAATGTCCCATAGCCGAGCGAGTGAGAGGGAGATATGTGGCATAACTACGCATGCGCTCAAAGGTCTTTACTGTCATAATCCAAATCTGAAAACATACTACAGTTGTTATTTTTACTTTCTCTTGCCTATATGAATATATAGGAAGGAAAGTATTGTTTTCATGTCGATTTTTAGAAATCGAGTTTTCACCGGATCTATACGTTTTCAGACCCCCTGAACCCAAAAAACATGTTTTTAGCGATTGGTCTGCGTGTGTGTCTGTGTGTGAACAGAATATCTCAAGAACGGAACGTCGTACGAACTTGAAACTTGAAACTTAAGTTACATACCACTACCGGACGCGACACGAACATTTTCATCAAAATCGGTCAACCGGAAGTAGTAGTTTATTCGTATAATTTTTCAGTTTTTTGCGATTTTCTCAAAAACTGGTCCTACGATTTTTTTTAAAATCGCCTATTTTACTCAATTTTTTATTCTCTACAAGATAGGGTAGGCGCCATGTTTGCTGAAATTCTCGGTGAGGCTGTTATCACGTAAAAACGTTGTTTTTTTAAGATTACGGCTTTAATATGCAATTTAGAGCAAAAATTTATATAATAAAAGTTGTAGAGAATTTAAAAACCTACAACTTTTATTTCAAACATTTTTTTGTATAACGCTTAGTTTAGCGGTAATTTGCGATTTTCTGTTTTTTTTCTCACGAAAACGTGAGAAAAATCGATTTTTTTAACATTTCGGCCTTAGTATGCATTTTACGACAAAAGTGTATATAATTAAATTTATAGAAAATTAAGAGATCTACAACTTTTATTTAGAGAATTTTTCTCTACAGAGCCTAGTTTAGAGAGAAAGAGTGATTTTCCGTATTTCTAAGCCAAACTGAGGTTGATTTTCATTTTGCGTCTTTCACTCATGATTAAAATTAGGTTATGTTTGTTGAGGTTAGTTTTTTGTTTATTTCTTATGTTTTATTACTAATGTTAGGTTTATTGTTAATTATTTGCACTGGCAAGAGAAAGTTGTGTGAGTGTTTCACACCAGATTTAGCTTGTTAGTTTACTGCATGCATAAACGCTTGCTCACAACAATGAGTAAAATTAAAGACAATGTTATTGGAACGGCGCACATGGCTTGTGCGAGTGAGAGGGTTATGCATTCTCTCACTCCCACGGCTAAGGAACTTTAGTTCATCTGAATACTGTACTTTCTTGCGCGTTGTCTACACGTCAGTCTAAATGAGAAAATATTTTTGATGGTGCAAAATTTTTCAATAGATTATCAAATAGATTGTTGTTGTTTAGGTCAACAGCCGAAAAGCTGGTTTGAACCTCTAGAGGTTTTACTAAGTAAAACGAGGAGTGAAGTGGTTTACCATTGCCTTCCTCACTGAGTGGAAAAGTACACTTATCAGCATGCCGGGCCCTCTGAAAAGCACATATTTTCCACTCTGTAAATGACACCTTCACTTCATTCACCACAGGGTCTGGCTGTACAATGAAATTCATTACTTTCAGAGGAGATAACTCTGATTAGTATCTTTTACACCTCTACCTGTTCTGTTCTTAAATGATTCAGTCATTTAATTGGCTGACCATGTGATAAGAAACAGAACTATTTATTTTAGCCCTGCAACAAACAAATTGAGTGTAAATAATTTGACACTCCACCTGTCTGTTATGGGCAGCAAATAGATTATCAATTATTATTAGAAATGTACGATTATGTTATTTTTTTTAGGTACAATTTTTTCTGGTTTTACGTCTGACTTTTGCAATATCTGCTAAAATGCAGATGGTGGAGAATGATAATATAGATGAAAATGAGAGATGAAAAAAATGCCAGACCTTACTGGGAATCGAACCCGGGACCCCGGCGTAAGAAGCCAGTTGCGCTAACCGCTACGCCAACGGGCCGATCATAAATTAATACGAGGGCTGTCCAGAAAGTAACAGACGTTTTGAAATAAAAAATAAACTAAGTAAAAAAACCAATTTTTATTACGTACATTTTGAAGGTTAACTCTTAGGCTATTTTTCTACGTAATCGCCAAGTAAATTAAGGATTTTATCGTAACGTGGTACAAGCTTTTCAATTCCCTTTTTGTAGAAATCTGCCGCCTGCGAGTTCAACCACTGGTTTACACCGACATGTAGTTCAGCGTCAGTGTGGAAGCGTTGCGTAGCGAGCCATGTCTTCATCGCTGGGAACAGATGGTAATCGCTCGGCCCCAAAAAGGGCTGTACGGCGGATGATTAAAACTTCCCATTTAAAACCTTCCGAGAGCTCTTGAGTCACAGAGAGCCAAAAAGGCTTGAATGAGCAAGTCAAAATTTAAAGCAATGATGATTGTTTTTTTTTTTTAATTTCCATGGGATGGTGTACCTTCACTGGGTTCCTGGAGGTCAAACAATTAATCAATATTACTACCTTGAGGTACTTTCTAAACTACGTCAAAGAGTAAGGAAAAACGCCCCGAAATGTGGAAGGACGAATATGAGTTATCCACCAAGACAATGGGCTAGCTCATTTCGCGTTATCTGTCAAGAGGTTCCTAGTCAAGTACAGCATCTCAGTGTTAGAGCATCCACCTTATTCACCAGATCTTGTACCATGTGATTTCTACCTGTTCCCTAAGGTGAAATCTGCATTAAAAGGGGCAAGATTTGAGTTTTTGGAAGCTGTAAAAGAGAAACCGGCACGTGTCCTGAAGGAGCTGACAGAAGATGACTTCCAACACTATTTCCAACAATAGAAAATCAGCATGGAGCGTTGTAGGGATAGAGAAGGAGTGTATATTGAAGGTGACAATAAGTGATTATGTATAAAAGTAAATTTCTTTACAACGTCAGTCTCGTTATTTAATAGCCACACTTCGTATTATATTTCTTTTATGCTTTATTATTAATTGTACGATTATGTTATTTTTTCTAGCATTTTAAAGGGTGCTTCTAAAGTTTTAACCGTTACAAAAATAAAATATCATCAGTAACAGCAT
Source organism: Catonia carolina (assembly GCA_035578175.1). Classification (NCBI taxonomy): domain Eukaryota; kingdom Metazoa; phylum Arthropoda; class Insecta; order Hemiptera; family Achilidae; genus Catonia; species Catonia carolina. The sequence goes on from JAQMRL010000015.1 coordinate 15,163,637, forward strand.
CAAAGTAAGAGATGTGGCGAATAAGATTCGAAACTACTTTGGAAATTATATAGGTAGAATTTAATGCGAATTGTCTACCCAATTATGTTTAAAATAATTATCACTTTTTAGAAGGTTATAGAAATCCAATAAATTAAACAAAAAAATTGTTTTCAAATTCAATTTGAATAAAAAAAAATTAACACAAAAAAAATTTAAATTTTAAATTTAGGACGATAAGGAGATAAGGTTAGGCGAAAGGGATGTGGTTGTTGCCTTTTGTCCTTTGATAGTTCCGGTGGTTGCTTCTTATTAAAGAAATTCATCAGCGATCTTCCTTCCGGTGAGATTCATATAATCTAACTGTAGTCATACACGAGAAAGTAGAAATTGAATAAAAAAATAATTAATTAATTATTTATACGAACTGGCAATTGCTCCTGCGTTTAGCGTTGATTTATTAATACCATCAGAGGGATGAATTGATTTATTCGTTTTCCCTAATTTTAAACCAATATATTTACACTATTTGTTGTTTAGGTCATCAGCCAAAAGGCTGGTTTGAACCTGTAGAGGTTTTTACTACGTAAAACGAGGAGTGAGGTGGTTTACCATTGCCTTCCTCACCTATTGGAAAAGTACGCTTATCAGCATGCCAGGCCCTCTGAAAGGCACATATTTTCCACTCTGCAAACGACACCTTCACTTCATTTACCACAGGGTCTGGCTGTATAATGAAATTCATTACTTTCAGAGAAGATAACTCTGACTAGTGTCTTTAACACCTCTACCTCTTCTGTTCTTAAATGATTCAGTCATTTAATTGGCTGACCAAGTGATAAGAAACAGAACTATTTATTTTAGCCCTGCAACGAACAGAGTGAGTGTAAATAATTTGACACTCCACCTGTCCGTTATGGGCAGATTTACACTATATACAGGGTGATTACGCATAAATGAAATAGACAGTTTCGATAGCTTATAGAAAATTTATTTTTTTAAAGTTTTAAGGTAATTACTTACATGACTATACAGTAATCCCTTGGTATCCGCGAACTTTATCCGTGGGCCTAATACCTAAAAATACGTACGTTTTCTCACCTTGTGTACACTGTACTTGGTTGGGAAGTCATACAATTCTGAAAATATGTGTTTGAATAAATGTTTTGGCATCCGTATCATGACCCATAGCGTAACGTGGTGACGCTGCGTTGGGTGCCGGGGCACCAGGGAGTGCCTGGAAATGAGAGAGCGGATGCCTTAGCAAAGAAAGGTGCAGCCTCTCACTTCATAGGCCCAGAGCCATTCTGTGGAATTGGTGAAGGCTATTATAGAGGTATAGTTAGGGCCTGGGAAGAGGAGGCTAAAACCTCCTATTGGGAGAAGGTGCCAGGCTGTGAACAGGCAAAGAAATTCATTGCCTATTCCAGCAGGAAGGCTGGGATATATAATAGACTAGGAAGACAGGACTTGAGGAGGGTAGTGGGCCTGATGACTGGTCATTGTAATCTTGGGTATCATTTATCCAAGATAGGAGTTGCTGAAGAGAGCCTGTGTAGATTCTGTCATGAGGCAGAAGAGAAGGCTGAGCATATTTTATGCAGTTGCAAAGTGGTTGGCTGCAAAAGAAGAGCGCTGATGGGTAAGGACGTGTTAACACCTTCTCAGGTAAGTGCACTAGATCCTAGGCAGATCCTGCGCTTTATCGAAAGTGTGGGTCTTGCATAAATAAGGAATAGGGGCAATCACAAAAGATCTTTTTAGGTCGCGGTGAGGAGGGGCTGCAGAAGCCTGAACGCCCTGGTTGAAAATAAGTAATAAGTAATCATGACCCATGATATGTTAAGTCACACACTAGTATGGTGACGGCCGCCATGAGCCAAGCTAGATTTCCGCGACTGTACGTAATGAGCGCGTCACCGGGTACCGAGCTCCGCCAGTAACACCCCACCCTCACTGCCATACGTACGCCCACGCACCATACTGTAATTTCTCCGTACGTTTCCCTCCATGTGTCAGTCTAACTTCTTCGTACGAACGTACGAAGAAGTTAGTTTGTTCGTTCGAAGATCCTGAAACGAAGCCTAGCATTTCTTCACAAACCGTCAACGAGATCCTCATCATGGCAACACATTGGCTGACCTAGTGTTGGAAACGGATCTCGTCATGGAAAAGGCCCTTCAATTCAAAAGAGGACTCAGGAGCTGATGATAACATACGACGAAGTCCACAAGGAGTTTGAAAAGAAGAAGAAGCAAAGATCCATAACTAACTATTATAAACCAACTAAAATTTTTTATGCGTACATTAAAACGCACATTCTTAACTGCATAAAATATTAACTGATATTATTTAGGTCGGGAGTAAAAGCTGATCATTTATAGCGTCTGTTTTGATTTTAAATAAAACGAAATTTCAATATCTATTATTCATTTTTTTCCTGAGTAATTCACATGGATCTTTTCAGAATTAAATTTTCTACAAATTTATTTAAGAAAAAATACACCTTTATTTACCATTTATGGAAGTAATTTTACGTTAAACACAAAAATGTGTTATTTCTTTGCACCAATTCTTGTGTTTTATGTAAGATATCTCTAAAAGTATTGCATTAACAGCTCTGGAACCAATTTTATTCAATTTTTCAGATTAAAAAACATAAGAAACAATCGTATTCTATTTGTATCTTAGTACCTACCTTTAACATTTTCATACGGCCTTACTTCACCGAGGGTACAGAGTTCTAGGTGAAATTTTTCGCTAGCCGTAACTCGCTAACTAAGCGTTTTCAGGCATATTATGAACTTTTTTTCTTATTTTTACTTTCTCTTGCCTATATGAATATATAGGAAGGAAAGTATTGTTTTCATGTTGATTTTTCGAAATCGAGTTTTCACCGGATCTATACGTTTTCCCTGAACCCAAAAAACATGTTTTTAGCGATTGGTCTGTGTGTGTGTCTGTGTGTGAACAGAATATCTCAAGAACGGAACATCGTACGAACTTGAAACTTAAGTTACATACCACTACCGGACGCGACACGAACATTTTCATCAAAATCGGTCAACCGGAAGTAGTAGTTTATTCGTAAAATTTTTCAGTTTTTTGCGATTTTCTCAAAAACTGGTCCTACGATTTTTTTTTAAATCGCCTATTTTACTCAATTTTTTATTCTCTACAAGATAGGGTAAGCGCCACGTTTGCTGAAATTCTCGGTGAGGCTGTTTTCACGTAAAAACGTTGTTTTTTTTAAGATTACGGCTTTAATATAAATTTTAGCGCAAAAAAATTATATAATAAAAGTTGTAGAGAATTTAAAAACCTACAACTTCTGTTTCAAACATTTTTTTGTATAACGCTTAGTTTAGCGGTAATTTGCGATTTTCTGTTTTTTTTCTCACGAAAACGTGAGAAAAATCGATTTTTTTAACATTTCGGTCTTAGTATGCATTTTACGACACAAGTGTATATAATTAAATTTATAAAAAATTAAAAGATCTGCAACTTTTGTTTAGAGCATTTTTCTCTACAGAGCCTAGTTTAGCGTGAAAGCGTGATTTTCCGTATTTTTAAGCCAAACTGAGTTCGATTGTCATTTTGCGTCATTCACTCATGATTAAAATAAGGTTATGTTTTTGAGGTTAGTTTTTGTTCATTTCTAATGTTTTAATACTAATGTTAGGTTTATTGTTAATTATTTGCATTGGCAAGAGAAAGTTGTGTGAGTGTTTCACACCAGATTTTTTTTAGCTATAGAATGATATCCCAAGAGATTGCCGTATAGTTTTGAATCACCCTGTATAAATTATTGTAATCATAACTGTAGCTATATATAACTATAGTAATTATTACCTGAAGCATTTAAGAACAGAAGAGGTAAAGGTGTAAAATACACAAGTCACAGTTACCTTCTCTGAGAGTAATGAATTTCAATATACAGCCAGACCCTGTGATGAATGAACTGAAGGTTTCATTTACGGGTGTTAAGTAGATTACACCCCAGAGTACAGCCTCCCCAAGAATTTCAACCGTCATAGCATTTACCCTCTCTTGTTGTTGTTTAGGTCATCAGCCAAAAGGCTGGTTTGAACCAGTAGAGGTTTTACTAAGTAAATCGAGGAGTGAGGTGGTTTACAATTGCCTTCCTCACTGACTGGAAAAGTACGCTTATCAGCATGCCGGGCCCTCTGAAAAGCACATATTTTCCACTCTGCGAATGACACCTTCACTTTATTCACCACAGGGTCTGGCTGTATAATGAAATTCATTACTTTCAGAGGAGATAACTCTGATTAGTGTCTTTTACACCTCTACCTCTTCTGTTCTTAAATGAATCAGTCATTTAATTGGCTGATCATGTGATAAGAAACAGAACTATTTATTTTAGCCCTGCAACGAACAGAGTGAGTGTAAATAATTTGACACTCCACCTGTCTGTTATGGGCAGTTACCCTCTCTTATAGACCATAAAAAATTAGAAAGAGAAGCGATTTAAAAAAAAAAATGTAGGAGCCAATTTTGGGAAAATCGCAAAAAAGTTTAAAACGCACGAATAAACACTAATACTTTCGGTTGACCGATTTTTATAAAAATGTCTGTGTTAAGTTCCTCAGAAATATCCAATTTAAGTTCAAAGTTTCAAATTCGTACGATAATTCTTTCTTGAGATATTTTATTCACACACAGACCAACCGTTAAAAACACATTTTTTTGGGGGTTAGGGTGTCTGAAAATGTGTATTTCCGGTGAAAACTCGGTTTCCAAAAATCGATATGAAAACAATACTTTTCTTTCCAAAACCAAGGACAAAAAATATCTATAAAAAAATTTAAAAAATAAAATTGGCCGAGTCGTTAGCGTAGTGGTACCGTGCTAGTCTGCGACGTGGAGGTCCCGGGTATGATTCCCGGCTAGGGTCTGGAAATTTTCTCAAGTGAAAACTCACTGTTTCATAACCCACTGTAGTCGCTAACAACCAAGATATTTATGCGACTTTAAATAAATTTTATTTTTATTTGTTTTCGGGAACTGTACATTGTTGACAACTACCCAATTTGATCGCTGCTTTTTGCTGTATTTTTTTTTTGACGTGGATTAGACATGAGTTTGAACAGGGACCCCCAGTAGAGTTTGTTCATGGATGGCTGTCAACTGGTCACCATACAAAGTCGCTTGCCCAACCGGTGTTACTTAACATAGCGACTTTCTACCAGCTGACTGACTGGGCTGGCCCGAAGGCCTTTAAATAAATAAAAAGAAAAAAAAAATTAAAAAAAAAATTTTTAAGAAACGCTATTATTTAACAATTAATCAAAAAAATGAACTAAAAAGAAAAAAAGAAAAAATTTACAAAAAAAAAATCACAGACATTACAGTTAAAAATAAAAGCGTGGCGCATTAATATATATATAATATTTTACAACGAATATTTTACAATAAATATTATATATATTAATGCGCCACGCTTTTATTTTTAACTGTAATGTCTGTGATTTTTTTTTGTAAATTTTTTTCTTTTTTTCTTTTTAGTTCATTTTTTTTGATTAATTGTTAAATAATAGCGTTTCTTAAAAAAAAATTTTTAATTTTTTTTTTGTAAATTTTTTTATTTTTTTCTTTTTAGTTAATTTTTTTAAGTAATTGTTTTTTTAAGTAATTAAATAAAAGCGTTTTTTAAATTTTTTTTTAAATTAAAAAATTTTTTTTTACAAACACCTCCACAGCGTATTGTCATCAAAGATAAACAAGTGTGCAAAGTTTGATTCATATTGATACGGTAGAAGTATTAAAATTTTAAGTTGCAAGATTTGATGGATCCAAGAGTAAGTTAAATAAAAGCGTTTAAAAAGAAAAAAGGCTACCTCCGTAGCGTAGTGGTTAGCGCATTGGCCTGCCACGCGGAGGTCCCGGGTTCTATTCCCGGCCTGGGTCCAGTCGCTAATGACCAAGCGCCGGCCGCGTTGGCGTAGTTGGTAACGTGCTCGCCTCTCATCACGCGGTCTTGGGTTCGAATCCCACTCGGGCATGGCATTTTTTCATACGTTACAAAAAATTCATTTCATCCTTCGCCGTCTGCATTAGCAGCAATTTGCAAAACAGTCGGACGTTAAACCAAAAAAAAATAAATAAATAAATAAAATAAAAATAATGACCAAGCAGTTGATGTAACTTTGAATAAATAAATAAATTTTAAAAAAGGAAATAATAAACAAAACACAATCATCATGTGGTCCTGGGTTCGAATCCCACTCAGGCACGGCATACATTTTCATACGTTACAAAAAAAATCATTTAATCCTCCATTGTACTAAAGTTACACCCAAACATCGTCGCTAATCACCGTTGTAGTTGATGCGACATTAAATAAATAAATTTAAAAAATAACAAGTGAAATAAAATAATAAAATATGAAAAACTTACGAAAACGTAGGCGAATTGAAGAAAAACCACCACAAACAATAATACACTAAAAAATAATATACCAAAAGTAATTTATTTAATATAAATTGTAACGTTTAAAAGTTAAACAAAAAATACACTTCACTTTTTTTGAAAACCAACTTTATGTAGTATTATTATTGTATTCATTCATAAAATGCATTTTTATTCAACACAAAATAAACGAAACCACGGAATAAAAATATTGTTTAAAAAATTTGTTTCACTCTGTTTCTCGTTCACTAGGTTGGTGATTACGTAGATGTAAATAAATAGGAACGGTAAAAGCACTTTCCGAGAGTAATATTATCTAGCAGTTGACTAAGACCGCGATCGGTTCTATGTAAGGAATAAACAAGAACAAACAGGACTGGAAGACAGTGGGATTTAGCGGCAGGAGTGGTGGATGTATGTGATGGAGATTTCTCCCTTCCATCAAGGTCGTTATGAGCAAGTAGTAACAGCATTTCTCTCTTTTAAAGAGTTTAGGTACTAGGTGACTACCTTGCGGTATACCTCTAATTTTTTTATTTGAACATAAATGAAAAATTACAATCTGTTCATGTATGAACAATAAGTAATACAGCTATATATTGAAAATTTATCAGTGGATAAATTAGGCTACTAACCCACTGATTAGCAACTTAAATGCTAACAAATAACGAATAACACACACACACACACACATCCTTACTCAATCACAAAATAATAATTAATAAAATTAATTAAATTAATTAATTAATAATAATTAATAAATAATTGAAAAATTACAATCTGTTCATGTATGAACAATAAGTAATACAGCTATATATTGAAAATTTATCAGTGGATAAATTACTAACCCAGTGATTAGCAACTTAAATGCTAACAAATAACGAATAACACACACACACACATCCTTACTCAATCACAAAATAATAATTATTAGTAACATAGTTAGACATAGTAAATACCTAATACAATTTGATATAAATTGGAATTAATAATATTAATAACACATTTAAAATCTCTCACTTAAATTTAGAAAATCAGTTCGGTTTAATCTTAAATTGACACGTGAGCTATTATCGAGAAGGTCTAAGGCTAGGTGGTTTGGATGTTCTTCTAGGCATTGACAGTATTTTTTACTCATTCTAAAAATTTCTTCTTTAACTGATCTTTAACTAATAAAAATGTTTTATTCACTGGGCGTCAATAATTTTTTTTTCACATATCCAACACTATATTGCACAGAGACACGAACACTCCCACGGTACACGAAGCTATACAGAAATTTTGCACCAGTTACCAAACAAGACTTAAAAATCATCAGAATCCAGAAGCCATCAATCTCCTAGATAACAGTGAAACACACAGAAGACTATACAGACTCCAACCTACAGATTTATTTTAATATGTGATTGCGTAATTTATTTTTACATTCCTGGCAAGATCAATTCAACAAAATGGGAAATTTTATAGAGTAATACCAAGGGGTGTTACTTACTCAAGATTTACACTTACAACACATCTACTCATTGTTCTATGAGAGCAGTTCGTAAATTTACAGTTATTCAAAAAAAAAGGGAAATTTTTTTTCTCTAATTCTTTATTTACAACTGTAATATTTTACAACACGCAAATGCGATAATTATGATAATAATGTAAATGATATGGTAGGGATGAGAGGGGTAGGGCCCCCATTGGTGCCACCCCAAGAATGAAATTTGTGTATCAAATTAGCAAGTCTCTACTCCAATGTCTTTTAAGGCGTCTAGGGGGATTATCAGGTAAATGTAAGGTGGAAAGTGAACGCACCTGTGGGTTCTCGTATTCGAGTGACTTGTCGTGAAAGCGTTTGTATAGGTATTCGATGGAATTTAAATAATTAAATTTATGGGATATTTTAATTATTTTTTTGATTCTTTATTTAAATAAAAAAAATCTGGTGTGATACACTCATACGTCTTTCTCATGACAATGTAAATAATGAACAATATACGAGGTGTGGCTATTAAATAACGAGACTGACGTAAAAATTTTTATTTTATTCATAATCACTTATTGTCACATTGTATATACACATACATATTGTATATATACATGTCATTGTATATATACTCCTTCTTTATCCCTACAACGCTCCATGCAAATTTTCCATTGTTGGAAACAGGACTGGAAGACAGTGGGATTTAGCGTCAGGAGTGGTGGATGTATGTGATGGAGATTTCTCCCTTCCATCAAGGTCGTTATGAGCAAGTAGTACCAGCATTTCTCTCTTTTAAAGAGTTTAGGTACTAGGTGACTACCTTGCGGTATACCTCTAATAAAAATATTTTATACACTGGGCGTCAATAATTTATTGGAAATTTAAATATGTTTTTTGATTCTTTATTTAATAAAAAAAATCTGGTTTGATACACTCATACCACTTTCTCTTGACAATGTAAATAAAGAACAACTTTTTTTTGCGCCCTGGAAACTCTAAGAGGAGTATAGGACATGTCAGTTATAACACCTGAAATACATATAAGAATCACACAATGTATCACTACTATCAAGAAAGAAATTCTTGTACGCTATAAAAAGTTTCACCGATAAAGTAACTTTTCAGATTCCTTTTAAAGGAATGCAAATTCTCACAACATTTTAAAAATAGGGGTAATTTATTCATGAATTTTTTCCCTGCCATAAGTAGGTTTTGTTCAAACAATTTTGTGGAGTGATTAGTCACATAATAATCATTTTTGTTTCTCGTGTTATGATTGTGAATATTGGAATTCTGCATAAAATTATTTTGCCTAATATACATAATCACCTCAAAAATTTAGTGAGAGGGAACTGTAAGCAATTTAAGCTCCTGAAATAGTGACCTACATGAGTTTAGCTCCCACCATACACCTTTTAGCTGTCTTTTGAATTTTAAAAACCCTATTCATATTACCCATGCTAGAATTACCCCATACTAAGATACAATAACGGATATGAGACAGAATGAGGCCATGATAAGCTGCTATTTTAGTAATTTTTTATCATTTAATCTGGCAATTTGTTTTAGTGCAAATACCCCAGATGATATTTTACTACAAACTTGATCAGTATAGAAATCCCAAGACAAAAATCTAGCTAAAGATACTCCTAGGAACTTCACTGTTTTTACATACTCTAAAATATTATATGAATAAATAGATCCACTTCCCTACTTTCTTTACCATTATGTTTATTTATAAACTGCAAGTACTGAAACTTTTCCCCATTAACTGTTAATAACATTTGATTCAAGAACTGTACCACAAACTCTATGTTAACATATGTATTTACTTCAAGAGCATCTACCAGCAAACTGTTACCTATTACTGAAGTATCATCAGCAAACAACAAAGCTCTGCCATTAGGTATGACTTCTGGTAGCCTATTAAAGTACAAAAGTACAATAGAAACAGAATTGGATCTAAAACTGACCCTTGTGGAACGCCTGCTTTGACTTCAAGCTTTCCAGATACAACCTTTGTAAGTTTCCCTCTAACAACCCTAGTTAACTCCACACACTGTAATCTATTAATAAGGTAAAATTGAAACCATTTCAATTCTACATCCCTAACGCCTAATGACTCTAGTGTTTTCAATAAAATTTCATGATCAACACAATCGAAAGCTATACTCAGATCCAGAAACACTGCCAATGCTTTCTCCCCGGCATCCAATATATCAACTACTTGCTCCACAAGTGAAACTATTGCAGTTCTAGTTGATCTACCTTTTTGGAAACCATGCTGATCCTCTGAGATGATTACGTTTATCTATAATATAAACGAGGTGTGGCTATAATGAGACTGACTTAAAAAATTTTATTTTTATTTTATACATAATCACTTATTGTCACCTTCAATATACACTCCTTCTCTATCCCTACAACGCTCCATGCAAATTTTTCAATGTTGGAAATGGTGCTGGAAGTCATCCTCTGTCAGCTCCTTCAGGACACGTGCCACTTTCTCTTTTACAGCTTTCACAGACTCAAATCTTGTCCCTTTTAATGCAGATTTCACCTTAGGGAACAGGTAAAAGTCACATGGTGCAAGATCTGGTGAATAAGGTGGATGTTTTAACACTGAGATGCTGTACTTGGCTAGAAACCTCTTGACAGATAATGCGGAATGAGCTGGCACATTGTCTTGGTGGAGAACCCATGACTTGTCCTTCCACATTTGGGGGCGTTTTTTTCTTACTCTTTGATGTAGTCTAGAAAGTACCTCAATATTGGTTAATTGTTTGACCTTAGGAACCCCAGTGAGGGTGCACAATCCCACGGATATAAAAAAAACAATCATCATTGCTTTAAATTTTGACTTGCTCATTCGAGCTTTTTTGGCTCTCGGTGAAGTTCGGCTCTTCCAATAGAAGGATTGGTCCTTCCTTTCCGGATCACAAATAAAAGAACCTCGTAAGAGCCTGCGGCGGTTACTCACCAAACGTGACGAGGGGAGCCTTGTCGACATGAGTTCTAGGGGAACCGAGGTGCCCACTGGCGTGGCTAGCTAGTCCTCGGTTATAGTGACGGATTCTTAGTGACTGTGGTTTTCTAACTTCGGTCACTAAGCTTGATAGTTCGCTCTTGGGGGTTTCTGCAATTCATTTGTTGCATGTGCATTAACCCTTATTTTTGTTGGGGGAGCGAGCTCCTATCCAACCCTTGGGATGTTGTTCATGGGGGCCCATCAGTGGTTCTTGGCATCCTGGGGCTGGTCCATCAGCTGTAACATCCTGGTGCAATGCGAGAGAATTAGTTGGGCACCTGAGCTTCCTATGTCTGACGCAGTTGATTGTCCGGGACTATATTCGACAGACATACATGCGATGTGGTTTGTAATGTGGCTAACAATTATATAATTTAAAGAAGTACTACAGGGTGATTCATTTAAAAGTAGCCCGCTGCATTTAACAGCGGCCTTTGGCACTCAATTGGATTCAAATAGTAAATGAATAAATAGAATTACTTAATACTTATTTTACATATTTATTTAAAATTTATACACAAATTTCAACTTCACCTTTACAGTAGATGCTGAAAGTGGCGTCCTTGAACGCTTACACATTTTTACGCTCGTTCAATGTTATTAATGCACACACGATGCAATACAGAAACGTCTATAGCTTGAATGGCTGCCACGATGTTATTTTTTAGCTTATGTACACTGTGGGGGTTTGTTTGGTAAACAGTTCCTTTTAAATAAACCCAAAGAAAAAAATCGCACATACTCAAATCGGGTGAACGAGGAGGCCACAAATCTTTACTAACAACTCGCATGGGAAAAGCCTGATTGATATGAGATAGGAACTGGCGAGACGTGTGACATGTTGCACCATCTTGCTGGAAAAAATTGTACTCTATAATAATAAAATAATTAAATAATAATATTAACTGTACTATAAAGGCCAGTCGATCACATCGTGATCAGTGCTGCCAATACAGCATATGAAAATTACTCGAGCGGCGAGCTACTTTTAAATGAATCATCCAGTATTTTCCTATAAATATCATTTATAATGAGAACACCAATCTGTTGAAACAAGAGCTGAGCAGGCTGGGTTGAATCCTTCCTAAAAATTATAAATTCCTAAAAAAAAATTATTAATTGAAGATAATTATACTCGCTTGAGTGGTATAATTTAACTCGGAATGAACAAAGAAATTTATCTAACACGTAGGAACGGCGTTCCCACACTGGTTTTTTTACAATTTAATAAAAAAATGTTATATGATGCACACTCTTCTACTTTTAATTTTTTTTAAATTTTTTCGTTTGGCAAAATATTACCAATTACATTTAAGAGGCTGAATAATATTTAAGAGGCCTGTTATTTTCAATTACAAATTATTCAAAGCTGGCCGGATTGGCGCAGTTGGTAACGTGCTCGCCTCTCATCATGCGGTCCTGGGTTCGAATCCCATTCAGGCACGGCATATTTTCTTACGTTACAAAAAATCATTTCATCCTCCGTTGCATAAAGTTCCACCCCAACGTCGTCGCTAATGACCGTTGCAGTTGATGCGACGTTAAATTAAAAAAAAAAATTATTTAAAATTGAATAAATTTCCATAAAAAAAAATTCCTTAAGTCACTTTTATTGGTTTATTGTATTTCCGATAATTTTTTCAAATTTCGTTTTTCACCACTCCAGTTAATCTGCCCCTGGATAATCGAGGTACTACTGTATATTTCATCTTAAAAAATCTGGTGTGAAACACTCACACAACTTTCTCTTGCCAATGCAAATAATTAATAATAAACCTAACATTAGTATTAAAACATTAGAAATGAACAAAAACTAACCTCAAAAACATAACCTTATTTTAATCATGAGTGAATGACGCAAAATGACAATCGAACTCAGTTTGGCTTAAAAATACGGAAAATCACGCTTTCACGCTAAACTAGGCTCTGTAGAGAAAAATGCACTAAACAAAAGTTGTAGATCTTTTAATTTTCTATAAATTTAATTATATACACTTTTGTCGTAAAATGCATACTAAGACCGAAATGTTAAAAAAATCGATTTTTCTCACGTTTTCGTGAGAAAAAAAACAGAAAATCGCAAATTACCGCTAAACTAAGCGTTATACAAAAAAATGTTTGAAACAGAAGTTGTAGGTTTTTCAATTCTCTACAACTTTTATTAGATAAGTTTTTGCGCTAAAATTTATATTAAAGCCGTAATCTTAAAAAAACAACGTTTTTACGTGAAAACAGCCTCACCGAGAATTTCAGCAAACGTGGCGCCTACCCTATCTTGTAGAGAATAAAAAATTGAGTAAAATAGGCGATTTTAAAAAAAATCGTAGGACCAGTTTTTGAGAAAATCGCAAAAAACTGAAAAATTATACGAATAAACTACTACTTCCGGTTGAACGATTTTGATGAAAATGTTCGTGTCGCGTCCGGTAGTGGTATGTAACTTAAGTTTCAAGTTTCAAGTTTCAAGTTCGTACGATGTTCCGTTCTTGAGATATTCTGTTCACACACAGACACACACACACACACACACACACACAGACACACACACACAGACCAATCGCTAAAAACATGTTTTTTGGGTTCAGGGGGTCTGAAAACGTATAGATCCGGGGAAAACTCGATTTCGAAAAATCGACATGAAAACAATACTTTCCTTCCTATATATTCATATAGGCAAGAGAAAGTAAAAATTACTGCATTTTAGCCACAGTTTGAAAACTAGAGAATTGGTATCAAAGAATCGACTTTTTACTCTTCATTCTAGAAACCGATAATTTTTTCAAGTATTGGTGATATCAAAAATGGACATTTGGACTCAACACACCCCTAACAATTTTCTTTTCAATTCTAGTTTCAATTACGTAAAGCCGGCCGCATTGGCGTAGTTGGTAACGTGCTCGCCTCTCATCATGCGATAAATTACAAAAAAATCATTTCATCCTTCACCGTCTGCATTAGCAGTAATTGCAGAACAGTTGGACGTTTAACACTTTCCAGTCTACCATTTTTTTCACGACTATGCACTACAGACTAGAGAAGAGACAAAAGAACTGTCACTGTGAACGAGTCACGGTTACTTACAAGTCACGGTGACCACAGTTATTCAGATAGGCGAGTAACCGTTCCCCAGTCACTGTTACATAGATCGCTTACTCTTCTGTCACTGGATGACAGGACAACACGGCGAATGTTCACCGTACTATTCTACAATATAGCACAGACTCTCGTTCCCCAGTCACAGTTACAAAGATCTCTCGTTCCCTAGTCACAGTTACAAAGATCGCTTACTCATTCACTGTTTAAGGCAGGACGACACGGCGACCGTAATTCTACAGTTCCTTCAATCACTTTTACAATAATCAGTTACTCATTCGCTGTTCATTGTCACTTTTAAGAGAGAACGAATTCTTTACCTTAGGAACTAGTGAACAAATTCACTCGCTCATTCACTGTTCACAGTTAACAGACAAAACGACATAATATGCTTACTCTTCTTCAAGACCCCTATGATAGCTACGTAAGACATGTTGGTCTGTTCACTGGGCTTAGTGCTCTCCTTGTCGCCTCTCCTTTGATAACCGGCACGTCCATTATTTTTTTACTTCAATCTTTACGCACTCTTCTCTCTCTCTCTCTCTTTCTCTCTCCCTCTCTCAGTCTCTTCCCCTTGTTATGTTTGTCATCTACTAAACTAAACAAAACGAGGGTAGTTCCTTTACATCTCTGATCGCGGTAACACAATTACATTACAGTATTATTTTTATTGCACGCCGCGTTCTACCTAGCTATTTTATTTATAATGTGCGTTGTTATTTTTCAGTTGTAAATATTGTTTCTTGTACTTTCTCTTTTTTATACAAAATGTTATTTTTATTACTATTTTAGGATACCTTGTGTTAATCAGTTTTAGGCTAAATTTTTATTTTAGTTATATATGAAGCCCATTTTTTAATTTATCAAAACTTCATTTATCATGAAATAACAACTGAAAACATTATTATTGTTTCATGATAACAAATGAAAAATGTAGGTACTAAGAAAATACAAAGTTATTGCTAAATCACTAGTAACTATTAAAAGTAACGGTGAACGTAAAATCACTGTCACCGTGATCACGGTGACTGGTTGAAACAGTGAACGCTCTTCACTACTACAGACTAAAGTAAATTAGACGTATCTTGCACTGTAGACTGACGTTTTTTCAACTTTTTCAAAAAATTAGTGTGCAGTCACTTCAGTTCTTTTCAACAAGGGTATTATATGAAAATAAAGTTTGAAATTTGCTCTTTTTAACCATATATTTAGTTAATTCAATTATTAAGGTATTTATAAAATAAGACTATTTTCAATTACTCTAATTTACGCATTTCCGAAAAATTTTATATGAAACTTATATCAATAACGCTTTCATTCTCCGCAGGGTCGTATGATTCATCAATGGCCGTGTCATCTAATTTTTATTTCTGTCTTATACAAAATACAAATACACAATTTTATATTATGAACTAAATACATAATAATAACAAAAAGTTCTAATGTTGGACACAGCACAAATAATATCAATTAATCAATTAATTCAAATTTAATCAATCATTAATGTTTTTAGCTTGATTAATCATCGATAAGTTAACTTTATACAATTACAAAAATATAAAAACATTGTTTAGTATCAATGTCTTCAATTTACATAACTTAACATTTTATTGTCGATATTCTGATTACTACTTTCATAGTTAAGAACCAAACACTCAATATTACTTAATAAAAATGAACAATGTAATATTGTTCAAAAAACAATAAAGCAACATAAATAAATAAAACAAATAAAATTCTGTAATTGAAAATTCCATTAACCAGATATACCTTGGGGATTTTTAAATCTCCAAAGTATTTTTCTGTAAAATAATTCACTGGTAAGTAGTTTTCTTTTTTAATACAATTTATTTTTTTTATTTCAAATTGACTATTTACATTATAAACTTTTTAACATAATAACATATACAAAATTTACAACAAAATGTTTTAAAACTTAACTAAGACTCACTTAACTAATCAGAAACGTTGTCGTTTTACAAACAAATAATTCGACCCAAAATCTTCTGAAAAACAATCTAATGCATCTCTAGACATCGTTTCATGAAATGTATAATAGCATAATAACAGTAAAACACATACACTGCAAACAATGTGGCCTTGTAACCCGCTATGTCAGTACTCGGTTGTAGACGCTACAGTTCGATCTCGCGCATTAAGTAGCCGTCGATATATCAGACAATACTAATCGATTCAGTCAACTATCGCTGTAGGTAAATGGAGAACAACGTGCACTAAATAACAGTGAAAACAGGAAACGGACAGCGTACAGGTAGCCACATTTTTAACAGTGTGAAAGTAGCAAACGTATGAGATACGTTTGCTAGACGGCAAATGTATGAGATACGTTTGCCGTCTAGGGATGTATATTATCGTGACCGTATGTCATACGTTTGCCATCACCCGGTGTGTATCATCACGGCCCTATCACGTATGTCCCTATCACCCTAACACCCTACCCCTATCACCCTACGTGATAGGGCCTATCGTATGGCCCTATCACGTTGTCGTCTCGAAAGTGTTAACCAAATAAAAAAAAAATGTAAAATTCTTTCAGATTTTTCATTATTTGTTATTTGATGAATGTATAAAAGGACAGTCATCATCCTCAAGAGGACACCGATCTGGATGATTATTATAAAACCAACAATTTCTACTTTTAAAACTATTCTTACTAACAACACTATGACTAGATTTATTAGATTTAACACTATTAACTAATTTTTTAACCGGTTTACGAAAACTAACCGCACCGTTAATGATTTTAAAAATATAACTATGATTTTTTATTAACGTTTGTAAACCACCGCATTCGTTTTTCAATCGTTTACGTAGTTCGTTTGGAATTATTTTCGCTAAATTGGCTAACTGTATCGGGGTACCTTCGTTCCAAATTTTATCGCATTTTAATTTTTTAATCGTCATAACGTTACAATTACTATCATTCGATGAATTTAAAATATTTTGCGATATTAATGTGATTAATTTGTTAACGAAATTCTTATCTAACTGTGTACAATTACGGACTTTAATTTCGCTAGATCTCGTCGTAAAATTATCGTAAATAATTTGATCGTCGGTAACGTTTGTTGTACATTTCGATTTCATTAAATCTCTGATGTTATTTACGGTTTTTTTATGATCGGTAATATCGTACTTACGTCCGTTACTTACGATACAGATCCGTTTCGTCGAAGGTATTCTTAATTTATCGAAATCGTAATTAAAACCGCAAAAACCACATAGTTCACCGATATAATTTAAATAATCCATGTATTGACTTCTAGATGAATCTTTACGTTGGTATTTTTGTCCGTTTAATTCGTACGAACAGCAAGGGAGTAAGAAGAAATTACATTTGTACGAACTCAAAGATGATATGACGGGTAACCATGGAGTCAATTCATCTGAATGGTTTCCAATGAGCCAATCGACTTCCGGATATAAACATGTGTCATCAAATGTTGGTGTAATCGTCTTGATCTGTTAAGTAACAAAATAATCAAGTATTATAAAAATCATATTAAAAAATACTGTTGTTGAGGTTGTCAGGCGAAAGGCTGGTTTAAGCCCGTAGAGGTTTTACTAAGTAAAAAATCTGGTGTGAAACACTCACACAACTTTCTCTTGCCAATGCAAATGATTAATAATAAACCTAACATTATTAATAAAATATTAGAAATAAACAAAAACTAACCTCAATAAACATAATCTTATTTTAATCATGAGTGAATGACGCAAAATGACAATCGAACTCAGTTTGGCTTAAAAATACGGAAAATCACGCTTTCACGCTAAACTAGGCTCTGTAGAGAAAAATGCTCTAAACAAAAGTTGTAGATCTTTTAATTTTCTATAACTTTTATTATATACACTTTTGTCGTAAAATGCATACTAAGACCGAAATGTTAAAAAAATCGATTTTTCTCACGTTTTCGTGAGAAAAAAAACAGAAAATCGCAAATTACCGCTAAACTAAGCGTTATACAAAAAAATGTGTGAAATAAAAGTTGTAGAATTTTACATTCTCTACAACTTTTATTATATAACGTTTTGCGCTAAAATGCATATTAAAGCCGCAATCTTAAAAAGAAAAAGTTTTTGCGTAAAAACAGCCTCACGCAGAATTTCAGCAAACATGGCGCCTACCCTATATTGTAGAGCATAAAAAATGTAGTAAACCTGGCGATTTTTAAAAAAATCGTAGGACTAGTTTTTGAGAAAATTGCAAAAAAGTGAAAAATTACACGAATAAACTACTACTCCCGGTTGACCGATTTTGATGAAAATGTTCGTGTCGCGTCCGGTAGTGGTATGTAACTTAAGTTTCAAGTTTCAAGTTCGAACAATGTTCCGTTCTTGAGATATTCTGTTCACACACAGACACACACACACACACACACACACACACACACACACACACACACACACAGACCAATCGCTAAAAACATGTTTTTTGGGTTCAGGGGGTCTGAAAACGTATAGATCCGGTGAAAACTCGATTTCGAAAAATCGACATGAAAACAATACTTTCCTTCCTATATATTCATATAGGCAAGAGAAAGTAAAAAGAGGAGTGAGGTGGTTTACCATTGCCAACACTCACTGTTTAGTTTAGCACCTTGTAAAAATGGTTTTGCTGATTTAACATAAGAATTTGACTCGAAATTGACCTTTAGGAGGACCAATACACATTTATTGCGGTCAGTGTATAAGACCGACAAAACTTGCAATAGTACACGCACAAATGAGGATAGGAAAACATAGGAAATTTGACCAAATGTACAGAAAACTAATATCATGTGCAAAACGTACTTACTTGTTTGAAATTTGATGAAGAAAGACATATAATTAGAACACGTCGCACTGCCGACTTGATGAACTTTAAATGCACTTTAAATACACAAACAATTATAATCGCAAACAACAAAATACAAGTTAATAAGCATATAAAAACACATTATTGCTAGACAAGCCTTAAAACGATGCGGACAGCACATCCGCCCATGACACGTTTTATTGTACAAGTGGCCAAAAAAAAGAAGAAGAAAGAAGGAAAAAAAATGACGTAGGAGGGGGAAAAGCAAGGAGGATTACAGGATAGTTAGAACCAATGCGTAACAAAAGCTGAGTTACGGCGGGAACAAATGAAACAGTGCAAACCCCGCTACAGAATGCCTTAACACTCACTGAGTGGAAAAGTACGCTTATCAGCATGCTGGGCCCTCTGAAAAGCACATATTTTCCACTCTGTAAATGACACCTTCACTTCATTTACCACAGGGTCTGGCTGTATAATGAAATTCATTACTTCCAGAGGATAAAACTCTGATTGGTGTCTTTTACAACTCCACCTCTTCTGTTCTTAAATGATTCAGTCATTTAATTGGCTGACCATGTGATAAGAAACACAACTATTTATTTTAGCCCTGAAACAAACAGATTGAGTGTAAATAATTTGAAACCCACCTATCTGTTATGGGCAAAAAATACTGGCAACACAATATAAGTTGACGATCGTCAGCGAGAGTAAGACTGGACTATACGGGGCGTTGGAAGTGCTACCATATGTGCTTTTCTAAATACATCGTAGCGACAGCTCTAACCATGACATTATGTTGTAGTTTTACTCTTACATTGATTTTTTTTTCTACGGCCACAAAGGACCACTTAAGTTCAATCTTTCAACGTCTAGCTCTTTCAGATGTTCCACCCAACCGCCTCCGCAGTTGTCGTTCCCGTACTTCTCCTCTTCTTCGCCAATAATTCTTCAATGTTTCGGATCTTCACAGTCTCTCAGCGTCCGAAATCACCATGGCCTTCCTGACCCTCATTTGTTCCCTAAATTTAACCGATCGCTGTTTATATGTCCTGTAGCTCCCTGACATTGATTTATTATGTTTACAATTATGTCATTTTATAAACATACCATATGCCCAAAACGGGCAGGTGGAGTGTTATTTTAATTGCACTCTATCTGTTTGGTCCACGGCTAAAAAAAATAGTTCTGTTTTTTATCACATAATCAGCCACTTATATGACTGAACTATTTAAGAACAGAAGAGGTAGAGTTGTAAAAGACACTAGTCAGAGTTATCTCCTCTGAGAGTAATGAATTTCACTAGGCAGCCAGACCCTGTGGTGAATGAAGTGAAGGTGTCATTTGCAGGGTGGAAAGGGAGTGCTTTTCACCGAAGGGCCTAGCATGCTGATAAGAATACTCTTTCAATTCAGTGAGGAAGGCAATGGTAAACCACCTTACTCCTCGTTTTTACTTAGTAAAACCTCTACAGGTTCAAACCAGCCTTTCGGCTGTTGACCTAAACAACAACAAACATACCATTGTATTATTTATTGATTCTTAATAATTATCCTAAATAATAAACATTCATTCTAAATAAGTCATAATACTAGGGCCTAAGCTATATTTAGTATCCTTTTCGGTCATCAGCAGTAAACTGAATTACTGCACTCTGACATTTGTAGTGATAGGCTAGTTAGTCCGTGAGTTCCGTCGATGCGAGCTTATTATTGTGAGTAATACTTGTTTTACGGTAATTTCAAAATGTTATTGTATTTTCGGGGTTTTCATATTTTATTTTTTTCAGTAAAGTTATGCCGGCAGCATTGGCGTAGTTGGTAACGTGCTCGCCTCTCATTATGCGGTCTTGGGTTCGAATCCCATTCAGGCACGGCATATTTTCATACGTTACAAAAAAATCATTTCATCCTTCACCATCTGCATTAGCAGTAATTGCAGAAGAGTCGGACGTTAAACCATAAAAAAAGTTAAGTTATGTTAAATTGCAATTGAATTTTAAACAATATTCACTTTCTTTAAATAATTACATTACTCCTTACTTATTTAGTGTGACGGGTCATGAACTGAATTTTATTACTTAAGTGTTTGTGGTGGTTACATTTTGAATTACACGCTTGATACAATCATGTCTTATGCTTTCGGGTAGGCCGATGTAAGTAGAATAGACAGTATACTGTCCTCCGCATGACAGGCGCAATCATCAAAATATAGCGCGTTACCATAACCTTTCACGAGACAACACATCTCATGGCTGGTGGCAATTTTTAAAAACGCTTACCTTTGATTTATGGGAAAAAGTATTAGTGATTTCTGTATCTACTCTTTAAGAGGAATCGAATGTCACTATTTTAGTTTAAAAAATTCCATCCTTCATTTCATAACTTCCAGTTTTGGGCCATGTCCGATCGAAACAGGAACTGCAAACCCAATTTAGGGCCACTAACCTTTTGTGTAGATTACAAAACCGAAAACCATTTGTTCTTACAGTAGCATGCAAATTAATCTGAACACAAGGAATTTTTTGTTTTTTTCTATGTTGTGGCTACACTGCTAACCACACACATTCTGTAAGCTGTCTGTGCAGTGTGAAGTTGTTGTCCTTTGTCTCTACAGCAATTTCGTGACATAAGTAGTGGTTTGTACAAGTGTATTTCATTTTTTTATGACAAATTCATATATTGTTTTTGTGTCTGTTTACGAAACATATATTTTAACAATGGATGTAACTCCAAGAAAACCTTCAGAAATTGTTTCTCTCTCCGAGTATACCGGTATAGCACAACGGCAAATAGCTTCAGAGTGTGGCGTTGGACTAGGGACAGTGAATACTATATTAAAACAATTTCGAGAAACTCGTTCCTTTTTACTTTGAAGGAAAGGAAAATGTGGCTGTAAAAGAAAAACCACTGCGACTCAGGATCGGTTATTAGTGAGAATCCAAAATTAAGTGCTGTGGACTTAAATCGACAGCTTGCCCAGTGGAACAAATTTACATGTGACAACTGTTAGATGCTGACTTCTTGATGCTGGACGGAAAGCTCGTCGACCGGTTAAAAAACAACTTTCGACCCAAGCAATGTGCAAAAGAACTGTTATTGTGGGCCAAAGCACATGCTAAGTGGACTGTTGCAGACTGGAAAAATGTAATGTTCTCTGATGAATCCCATTTTTACGTTCAGGGGCAAAATGTTTCTTATGTTTGGAAATCAGCAGATTAAAGAACATCACCGGCTCATATCCAGCAATCAGTTAAACATCACCAGAAAAAAATGTTTTGGGGTCGTTTCACATTTGAAGGTTCTTGTTAATTAGCCCCAGTAAATGGCATGTTAAAAAGCGATGAAAATATTTTAAATTCTTAAGTCAAAGGTTGTGCCACAACTGTAAACAAAATTTCCACGTGGCAATGGTGTGTTTCAACAAGATTTAGCGCCATACCACATTACCAAAAAAGTGAAAGCATTTTTCGAACAAAAATCGTTGAAGTGTTGACATGACCAGGTAATTCCCCAGATATAAGCCCGATTGAATATCTTTGGGCAATAGTGATAAAATGACTCAAAAATGGATTGTACTACAAAAAATAACCTCATTGCAGCAATAATATCGGTATGGTTTCGTGACGAAGAAATTAAAAAAATATGCAGTACACTAATTGAATCTACGCCAAATCGCATACGTGAACTGATAAATAATAAAGGTGGCCATATTAGTTATTAAATATTGTTGTTGTTGTTAAGGTCAACAGCCGAAAGGCTGGTTTGAACCTCTAGAGGTTTTACTAAGTAAAACGAGGAGTGAGGTGGTTTACCATTGCCTTCCTCACTGAGTTGAAAGAGTATGCTTATCAGCAAGCCAGGCCCTCCGAAAAGCACTCACTTTCCACCCTGCAAATGACACCTTCACTTCATTCACCACAGGGTCTGGCTGCATAGTGAAATTCATTACTCTCAGAGGAGATAACTTTGACTAGTGTCTTTTACACCTCTAACTCTTCTGTTATTAAATAGTTCTGTCATATAAGTGGCTGGCTATATGATAAGAAACAGAACTATTTTTTTTAGCCCTGGACCAAACAGATAGAGTGCAATTAAAATAACACTCCACCTGCCCGTTTTGGGCATATTAAACGATAACAAATAGAATGTATATATATTTTTTTCAAAAATAAAGTAACTTTTCATTACATAACATCTGTGTTCGAATTAATGTGCACGCTACTGTATGTCTTGTAGTTTCTGACACCTCAGTTTGATAGACGGACAGATGTAGGAAAATTATTATGACAATTTTAAAAATTGCCATCAATAATTACTGCCCATAACAGACAGGTGGAGTGTCAAATTATTTACACTCAATCTGTTCGTTGCAGGGCTAAAATAAATAGTTCTGTTTCTTATCACATGGTCAGCCAATTAAATGACTGAATCATTTAAGAACAGAAGAGGTAGAGGTGTAAAAGACACTAGTCAGAGTTATCTTCTCTGAAAGTAATGAATTTCACTATACAGCCAGACCCTGTGGTGAATGAAGTGAAGTTGTCATTTACAGAGTGGAAAATATGTGCTTTTCAGAGGGCCCAGCATGCTGATAAGCGTACTTTTTCACTCAGTGAGGAAGGCAATGGTAAACCACTTCACTCCTCGTTTTACTTAGTAAAACCTCTAGAGGTTCAAACCAGCCTTTCGGCTGTTGACCTAAACAACAAACAACAACAACATCAATAATTATTATTAACAAAAGTAGAATCAATAAAAAAAAACAAGAATATACATAATAAATTAGTCAGCAAAGTGGCACATTTGTGAGCGAACTTAACATGTTAATGAGCTCAGCTAATAAAGAAAATGAGGAAAATTTAATAAAATTTATCTAGCTAATATTTCACCTTAATATGCTTTTCACGTTCGATGAGCTGTGCTGTTCCACACGTTTAGACCAATCAGAACGTTTGCCAGCGTTGTCAGATTGAACCCGACAAACATTACGATCGCATCTGTATAAGAACCGCAACAGTATAGGTTATCAGACTGTCCGATAGTCAGGCGGCCATCAAGGCTTTGAGTTCTTGTACTTTTGAGTCGCGATTGGCCTATGATTGTCGGGGAAGTTTTGAATGCCGTGGCCAAGCGTAACGTGGTGACGCTGCGTTGGGTGCCGGGGCACCAGGGAGTGCCTAGAAATGAGAGAGCGGATGCCTTAGCAAAGAAAGGTGCAGCCTCTCACTTCATAGGCCCAGAGCCATTCTGTGGAATTGGTGAAGGCTATTATAGAGGTATAGTTAGGGTCTGGGAAGAGGAGGCTAAAACCTCCTATTGGGAGAAGGTGCCAGGCTGTGAACAGGCAAAGAAATTCATCACCTATTCCAGCAGAAAGGCTGGGATATATAATAGACTAGGAAGACAGGACTTGAGGAGGGTAGTGGGCCTGATGACTGGTCATTGTAATCTTGGGTATCATTTATCCAAGATAGGAGTTGCTGAAGAGAGCCTGTGTAGATTCTGTCATGAGGCAGAAGAGAAGGCTGAGCATATTTTATGCAGTTGCAAAGTGGTTGGCTGCAAAAGAAGAGCGCTGATGGGTAAGGACGTGTTAACACCTTCTCAGGTAAGTGCACTAGATCCTAGGCAGATCCTGCGCTTTATTGAAAGTGTGGGTATTGCATAAATAAGGAATAGGGGCAATCACAAAAGATCTTTTAGGTCGCGGTGAGGAGGGGCTGCAGAAGCCTGAACGCCCTGGTTGTAAAGAAGAAAGAAGAAGAAGATAGGTATCAGACGAGCTACTGTCCCATAGCCGAGCAAGTGAGAGGGAGATATGTGGCATAACTACACATGGGCTCAAAGGTCTTTACCGTTGTAATCCAAATCTGAAAACATACTACAGTCTATTTCATATAATGAATTAATATAATAATTTCACTAACCTTCTTTTTAAACTGCGTCACCTTTATTTTATTCCTACTTACACGAGGAAAAAAAATTCCTACGTAAATGAAAAAAAAATTTAGTTTCAATTTTTCATTTACTCTGATGATGGTGGATCCACCGAAACACGTGTAAGTAGGAATAAAATAAAGGTGACGCAGTTTAAAAAGAAGGTTAGTGAAATTATTATATTAATTCATTATATGAAATAGAAATATTTCAAACTGCAGGATGCATTATAAAGATTTATTTTTGAATGAACATACTACAGTCGTTATCTTGCTTGTTAGTTTACTGCATGCATAAACGCTTGCTCACAACAATGACTAAAATTATACGACAATGTTATTGGAACGGCGCGTATGGCTTGTGCGAGTGAGAGCGTTATGCATTCTCTCACTCCCACGGCTAGGGTACATTAGTTCATCTGAATAATATACACTCTCGTCTTGCATGTCATACTGAACAAATTGATTAAAGAGTGCATTATTATGCAATACTTTATAATATAATCAGCTGATTGTATGTTCATAGGTTATAATTTAGTTCTGTTTCTTATCACATGGTCAGCCAATTATATGACTGAATCATTTAAGAACAGAAGAGGTAGAGGTGTAAAAGACACCAATCAGAGTTATCATCTCTGAAAGTAATGAATTTCATTATACAGCCAGACCCTGTGGTGAATGAAGTGAAGGTGTCATTTGCAGAGTGGGAAATATGTGCTTTTCAGAGGGCCCGGCGTGCTGATAAGCGTACTTTTCCACTCAGTGAGGAAGGCAATGGTAAACCACCTCATTCCTCGTTTTACTTAGTAAAACCTCTAGAGGTTCAAACCAGCCTTTCGGCTGTTGACCTAAACAACAGGTTATAATTGTTATTCAAAGACCAAATAATTTTTTTTTTCTTTTTTAATTCCTTTTATGTGTACGTTGCAATCTATTCAATTCTGAACAATAAGCAACCCCATGATCCAATGAGATGAGGATGATATGTATGACGTGTAAATGAGGTGTAGTTTTGTACAGACTCAGGCCGACCATTCCTGAGAGAGTATGGTTAATTGAACCCAAACCATCAAAGTACACCGGTAACCACTGTCTAGCATTCAAATCTGTATAAAAGTAACTACTTTTACAAGGATTTGAACCAGGAACCTTCGTCTCCAAAAAAACAGCTGATTTTGGCGACGACTTTACCTCTAGACAAACCCGGTGGGTGCCAAATAAATGGCTGACGAAATATTTAACAGAACTACAAGAGCAAGTATTGGCAACGGTGCTGGCAAGTGATTGGCTAGCTATAAAGTGGGTAGGGGGCAATGCAGACATTCACAGCTCATCAGCCTTCATAAATAGTATAGTAATAATTTAACAGTGAAAATATAATTTACCTGTAAATCAGCAGTGCCTTCCGGATAAAAATCCCAAATTTTCCTTGCTCTTACATCGAAACCAGTTCCAATATGACCTTCACAAGTAAGAATATGAACCAACAATCCATTTCCGCAACCCATATCGATGAAATTTTGTTTCTTATCACGCCACAACAACAAAAGATACGTTGCGATAGCCACATCCTCGTAGACAAATTTAAGAGGATCCGTGTTCTCCGGCCATATCTAAAAAAAACATGATAAAAATAATTTTTTATGGAAAACAACAGTGATGTTTACAACCTGAATGGGAAGATTGCGGAATAATTATAATTGATGGAGGGAGCACATAAATTCTCTCTACGTGCTACCAGATCACAGGAGAGTAGAGTTTGGCAGAGATGAGATTCCTGCGAAGAGCAAAGGTTTGCTGTTGTAAGGAAAAACTAAGAAATGAGAACATAAGAACGGAACTGGATGTTTACAACCTGAATGAGAAGATTACAGAATAATGAAATCAATGGTGGGAGCACGTAGAGAGAATACCTGAGGGAAAGATCCCTCGCAGTGTTTTGCAATACAGACCGGTGGGGAGGAGAGATGTTGGGAGGCCATGCAAAAGATGGCAATAAAATTAAAATTATTGCAAGAAAATTATTTTTACAATGAATGTATTATCAAACAATAAACAACAAACAAAAATATTACGCTCGGCACGATACGGCATGATCATCCTGGTCGTCCGCCGTATGTGTAATTATTTGTGTTTATTGTAAATTACTTATGATTATTTAAAAATTTTTTTTTTTCGTATTAGATTTTTGTGTTAATAATTAAATCAAATGAAAGTGGAACTTTAGAGCGTTAAATAGATGACAATGTTAAAGAGGTAAGACTTGTAGTTAATTTACTATGACGTTTTGAAATTGCAAAAATTTCCGAGGATCTGGTGTAATTACTTTACGAAAAACAGTAGGCCCAACATGATAAGAATGATTAATTAAACTTACTGTTAAGGCCAATGTATACCCCGCTAATTAATGTTTGAATGTCCGCACGCAGTCTCTGCTAATTCTGCTTATAATTTAATTTCTGCTGCATCATGCTGGCGTACTAGATCGCACTTTCCTAGTAATCTCTATGCTTCCTCTTCCCACTCTCATTTCGCTACTTCCTATTCACGCTTCAACCACTTGTCACGTGCAGATGTCCTCTTCATTTGAGACTTAACTTTCAGCTTACCACCATGCTTTGGTGCTGGCATCGGCTTATATTCATATTGAGGGTTGAAGTGTGCTAATGTGTGTTTATATACGTATCATTTGTGTTTTGTCGTGTTTGTTTGGTTATAAATTGTGCGTTAATGTATTAAAGTGTATTTCTGTGGTCTCCAGTCCGGACTTCACCACATACTCCCGTCATTGAACTTCAACGTTATCATATTGTAAACCAAGTACCGTATTGTTCTGAATACAAGCCGCAGTTTCTTCCCAAAAAACGGTTCCATAATTTGACCTGCGGCTTGCATTCGTGCTTTAATAATAAAAAAAAAATTTTTAAGAAACGCTATTATTTAACAATTAATCAAAAGAAAAATGAACTAAAAAGAAAAAAAGAAAAAAATTTACAAAAAAAAACAATCGCAGACATTACAGTTAAAATAAAAGCGTGGCGCATTAACATATATAATATTACAACGAATATTTTACAATAAATATTATATATATTAATATGCCACGATTTTATTTTAACTGTAATGTCTGTGATTGTTTTTTTTTTGTAAATTTTTTTCTTTTTTTCTTTTTAGTTCATTTTTCTTTTGATTAATTGTTAAATAATAGCGTTTCTTAAAAATTTTTTTTTTTTAATTTTTTCTTTTTGTAAATTTTTTTTTTTAATTTTTTTTTGTAAATTTTTTTAATTTTTTTATTTTTAGTTAATTTTTTTAAGTAATTGTTAAATAAAAGCGTTTTTTAAATTTTTTTTTACAAACACCTCCACAGCGTATTGTCATCGAAGATAAACAAGTGTGCAAAGTTTGATTCATATTGATACGGTAGAAGTATTAAAATTTTAAGTTGCAAGATTTGATGGATCCAAGAGTAAGTTAAATTAAAAGCGTTATAAAATTTTAAAATTGTTTTTTACACACACCTCCACAGCGTATTGTCATCGAAGATAAACAAGTGTGCAAAGTTTGATTCATATTGATACGGTAGAAGTATTAAAATTTTAAGTTGCAAGATTTGATGCTTCCAAGAGTAAGTTAAATAACGGGTGATTCAAAAAGAGCGCCGGTTTTTAAACGGCTGGTAAATTTTTGTTTATCGGTTAGCAACATTGTTAGACCTCATTTCTATTTCGGAGAACATTCCGATGACGATTCAGTTGTAGTTTCTCTTGTTCGCAGTGTAGTACTCTCGCAGCCTGTGTCTAACCATGGAGAAGTTTACTATTGCACAACGAGTGTTAATCGTCAAAACATTTTACCAGAGTGGAGAGAGTTATGCGGCTACTGTCAGGCGACTTCGCGGTACTCTAGGACGTAATGAAGCACCGAATGAATCAACAGTTCGCAGGCTCATGAAAAAGTTTTTTGAGACGGGTTCAACAGTCGACCTTAAAAGTTCTGGACGTCGTCGTTCTGGCCGAACTGAGCAGAACGTTGCGTTGGTTCGTGACAGTGTGGCTGTTAGCCCAGCAAAATCAATACGTCGCCGTTCTCAACAATTGGGTTCACGATGTTCTTCTGTACGGAGAATTCTTCGTTACGATCTCCAATATCACCCGTATAAAATTCAGTTGCTGCACGAGAAACAATGTTGTTGCTCCGTGAACGGTTCCAGGATCGCATCATTTCTCGTAATTCCGACCATCAATGGCCACCAAGGCCGTGTGACTTGACGCCTTGTGACTTTCATCTTTGGGGTCATCTGAAGTCATTGGTGTATGCCAATAAACCCCGAAACATCAATGACTTGAAGGAGGAAATTCGACGGGTTATCGGGCAAATGGAAGTCGAAACTTGTCGTGCAGTAATATCCAATTTCATGGACAGAGTTGATGCGTGCCAGCGCAGTAGAGGAGGACACATGCATGACATCATTTTTCATACATGAAATCGGAAGGTAAGATGAACTTGTTGATGTATTTATTTTCAGTTTTTCAATAAAATAAATCTCTTAATTTGATATATAAAAACCGGCGCTCTTTTTGAATCACCCTATAGGTATGAACAGTGAGACACATGCACTCCTTATACGAGGCACACTTCTTACACAGTGCGTCTACAGTCATTTTTAAACGCTTTTATTTTACTTACTCTTGGATCCATCAAATCTTGCAACTTAAAATTTTAATACTTCTACCATATCAATATGAAACAAACTTTGCACACTTGTTTATCTTCGATGACAATACGCTGTGGAGGTGTTTGTAAAAAAAAAATTTAAAATTTAAAAAAAAATTTTAAAAACGCTTTTATTTAACAATTACTTAAAAAAATTAACTAAAAAGAAAAAAATAAAAAAAATTTACAAAAAAATCACAGAAAAAAAAATTACAAAAAAATAAAAAAAAAAATAAAAAAAAAAAAAATTTTAAGAAACGCTATTATTTAACAATTAATCAAAAAAAATGAACTAAAAAGAAAAAAATAAAAAAATTTACAAAAAAAAAATCAGACATTACAGTTAAAAATAAAAGCGTGGCGCATTAATATATATAATATTTTACAACGAATATTTTACAATAAATATTATATATATTAATGCGCCACGCTTTTATTTTTAACTGTAATGTCTGTGATTTTTTTTTTGTAAATTTTTTTATTTTTTTATTTTTAGTTCATTTTTTTTGATTAATTGTTAAATAATAGCGTTTTTATCAGTTTGGTGTTACACTATAAAATTTGGTAATAGTTTTCTTATATTTCATTTTGGTTTTTTATCCGATCATTTGTTTTCTGTTGTTTTTTTTTGTATTTTATATAATATCGCCATGAGTAATAATAAGTAGGTTAAGGGTACTTCATCTGTAAAAATGCCCAAAAATTAGCGCAGGACTTACGATACTAATTTCAAATTAATCGTAATTAACTATGCGGAAAAGACATCCATCAAAGAAGCCGGAAGAAAATACCTATAGTGTAGATGAACTTGTGTTTGGCATTGAACAAAAAATAAACAAAAACTTCTAAATGCTAACTAATTAAGTAGCAAGTGTATTTGTTAGTACGGTAATTTTTTTCTTATAAAATAAAATATTTTCAAAAACATACAGGTACTGTACTTTAAATTATTTTTCTCCTAGTTTTAATCGTAATTTTTCCAATGCGGCTTAAAGTTGGGTGCGGCTTGTTTTCGGAATAATACGGTAAGTGGGCATTTATGTCCGGACTTCACCACGTGCTCCCGTCATTATACTTCAACGTTATCATATTGTAAACCAAGTTTGTGGGCATTTATGTTTGTGATAATATTTAATTGCTCAGGTGGTCAATTTTCCTTTGTGTGTTTTTCCTTTCATTCAGTCATTTTCTACCTCGTGTTTTACTTACAATTCCTAATCGCTCTAGTCTTGTATGCAGACTACTTTAAATTGCGTGCTGGTTCTCCGAAAATCATATTAACCCTTTCAATCCCAATTTTTTTAATTATACACAAAAAAAATCTGTTCATTGTTTCATACAACAATATGAATATGTAAAATTATGTGTCGCCACCGGCTTTTAGTAGCAGAGTCGGGCAAAGCTCATAGGTCCAGCCGGGCATCCGGCGGCGTGGTTCAAAATGAAACATCGAAGGGGGGAGGTCGTCTTTGCTGCTGCCTAAAAGATTAGGAGCAGCCGCCGACGCAGCGACCACCTTTCACCGCTGCCTCCGAAGAGGAGCAGTCAACGGTGAAGTGAATCGGGGTCGTCTGTACCGCTGCCTAATCTAATAGGAGCGCGTCGACGATGCAGCGTGCACCTTTTACCGCTGCCTCTGAAGGGGAGCAGTCGCCGGTGAAGCGAGGGTAGGGGATGGAGGTACAGATGACGGAATGAATACTCAATGTTGAGATGTCAACTCCCCGTATCGATTTTCGCACACAGAGAACATCGATACTGTCACCTTCTCCTTCTCGACTTTTGCATCACCAGTGCGTAGACACTATATGTTGCCACTTGGTACATGCGCTGTGAGAGGTATGACCGCTGGCGCATTCTATCGGCAGCAGCAACCCCATCACAGCGCCAACAGTGGGCAAAATATGAAATACAGACCGGCGTACAAGTAAAAACAGTAACATATGTTCAGGCTTCCTAAACAAAATATATTCTCTTACTTAGATTTGTAGCAAAAAAACTAAATATGACTTCAATTTTGAAGTCATCATTTAAGACAAAATATTTTACAATTAAAAATATTGATAAAATGGATAAAATCACTTTTTACAAACAGTTTAAAACATATACTTGTACTTACGTATGACGTATTCGAAGAAATGCAACTTTATTTTAGTAAACGAACACGAATATTTAAAACTAAAATCAATTTTTAAAAGAAAGTAAGTAATGGTCGCCTCCGTAGCGCAATGGTCAGCACGCTACACTGCAAAGCGGAAGTCTCAAGTTCGATTCCTGGCTAGGGTACAGAAAATTATTACACTTCACACCCAGCGTTCTTAATCCAAAGTAGTCGCTAATAACTAAAATTTTGATGTCTGTTATTTCACTCCAGTGTGACTTCTTCGTCACACTGGGTTAAAATGGGTTAATTGAAGCAAGTTGTTATCGTATTATTCTGGCAAATCCAAAGCAAAAGCCTTAACACTTACCTTAACGAACTTCTTTCCGTAAACATCTTTCAATTTATTATAGAGAACAGAATATTCGTTGACATTAACAAGTTTTAACGACACCTTCGATATTTTATGACCATTATCCTCATCAATGTTATTATCCTCATCATCACTTAATTCCTCAGAAGACCATTTTACGATTTTCGTCAACAGTTTATTTTTTAACCAATCGCTATTGAAATTATAATTCTTAACATTAAAAGATTCTTTATGTTTTTGTTGCGATAAAACAAAAGAAGATTTCTTCGTTTCCTTGTGTCGTTTAAAAGTTATTCTGTAGCAATAACACGTTGATCTGTTATTCGTGTTATCTGAACATTGGCAATTGTTATTAAACGAACGATTAAAAAATGTAGCTTCACAATTATTAAAATCTGAAAACAAAAATAAAAATGATACAATTATTGTTGCTTAAATGGTGACCCTAGAATATTAGCAAACCAAGTAAAACAATACAGATTAATTAAATCAAAGTTCTTCCTAATTGCCATTTCATTAATTCCAGAGCTTTAAAAAATAGTTCTGTCACGTGATCAGCCAAGTAAATGACTGAAAAATTTAAAAATACGAGGTGTGGCTATTAAATAATGAGACTGGCGTTGTAAAAAAATTTTTTTTAATTTTGTACATAATCACTTATTATCACCTTCAATATACACTCCTTTTCTATCCCTACAATGTTCCATGCAAATTTTCCATTGTTGGAAACAGTGGTGGAAGTCATCTTCTGTCAGCTTCTTCAGGACACGTGCTACTTTCTCTTTTACAGCTTCCACAGACTCAAATCTTGTCCCTTTTAATGCAAATTTTACCTTAGAGAACAGGTAGAAGATAATAACATGTGATGAAATAAGGTTTTTTACTTATGATCTGGAAACAAAGCGCCCATCTATGCACTGGAAGAGCCAAACTTCAACGAGAGCCAAAAAAGCTCGAATGAGCAAGTCAAAATTTAAAGCAATGATGATTGTTTTTTTTTATATCCATGGGATTCTGTACCTTCAATGGATTCCTGAAAGTCGAACAATTAATTAATATTACTACATCGAGGTACTTTCTAAACTACGTGAATGAGTAAGGAAAAACAGCCCCGAAATGTGGAAGGACAAATCATGGGTTCTCCACCAAGACAATGCGCCAGCTCATTCTCCATTATCTGTCAAGAGGTTCCTAGCCAAGTACAGCATCTCAGTGTTAGAACATCCACCTTATTCACCAGATCTTGTACCATGTGATTTCTACCTGTTCCGTAAGGTGAAATCTGCATTAAAAGGGACAAGATTTGAGTCTGTGGAAGCTGTAAAAGAGAAAGCGGCATGTGTCCTGAAGGAGCTGACAGAAGATGACTTCCACCACGGTTTCAAACAATGGAAAATTCGCATGGAGCATTGTAGGGATAGAGAAGGAGTGTAATATTGAAGGTGACAATAAGTGATTATGTATAAAACAAAAATAAATTTTTTTACCTCAGTCTCGTTATTAAATAGCCGCACCTCCTATATTTCAGATAATAACGTAAATATTTTCAATCGCAAAAGTAATTTGTTTAAATATCATAAATATAATATTTGCCCATAACAGACAGGTGGAGTGTCAAATTATTTACACTCAATCTGTTAGTTGCAGGGCTAAAATAAATAGTTGTGTTTCTTATCACATGGTCAGCCAATTAAATGACTGAATCATTTAAGAACAGAAGAGGTAGAGGTGTAAAAGACACTAATCAGAGTTATCTCCTCTGAAAGTAATGGATTTCATTATACAGCCAGACCCTGTGGTGAATGAAGTGAAAGTGTCATTTGCAGAGTGAAAAATATATGCTTTTCGGAGGGCCCGGCAGATAAGTGTACTTTTCCACTCAGTGAGAAAGATAATGTTAAACCACCTCACTCCTCGATTTACTTAGTAAAACCTCTACAGGTTCAAACCAGCCTTTTGGCTGATGACCTGAACGACAACAAGTATAATATCTTCTTCTTTAGCTTCAATCATGCGATTGGTAGGCAGCTTTCCATCGTTTTCTGTCCAGAGCTATAGTTTTTAGTTGGATGTAGCTCTGGATCCGTAGATCTTTGGTAATTTGTTTCAAATACTGTAGCCGGGGTCTTCCACGAGCCCTTTGTCCAATTGTCATTCTTTCTAATATTCTTAACGTGAATTCATTGTGTCTTATTACATGGCCAAGCCAAGAGTGTCGTCTGTCCTTTAGAATTTTCAAAAGAGATCTGTTCTCCTCAGCTTTTTGAAATACTTCCTCATTACTAACTCTGTCAGTCCATTTCAACTTAAGCATTCGTCTCCAACACCATACTTCAAAAGCATTGAGTGCTCTTTCCTCCACCTTACCAATAGTCCAAGTTTCTGAGCCATAGATGGCAACACTCCAAATGCAGCTTTTTATTAGTCTCTTTCTCATTTCTAACCTGAGACTATTTGAGGAAAACACATGTCGCTTACCAATAAAAATAGCTTTTGCCTCTCTTATACGACGCTTCATGTCCTCTCTGTCTTTACCATCTTCTGAAATGGTACTACCCAAGTACTTATATGTTTTCACTTGCTTGAGGGCGTTATCATCTAATTTAACTGTTTCAAGTTCAGGCTCTTTAGAACAGATCATCACTTCTGTCTTCTTTTTGTTTATTTCCATGTCATATTCCGTTTTCAAAATGGCATGCAAGGTATTCAGTGCTCTCTCTAGCCCTCCTTTGTCTTGTGCTACTATTGCAATATCATCCGCAAAACGTAGCATCTATAATAACGGGTGATTCAAAAAGAGCGCCGGTTTTTAAACGGCTGGTAAATTTTTGTTTATCAGTTGGCAACATTGTTAGACCTCATTTCTATTTCGGAGAACATTCCGATTGACGATTCAGTTGTAGTTTCTCTTGTTCCCAGTGTAGTACTCTCGCAGTCTGTGTCTAACCATGGAGAAGTTTACTATTGCACAACGAGTGTTAATCGTCAAAACATTTTACCAGAGTGGAGAGAGTTATGCGGCTACTGTCAGGCGACTTCGCGGTACTCTAGGACGTAATGAAGCACCGAATGAATCAACAGTTCGCAGGCTCATGAAAAAGTTTTTTGAGGCGGGTCCAACAGTCGACCTTAAAAGTTCTGGACGTCGTCGTTCTGGCCGAACTGAGCAGAACGTTGCGTTGGTTCGTGACAGTGTGGCTGTTAGCCCAGCAAAATCAATATGTCGCCGTTCTCAACAATTGGGTTTACGATGTTCTTCTGTACGGAGAATTCTTCGGTACGATCTCCAATATCACCCGTATAAAATTCAGTTGCTGCACGAGAAACAATGTTGTTGCTCCGTGAACGGTTCCAGGATCGCATCATTTCTCGTAATTCCGACCATCAATGGCCACCAAGGTCGTGTGACTTGACGCCTTGTGACTTTCATCTTTGGGGTCATCAGACGTAATTGGTGTATGTCAATAAACCCCGAAACATCAATGACTTGAAGGAGGAAATTCGACGGGTTATCGGGCAAATGGAAGTCGAAACTTGTCGTGCAGTAATATCCAATTCCATGGACAGAGTTGATGCGTGCCAGCGCAGTAGAGGAGGACACATGCATGACATCATTTTTCATACATGAAATCGGAAGGTAAGATGAACTTGTTGATGTATTTATTTTCAGTTTTTCAATAAAATAAATCTCTTAATTTGATATATCAAAACCGGCGCTCTTTTTGAATCACCCTATATAAGTATAATATAGCCTACTGCAATAAGATAACTTTCATTTTCATAGGGTGAGTCAATGTTTTTAACACAGTACGGAACAGGGCTCTGGCCATATACGCAATGGTATCTTGCGACTCTTGAACATAGTATAGACGTGACATGACGTAACATCCCGTAACATGTATGCACCTGTTCTTAAGAATCTGTAGTAAGCAAAGCTTTCAGTTCGATGGAAGCCGTGATATGATGTGACGGAACGTACCAGTGTGTGTGCTGGTTAAACAAACACTTTTGAAAAAAATCTGGTATGAAACACTCACACAACTTTCTCTTGA
Organism: Catonia carolina; assembly: GCA_035578175.1. Lineage (NCBI taxonomy): Eukaryota > Metazoa > Arthropoda > Insecta > Hemiptera > Achilidae > Catonia > Catonia carolina. The sequence goes on from JAQMRL010000015.1 coordinate 15,199,642, forward strand.
CAATGAAAATAATGACCAATATAACCTAACATTAGTCATAAAACATTAGAAATATACTAACCTCAAAAACATAACCTTATTTTAATTATGAGTGAAAACGCAAAATGAAAATCACCGCAATTTAGCTTAAAAATACGGAAAATCACTCATTCACCCTAAACTAGGCTCTGTAGAGAAAAATTCTCTTAATACAGAGTGTAGATCTTTTAATTTCCTATACATTTGATTATGTTCTGATTATATACATTTTATATTTATTTTTATTTTATATTTTTATATTTCATTATATATTCCGATTTTTTATATTTGATTATACATCTGAAATCTTAAAAAAATCGATTTTTCACAAGTTTTCGTGAGAAAAAAAGAAAATCGGTAATTACGGCTAAACTAAGCGTTATACAAAAAAAATGTTTGAAATAAAAGTTGTAGGATTTTAAAATCTCTACAACTTTTATTATATAAATTTTGCACTAAAATGCATATTAAAGAGCTGTTATCTTAAAAAAACAATTTTTTTACATGAAAACAGCCTCACCAAAAATTTCAGCAAACATGGCGCCTACCCAATCTTGTAGAGCATAAAAAATTTAGTAAACCAGGTAAGTTTTAAAAAAATCGGAAGACCAGTTTTTGAGAAAATTGCAAAAAAGTGAAAAATTACATGAATAAACTACTACTTCCGGTTGACCGATTTTAATAAAAATGTTCGGGTCGGGTCTGGTAGTGGTATGTAACTTAAGTTTCAAGTTCCAACTATCTTCCATTTTTGAGATATTCTGTTCTCTCTCACACACACACACACACATACACAGACCAATCGCTAAAAACATGTTTTTTTGGGTTCAGAGGGTCTGAAAACATGTAGATCATGTGAAAACTCGATTTTGAAAAATCGACATAAAAACAATACTTTCCTTCCTACTTTTTTTTAGTCATATAGGCAAGAGAAAGTAAAAATTAAATTAATCAAATCAAATTAAATTTTTTACTTACCTAAAATTACAATTTCAATATCAGATCGTTGTTGTATAGAAGTATTATTCGTACATTTCGGAAGCAATTTTTTTAAATAACAACAAATACCGTTAGAATTATCATTGTTTATTTGTATATTGTTATTAAAAGTTGTCGTTAAATAATCAGCGATAGAAGTCACATCAAAATCATCGTTACTATAATTTAACGATTTCAAATTTTGTAACTCATTTATAACTGGATCGATTAATTCGTTATTATTTAACATAAATGTAAATAAAATATCAGTTCCGATTAAACGTTTATTTACTAAGTTCGGTCTTTTATTCCATAATTGTACGGCTTTCCAAAACTGTTTTTCAGTTATTGTAGTGGTATCGATTTCAGTTGTATGTTCGACAACAAAATTATCGTACTTCATTTTAACTTGCTATTAATTTTCATGAATTATAGTAGTACCTGAAAATTAAAGAATTTTTTATTATTATTTAACTCAGGACTACACCGCACTGTGATATACGAGGGCTATTCAGAAAGTAGGGAACGTTTTGTAAATAAACAAAAACTATGTAAAAGAAACATTTTTTATTATATACATCTGAAAGAGTGACTAAAATACTACTTTTCTACATAGTCACCAAGCAAATTGAGGCACTTGTCATAGCGGTGGACAAGCTACAAAATTCCTTCGTCAATTGAAAATCCCGCCAGTTGTGAAGTGCGGTCTGTCATACGGTTTTTGTCGGCCAAAAACCTAAAACCAATAGAAATTCATCGGCAACTGTGCGAAGTATACGGTGACAACGTGATGAATGAAAGTTCAGTGCGAAAATGGTGTATTCGGTTTAAAAATGGCCGTACCAACGTCCATGATGAAGAGAAGAGCGGTCGCCCGAGCATTGTGACAGACGATTTGGTCGCCAAAGTCGATGAAAAAATTCGTGAAAACCGACGATTCACGATAACGGAGCTTTCACTTTCCTTCCCACAAATTTCACGCACTTTGTTGTTTGAAATTGTCACTAAAAAGCTAGGCTACCACAAATTTTATGCAAGATGGGTGCCAAAAATGCTTACTGACAACCATAAGCGTCAGCGAATGGGGGCAGCCTTAACATTTCTCGAGGCCTACCACACGGATGGTGATGCATTGCTGGATCGCATCATAACGGGTGACGAGACTTGGGTTAAACATGTCAATTCCGAGACAAAATTGCAGTCCATGGAGTTAGCAACACAGCGCTTCGACGATGACGAGGAACTCCGGGCGCGCGTCACTGAGTGGCTGCGGTTGCAGGCGGCGGATTTCTATGACGAAGGAATTTTGAAGCTTGTCCACCGCTATGACAAGTGCCTCAATTTGCTTGGTGACTATGTAGAAAAGTAGTATTTTAGTCACTCTTTCAGATGTATATAATAAAAAATTTTTCTTTTACATAGTTTTTATTTATTTACAAAACGTTCCCTACTTTCTGAATAGCCCTCGTAAATATCGCATGAAGTGGCAATGTTTGTTTGCTTATACTGCCCTACTAGGAAAGAAGGCAGTAAGTGCAAAAACCTGAAGTGTGGGAAAATGGCTTTATAGTATTTTCGACAGCTGTAACACAATATTAATGTAACATGATTTTGTGATTTTATGGTAAAAAGAGAAGATTTTTTAACTTTTTTTAAGTAAAAAATTGAAAAAGTTAGTTACAACAATTAAAAAAGCAGATACTGCTTTTTTGCCTGGTAAACATACCTGGTTGATTGGTAGGAGAGGGAAACATAGTTTAATTTATTTAATTTTTTCAAGCTCTACAGGCTGCTAAGGCTGGTGCCCAATATTTTTTTATAATTTTTTAAAATCCATATTCAAGAATTTGTCCACAGATCAATATTTAAGGTGGTGCAACCTTCTTAAGCTTTTATTACTAATCAACAATGATATACAAAGCAGTAAATGAATTCAGTATCAAATTCTACTACGTAAAAAATCAGTATCTGTAGCATACTAAGAAATAAGGCAGCAACTATAGTGCAGATACTGCCTTTTCTCTTAGTATCTGAATATACTCTTCTTTTCCTTTGTAAGCCTGCCAAAAACATGTAGATAATGCTATTGAATACCTCGATAACTAAGTAACCGTTGTAGGTAGGGCTTTTTTAGCAAGTTCACTAGATACCTTGTGCTCCAAAACATAAGAATACATATGTTGTTGTTTAGGTCATCAGCCAAAAGGCTGGTTTGAACCTCTAGAGGTTTTACTAAGTAAAACGAGGAGTGAGGTGGTTTACCATTGCCACAACTCACTGAGTGGAAAAGTACGCTTAACAGCATGCCGGGCCCTCTGAAAAGCACATATTTTCCACTCTGTAAATGACACCTTCACTTCATTCACCACAGGGTCTGGCTGTATAATGAAATTCATTACTTTCAGAGGAGGTAACTCTGATTAGTGTCTTTTACACCTCTACCTCTTCTGTTCTTAAATGATTCAGTCATTTAATTGGCTGACCATGTGATAAGAAACAGAACTATTTATTTTAGCTCTGCAACAAACAGATTGAGTGTAAATAATTTGACACTCCACCTGTCTGTTATGGGCAGAAGAATACATATAAAACTCAAAATCGAGAAATTTGGAATTACTGCCTTTTTTCTTAGCAGGGCACGTCACAGGGTCACAGGGTCTGGCTGTACAATGAAATTCATTACTTTCAGAGAAGATAACTCTGATAGTGTCTTTTACACCTCTACCTCTTCTGTTCTTAAATGATTCAGTCATTTAATTGACTGACCATGTGATAAGAAACAGAACTATTTATTTTAGCCCTACAACGAACAGATTGAGTGTAAATAATTTGACACTCCACCTGTCTGTTATGGGCAGACCTAACCTGTATCAGAACAAAACTACAATGGCCTAACGTAATTTAAAACTAACAGGATTACAGATAAATCTTAAAAATTATAAATTAATTAATATATATATACACAAGTAATATTACCACGTTACACATATGCAATAAATACTTGGGTACTTTATTTTAAAAGGATATTACACCATTTCAACAAACCAATATGGAACTGAAAAGTAAACATAACCTATACGATGTACATTATGGTAAAAAAAACTACACTACTCAGTACGAAAACAAATAAATATTAATTTGATGTAATTAGAGAAAAACTTTAAGGATTTATGTTTCGTTAATAAAGCATAACACAAACACACGTAGTAAACAAACCCCATGCGTAAATATCTCAGCTGTTTTATGAATTGCAAGTGAACTGCTTTGAACACAAGAATCGATTTGAACGTATGGATTGAACTCGGAGCGATCGACAGTTTAATTTGGTTTGTAATCGATTTTACTGTTGAAGTAAAATAATTTACTAGTTCGATTTTTTATTTTTTCACAATGATTGGTTAATGGAAGGCGCTTTGGGATTTAGCCCTTCAAATGCAAAAAAATATGTTAATATAATGTTTTATATATTTTTAAGAAATATTGCTCTACAACATTTCTTTACGTTAAGCAAGCCTTGTGGTCCAAACATATTTGGAACTCGCCCAAAAGACTACGACTGAAGCTGAAAGATTTGTATTGGATGATGAACAAACGTTCACAACTGTCATTAGGGAGCAAGCTCCTACTGTATACATGGGAATCAGCTGCAAAAATCGAATCTTGCTATTATCCAAGGATTCCAGTCAAAAATTTTACGCATTACCTATAATCCAGCCTCTCTTAGTTTGCTCCAAATGTAAACAAATAATGACGTCACTGAGCATGCGCATTATATCAAAATATGTACACGCTGATTAAAAAGTAACAACAAAATACTTTCAAAAATATTTAAATACAAATTCTTTTAAAAGTATTTTTCTAAATGAAATTGTTAGTCCTACATCTTATCATGACTGATGTTTTAAGTACTTTAAGTACTTATAATTTAAAAAATAGTTAACTTAATAAGAATACGACATCCGTAAAGTCGCAGACTCTAGCGTGCGCCCTGAAGTAGGTGGCTTTTGTTTGTTGACAGTCGGAGCAAACTAACAACGGCTGAACTGTACTATAACAAATGCTTCATGGTATGTGGCAAATGATGCGTTGTAAAGGGGCTTATGTGTCAACACCGAGACAAAAGAAATTACGCAGCTAAGTTCTAAATATCAAGAAAAATTAGCAGATCACCCGAATTCTTTGGCGCTTAATTTACTTGATAATAGCGAAGACGTAACACGACTAAAACAGAAGCCTAAGAAAACAACCTTAGCAATAATTTCATCAGACATGGCGCCAACCCTATCTTGTGGAGCATAAAAAATGTAGTAGATGAGGCGATTTTTAAAAAAGAATCGTACGAGCCGTTTTTGAGAAAATCACAAAAAGTGAAAAATGACACGAATAACCTACTACTTCCGGTTGACCGATTTTGATGAAAATGTTCATGTCGGGTCCGGTAGTAGTATCTAACTTAAGTTTCAAGTTTCACGTTCGTACGATCGCTAAAAACATGTTTTTGGGTTCAGGGGTCTGAAAACGTGCAGATCTGGTGAAAACTCGATTTTGAAAAATCGACATGGAAACAATACTTTCCCATTTTATATATTCATATAATTATAGGAAAGAAAAAGTAAAAATTACAAGTATTCTACATATTTTAATTTTTTTAACATTATTAAGATTGGAGGGGGGAGAAGGGGCCCACGGTGTCTGAAAGATTGACAACTAAACTGCTCTAGACGACCGGTGGGTCAACGGCAAGAATAGCGCTATTTATAAAGTTTAAATCACGGTTACTATAACCGTTAACGTTAATAGTTAACGGTTTTAGTTATCACGGTTTTAGTTAACTACACTTTATTGTTCTAGTAAAGTAAGATAAGCTTCTTCCAAATTCCAACAGAAAGCGCGCGTGTGTTCAACACAGACCTAAACATAAACTGTAATCAACTATTAGTGCGAGAGATTTACAGTTTTTTAGTACGAGTACGAGTTTTTCGTAGATAGGTATAATTTCTGTAGTTTTCAAATTTGGCATTCACTTTATTTAAGCCCCCGTCTTTATAAAATAGGACTAACATATTTAAAATATCCGACCCCGTGACTTAGCCGGCCGCATTGGCGTAGTTGGTAATGTGCTCGCCTCTCATCATGGGGTCTTGGGTTCGAATCCCATTCAGGCACGGTATTTTTTCATACGTTACAAAAAATCATTATATGCTTCACCGTCTGCATTAGCAGTAATTGCAGAACAGTCGGACGTTAAACCAAAAAAAAAAAAGAAAAAAGTGACTTAAGCTTTATTCGCCATATTGGACAACTAGCTGCCCGTCCTGGCTTAACCTGGATATAATTTGGTTTACTTCAATCACTTTTTAATTAGTTTATAAAAAAATCAAAAAAATCTGGTGCGAACACTCACACGACCTTCTCTTGCCAATACAAATAATGAACAATATAACCTAATATTAGTAATAAAACATTAGAAATAAGCAAGAAAATTAACCTCTAAAAACATAACCTTATTTTAATCATGAGTGAAAGACGGAAATAAAAATCAACCTCAGTTTGGCTTAAAAATACGGAAAATCTCTCTTTCACGCTAAACTAGGCTCTGTAGAGAAAAATGCTTCAAAATAAAAGTTGTAGATCTTTTTATTTCCTATAAAATTAATTGTACACACTTTTGTCGTAAAATGCATACTAAGGCCGAAATCTTAAAAAAATCGATGTCATAAAATATCGATCGAGGCGACGTTAAGTGGCAAACCTTATTTGTTTGGTGGCCCTGAAAAGGGCCGTTTAAGCGGTAGTAGTCTGTCATAGTCGTCGTGGCGGTCGAGGAGCTAGGCGACACGGCGTGTCGTCGTCCAGCGGAGATGTCATCTTCTTCCCTTGTAGTAGTGCGTCGATAGCTGCTTTGTCGGGTCCGGTGGGCGTAAGGCTCGGTCGAGGGACCACTGTGGGCATCGCTCGCGTCAGCGGGCGATGACGGTCCGGTCGACGGCCTACGGTGACGGGACGGCGAGCGGAAGCATCATCTTCTCTCTTGCGGGTCGTCGATTAGTCCTCGCTGGAGACCGGCAGCCGTGTGCCGTGGTGGACGTCTTGTCGTTGTCTGGATCCGAAGCGGCGAGCCGGCGTGGTGGAAGCGGAGCCCGAAGGGTGACGGCTCGGTTAACGGGTTCACGCCTAGCCTTCCCTCAGCAGCAGTTGGGTCCCCACTGCAGCGTGACAGTGGTGGCCCCCAGAGCCCCGCAGTGTCGGGTCGGCGTAGGCTAGCCGCCGATAGCGCGGCCGAGGCAGCTCTCTCCGGGCTGGCGAAGGCTGACCGGTGCGGGAATGTAGCGTCCGCCACCAGTAGCGTAGACCAGGGATGGTGCGTCCGGTCTCGGCTGGGCTCGTTCTCTTCTGTCTTGATGTGAAGTGAATCGCTCGGTGTCTTGATTGGAATTGAATCTCTGCTCAGTGCAGCGCTCTTTATATAGCTGCCGGGAGCGCTGTGGTAGAGAGCGGCTGTGGTAGGCTTGGCATTGATGACGAAGGCCTTTGCGGTGCGCAGCCGAAAGGTTTGTCGCTATGCCGTCAAAGGCCGGGAGAACTATTGAAGCCGGCAACAGAGTAAATGATTAATTAGAAGGGGTGGCGGTGACAATTAATTATTTATTTATTTTTTAATTTTGATTTTTTTGTTTCATCATCTGTCACCGCCGCCCCTTCTAATTAATCATTTACTGTGTTGCCGGCTTCAATAGTTCTCCCGGCCTCTACAGCATACCGACAAACCTTTCAGCCGCGCACCGCAGAGGCCTTTGTCATCAAGGCCAAGCCAGTCGCCGCTCTCTACCACAGCGCTCTCGGCAGCTATATAAAGAGCGCTGCACTGAGCAGGGTTTCAATTCCGATCAAGACTCCGAGGGATTCACTTCGAACCAGACAGCATCGACAAGACGTCCACCACGGCACACGGCTGCCGGACTCCAGCGATGACTAATCGACGACCCCACAAGAGAGAAGATGATGCTTCCGCTCGCCGTCCCGTCACCGTAAGCCGTCGACCGAACCGTCATCGCCCGCTAACGCGAGCGATCCCCACAGCGGTCCCTCGACCGAACGTTACGCCCACCGGACCCGACGAACAGCCATCGACGCACTACTGCGAGGGAAGAAGATGATGTCTCCGCTGGACGACGACACTCCGTGTCGCCCAGCTCTTCGACCGCCACGACGACTACAACCGACGCCTCTACAAGACGACCACCGCTTAAACGGCTCTTTTCAGAGCCACCAAACAAATAAGGTTTGCCATTTAACGTCGCCATCCGGTGACATATCTAAAATTATTTACTTAAAAATTTGTTTTTTTTAAGCAAATTCAGTATTATTTTTAAATACCTACCTAACATATTTTCTTCAGTAAAATTTAATTTTCAGAGGCACCTGATTGTTGCATGAATTTAGATGATAAAACAATTTATAACAATTGTGTTGTTTAGGTCAACAGCCGGAAGGCTGGTTCGAACTTCTAGAGGGTTACTAGGTAAAAACGAGGAGTGAGGTAGTTTACCATTGCCTTCCTCACTGAGTTGAAACAGTATGCTTATCAGCATGCCAGGCCCTCTGAAAAGCACTTACTTTCCATCCTGTAAATGACACCTTCACTTCATTCACCACAGGGTCTGGCTGTATAGTGAAATTCATTACTCTCAGAGGAGATAACTCTGAGTAGTGTATTTTACACCTCTACCTCTTCTGTTCTTAAATAGTTCAGTCATATAATTGGCTGACTGTGATAATAAACAGAACTTTTTTTGTAGCCCTGGAATAACCAGATCGAGTGCAAATAATTTAACACTCCACCTGCCCGTTATGGGCATTTGTAACAATTAAAAAGTTATTAAATTATTAATTTTTTTTTACTTTCTCTTGCCTATATGATATATAAGAAAGAAAATTTTGTTTTCATATCGATTTTTCTAAATTTAGTTTTCACCGGATCTACAAGTTTTCAGACCCCCTGAACCCAAAACACATGTATTTAGCGATTGGTGTGTGTGTGTGTGTGTGTGTGTGTGTGTGTGTGTGTGTGTGTGTGTGTGTGTGTGTGTGTGAACAAAATATTTCAAAAACGGAACATTTTACGAAGTTGAAACTTGAAATTTAAGTTAGGTACTACTAGAGGACCCGATATGAACATTTTCATCAAAATCGATCAACCGGAAGTAGTAGTTTATTCGTGTCATTTTTTCGCTTTTTTGCGATTTTTTCAAAAACGGCTCTAACGATTTTTTTTAAAAAATCGCCTCAATTACTACATTTTTTATGTTCTACAAGATAGGGTAGGCACCATGTCTGCTGAAATTCTTGGGGAGGCTGTTCTCCCGTAAAAAAGGGCTTTTTTAAGATTGCGGTCTTAATATGCATTTCAGGGCAACAGTGTATAGACTAATAAAAGTTGTAGAAAATTTAAAAACCTACAACTTTAATTTCAAATATTTTTTCGTATAACGCTTACTTTAGCAGTAATTAGTGATTTTCTGTTTTTTTCCATGAAAATCTATTACGGCCTTAGATTTTATCGTTTTACGATAAAAGCGTATATAATTAAATTTATAGAAAATTAAAAGATCTAAAACTTTTATTTAAGCATTTTTCTCTATAGAACCTAGTTTAGGGTGAAAGAGTGATTTTAAGTGAAACTAAGGTTGATTTTCATTTTGCGTCTTTCACTCAGGATTAAAATTAGGTCATGTTTTTTTTTTAAATTTCTAATACGTGTTCGTTGCAATCGGTTCAATTCAGAACAATAAGCAACCCCATGGCCCAATGAGACGAGGATGATATGTATGACGTGTAAATGAGGTGTAGTCTTGTACAGAGCCAGGTCGACCATTCCTGAGAGAGTATGGTTAATTGAACCCCAACCATCAAAGTACACCGGTAACCACTGTCTAGTATTCAAATCCGTATAAAAGTAACTACCTTTACAAGGATTTGAACCAGGAACCTTCGTCTCCGAAAATCAGCTGTTAAAATGTTTTTTGAGATTAATTTTTAAACGCTTTTATTTAACTTACTCCTGGAAGCATCAAATCTTGCAACTTAAAATTTTAATACTTCTACCGTATCAATATGAATCAAACTTTGCACACTTGTTTATCTTCGATGACAATACGCTGTGGAGGTGTTTGTAAAAAAAAATTTTAAATTTTTAAAAAAATTTAAAAAAAAATTTAAAAATTTAAAAAACGCTTTTATTTAACAATTACATAAAAAAATTAACTAAAAATAAAAAAATTAAAAAAATGTACAAAAAAAATTTCAAAAAAAAAATTTACAAAAAAAAATTAAAAAAAAATTTTTAAGACGCTATTATTTAACAATTAATCAAAAGAAAAATGAACTAAAAAGAAAAACATAAAAAAATTTACAAAAAAAAACAATCACAGACATTACAGTTAAAAATAAAAGCGTGGCGCATATATATATTTATTGTAAAATATTCGTTGTAAAATATTATAATATATATTAATGCGCCACGCTTTTATTTTTAACTGTAATGTCTGTGATTGTTTTTTTTTGTAAATTTTTTTATGTTTTTCTTTTTAGTTCATTTTTCTTTTGATTAATTTTGTTTTATTTCTAACGTTTTATAACTAATATTAGGTTAACCCACCGGGTTGGTCTAGAGGTAAAGCCAAAATCAGCTGTTTAACAGCTGATTTTCGGAAACGAAGGTTCCATGTTCAAATCCTAGTAAAGATAGTTACTTTTATACAGATTTGAATGCTAGACAGTGATTACCGGTGTACTTTGATGGTTTGTGTTCAATTAACCATACTCTCTTAGGAATGGTCGACCTGAGTCTGTACAAGACTACACGTCATACATATCATCCTCATCTGATTGGGTCATGCGGTTGCTTATTGTTCTGAATTGAACAGATTGCAATGTACACACATTAGGGATTAAAAAAAAAAAAATTAGGTTATATTATTGGTCATTATTTTCATTGGCAAGAGAAAGTTGTGTGAGTGCTTCACAAGAGATTTTTATATTTTATTGCTTGAAGCATAGCCAACATTGTAGTTTAGTATAGGCCTACTACCTTACAATATTATTTTAATTAGGACAAAATAAAATAATTTAAAATTTTTAATCGAATAGCACTGAATCATGCTCTAATGTACTTAATTCACAGCACGTTTAAATATCTATCGTGTTTTTTTCATGTCATTCATTCACCCAATCATAGTACGACTATGACTTATCAATGTCAATTCTCATTCATAAAAAAAAACAAAATTATTTTTGTTATTTCCTGACATTGTTAGTTAACTGTCAAATTTTATGCAATTTTTTTTGTAATTCGAAATTAAATTTCATTATACTGATAATTTTGCTTTACTTTCGACTAATTCATTAAAATGTACCTACATAAAATTTTAATATTGGTAATAAACGATTTGCCCATTATATTACATTGAATCCTGAATCCTGAATCCTGGTTGAGAGGGCTGAGAAGCCCTATGATGGCGACATCGTGTTAAGGAACACCTGGTCGCTCGGGGAACAATTTTATTGAATAATTGCAACCTCATGAAATTTAGGGGGAATTTTACAGTTTAAAATTAGGAAATAGGATTCTGGCTCTTGCGGGATTGAGACTGGGACTTCAAAGGAGGTAATGTATTTTAAGTTACTCGTGGATGAAAATTTATATTAAGGGACAAGTGGGTTTAAGAGCGGCTCTTTTCTTTTATTTTGTTTTTCAGTGGCCTTTTTCAGTTATGTGGGAGTTTTATTGTCTTGGGGAGGGGAAGGCACGCACCGTACTTAACATGGACAAATGGTATAATTTTAGGTAGGGGTTAGTTTATAATTTTAGGGGAGACGGAAAGGGTAGAGTTTGGCATAATCACCGGCCTTTTATTTTCTAAGTGTTTAATAATTTAAAATGGCGGCTCTTTTCACCGTAGTGGAGTGATTATGCATAGGAACATGGGGACAACTACCAACTGGGGGGAGTGAGTCATACAAGTAGATGAAGGGGCATGGGTATATAAGAGGAATACAGGGCGGAATAAAAATGTGGCAACTCTAAATTTTGATAACTGAGTCATACTGGAAGTTAGATAAAGTCGTGAAATGGTAATGGCATAAAGACTTCGGGTGGATGTGGGCGTCGGTACAAGTCCTGAATGATCTGGGGTCCGTCAGTTTTTCCGGCGTCGTGTAGCCGTTTCGAGGTATTGTAAATAAAGTCCTCCATAGAGGGGAAGAGAAGGTGTTCGTGTACGATGCGATTGGAGATTACATTACATTGCATTCCTTTATTGCCATTTTAAACAAAAATGTCATTTAGCATTGTCACAAACAAATTGTGCCCATAACAGACAGGTGGAGTGTCAAATTATTTACACTCAATCTGTTCATTGCAGGGGTAAAATAAATAGTTCTGTTTCTTATCACATGGTCGGCCAATTGAATGACTGAATCATTTAAGAACAGAAGAGGTAGAGGTGTAAAAGACCCTAATCAGAGTTATCTTCTCTGGAAGTAATGAATTTCATTATACAGCCAGACCCTGTGGTGAATGAAGTAAAGGTGTCATTTGCAGAGTGGAAAATATGTGCTTTTCAGAGGGCCCGGCATGCTGATAAGCGTACTTTTCCACTCAGTGAGGAAGGCAATGGTAAACCACCTTACTCCTCGTTTTACTTACTAAAACCTCTACAGGTTCAAACTATCCTTTCGGCTGATGACCTAAACAACAACACAAACAAACGTTATTTCACAAACAAAAATTACTTAATACGAGGGCAGCCCAGAAAGTCTGTAACGTTTTGATATAAAAAAAAACTAAGTACAAGAAAAAAATTTTATTATATACATTTGAAAGTGCAACTAAAATGCTATTTTTCTACATAATCACCAAACAAATTAAGACACTGACCATAGCAGTGAACTAATTTTGAAATGCCGGCGTCATAAAAGTGTACCGCCTGTGATTTTAACTAGTTAGTCACACCCTCCTGCAGCTCCGCGTCGTCGTCAAAGCGCTGCGTCGCAAGCCATGTCTTCATTGTCGGAAAAAAGTGATAATAGCTGGGCGCAAGGTCCGGACTGTATGGTGGATGTGGGAAAACCTCCCATTTGAAAGCATCCAGGACTTCTCGTGTTCGATTTGCCATGTGTGGTCGGGCGTTGTCATGCAAAAAGAGAATTTTTTCAGTCAACTTTCCTCTGCGCTTGTTTTGGATCGCTCTTCTTACCTTTCAAGATTAAACAGGATTGTACCTTGTATAAAAGGGCTCTTTAAACCATCGTGACCCACCGGATTGGTCTAGAGGTAAAGTCGTCGCCAAAATCAGATCTTTAACAGCTGATTTTCGGAGACGAAGGTTCCTGGTTCAAATCCTAGTAAAGGTAGTTACTTTTATACGGATTTGAATACCAGACAGTGGTTACCGGTGTACTTTGATGGTTAGGGTTCAATTAACCCATACTCTCTCTCAGGAATGGTCGACCTAAGTCTGTACAAGACTACACCTCATTTACACGTTATACACTTCATCCTCATCTCATTGGGTCATGGGGTTGCTTATTGTTCTGAATTGAACAGATTGCAACGTACACAAATTAAAAATTAAAAAAAAAAACCATCGTGCCAACTCCCCTTAATGGAATACGTTTTATCATCCAAAAAAATTATATTATTTTTGTTTATAACTTACCGTATTTACACGAATATAAGTCGACTCTGATTATAAAACGAGCCCCATTTTTAAAGTACGTGTGCGTCAGAAAAAAAAATTATTTATTTTAAATAAGAAAAATATATTTATTTGCGTGCCGATTTAACAATAGGAATTTACATTGAGAATTTACTTTTAATTCTGGTATCACTCTTAATTCAACAAAAACTTTTTTATATTTTGAAATTTTTGAAAGTTTTTTAAAATTTTTATGAAATCCTAATCTAATAACTCTTTATTTGCTGGTTCATTGGAGTAAACGTCGTCTTCATCTGAAGATTCACTGGCGTCTTTGGCTGAAGGAGGAATTTTCCACAAGTAGTCGTCTTCACTTCCATCCATTGCATTGGTCACGGAAAAATTTCTTAAATCCTTTAACAATGGATGGCCCATAACAGACAGGTGGAGTGTCAAACTATTTACACTCAATTTGTTCGTTGCAGGGCTAAAATAAATAGTTCTGTTTCTTATCACATGGTCAGCCAATTAAATGACTGAATCATTTAAGAACAGAAGAGGTAGAGGTGTAAAAGACATTAATCAGAGTTCTGAAAGAACTCTGATTTCTAATTACTCTAATTCAAAATTGAAAATTCAAAAATTGAAAATTGAAAATTAATCTCCTCTGAAAGTAATGAATTTCATTATTCAGCCAAATCCTGTGATGAATAAACTAAAGGTATCATTTGCAGAGTGGAAAATATGTGCTTTTCAGAGGGCCTGGCATGCTGATAAGCGTACTTTTCCATTCAGTGAGGAAGGCATTTGTAAACCACCTCACTCCTCGTTTTACTTAGTGAAACCTCTACAGGTTCAAACCAGACTTTCACCTGATGACCTAAGCATAAGAAATATAAACCAATGATACACCAGGTCCCTCTTTCACTTCCCGCTTTACATGGTCAGGCAATTAAATGACTGAATCATTTAAGAACAGAAGAGGTAGAGGTGTAAAAGACATTAATCAGAGTTATCTCCTCTGGAAGTAATGAATTTCATTATACAGCCAGACCCTGTGGTGAATGAAGTAAAGGTGTCATTTCCAGAGTGGAAAATATGTGCTTTTCAGAGGGCCTGGCAGCTGATAAGCGTACTTTTCCATTCAGTGAGGAAGGCAATGGTGAACCACCTTACTCCTCGTTTTACTTAGTAAAACATCTACAGGTTCAAACCAGCCTTTCGGCTGTTGACCTAAAAAACAACAATAGATTCAGAAGAATCCATTCTGAATACTGCCCAATGCTGTCAAAATCCATTTCCCCATTATGAAAACCGAAGTTTTCTTCAATTTTCCAGTCTGGATAACAGCATAATCTCCTTTCAACTACCATTCATTATAATAATTTCTAAATGCGTCTTTTTTTAAATCTACAATGTGTGTACGTTGCAATCTGTTCAACTCAGAACTATAAGCAACTCCATGACCCAATGAGATGAAGATGATGTGTATGACGTGTAAATGAGGTGTTGCCTTGTACCAATTCAGGCCGACCATTCCTGAGAAAGTATGGTTAATTGAACCCTAACCATCAAAGTACACCGGTAACCACTTCCTAGTATTCAAATCCGTATAAAAGTAACTACTTTTACTACAGTTCAGCCGTTCTTAGTTTGCTCCTACTGTCAACAAACAAAAGCCACCTACTACAGGGTGCACGCTAGAGTCTGCGACTTTACGGATGGCGTATTCCTATTAAGTTAACTATTTTTTAAATTATAAGTACTTAAAGTACTAAAAACATCAGTCATGATATGATGTAGGCCTAACAATTTCATTTAGAAAAATACTTTTAAGAGTATTTTGTATTTAAATATTTTTGAAAGTATTTTATTGTTACTTTTTAATCAGCGTGTACACATTTTGATATAATGCGCATGCTCAGTGACGTCATTATTTGTTTACATTAGGAGCAAACTAAGAGAGGCTGGACTTTAGGAATGAAGCGTCTTTGAATAGGTTATTTATGACAATATCTAAGACTTGCCGCTGCGATTTCATACCTCAGGAAATAATTACAAGATCAGTATTGACTTTCTCAATGTCTTCGTTCACCTTACGAGTGAGATAACCTTTCACATCTCTAACGCTGTCCATTATTCGCGCAATACCATATGGAAATTGTCAAGCTTACCATTCTTAGTACGGGAATATACCAGGTGTGGCTATTAAATAACGAGACTGACGTTGTAAAAACTTTCATTTTTATTTTATACATAATCACTTATTGTCACCTTAATATACACTCCTTCTCTATCCGTACAACGCTCTATGCGAATTTTCCATTGTTGGAAACAGTGCTGGAAGTCATCTTCTGTCAGCTCCTTCAGGACACGTGCTGCTTTCTCTTTTACAGCTTCCACAGACTCAAATCTTGTCCCTTTTAATGCAGATTTCACCTTAGGGAACAGGTAGAGGTCACATGGTGCATCACAAGATCTGGCATGGTGCAGGTACAAGATCTGGTGAATAAGGTGGATGTTCTAACACTGAGATGCTGTACTTGGTTAGAAACCTCTTGACAGATAACGCGGAATGAGCTGGCATATTGTCTTGGTGGAGAACCCATGATTTGTCCTTCCACATTTCGGGGCGGTTTTTCCTTACTCATTCACGTAGTTTAGAAAGTACCTCGAGGTAGTAATATTAATTAATTGTTCGACCTTCAGGAATCCGGTGAAGGTACACAATCCCATAGATATAAAAAAAAAACAATCATCATTGCTTTAAATTTTGACTTGCTCATTCGAGCTATTTTTGCTCTCGGTGAAGTTCGGCTCTTCAAGTGCATGGATTGGCGCTTTGTTTCCGGATCATAAGTAAAAATCTACGTTTCATCACATGTTATTATCTTCTACCTGTTCTCTAAGGTAAAATCTGCATTAAAAGGGACAAGATTTGAGTCTGTGGAAGCTGTAAAAGAGAAAGTGGCACGTGTCCTGAAGGAGCTGACAGAAGATGACTTCCAGCGCTGTTTCCAACAATGGAAAAGTCGCATGGAGCGTTGTAGGGATAGAAAAAGAGTGTATATTGAAGGTGACAATAAGTGATTATATATAAAATTAAAATAAAATTGTGTACAACGTTAGTCTCGTTTTTTAATAGCCACATCTCGTAAGACGACACCCAATTTTGAGACATCTTTTTTATGAAAAAACCTCGTCTTACATTCGGGTAAATACGGTATATAATTATGACATAACTAATAACTTTATTTGTATAAAACAATAATAAATAATACACAGTAAAATGAATTAATTTTCTATAAACTTAAATAACACAGGATGGTAGAAGCACAAAGTGATATCAAAGGTAGAATTAATTGCTCAAGCTAGAAAAGCCTTTGAAATGAAAAACAGCTTACTGACTACAAACATTGATTTACAGATTAGGAAAAATTTCTTAAAACATTATGTTTGGAGTGTAGCATTATACGGCAGTGAAACGTGGGTGATAGGGACTGTAGAAAGGAAGAGGATAGAAGCTTTTCGTATGTGGTGTTATAGGAAAATGTTAAAGATTAGGTGAGTGTACAAAATAAGTAATTTAGAGGTTTTTAGGCGAGTGGATGAAAGAAGAAGTATGTCAAAGCATCTTACCAGAAGAAGGGATAGGCTAGTGGGGTATATTTTAAGACATCCAGGTATTGGGCTATTAATAATGGAGGGTAATATTGAGGGACTGAATTGTTGGGGGAGGCAAAGGTTAGAGTTTATAAAGCAAATCACATAATATGATGTAGGGTGTTACAGGTATGTAGGCCTAGATATGAAACGACTTGCACAAGATAGGACAGCTTGGAGAACTGCATCAAACCA
Source organism: Catonia carolina (assembly GCA_035578175.1). Lineage (NCBI taxonomy): Eukaryota > Metazoa > Arthropoda > Insecta > Hemiptera > Achilidae > Catonia > Catonia carolina. The sequence continues at coordinate 15,217,194 of JAQMRL010000015.1, forward strand.
GTCAAGAGATTGAAGACAAAAAAATAACAAAAAAAAAACTTAAATTTACTATTCCTTCTCTTTTACTATTTTTTCCGTGAGATGACCACCTGTTTTAGTTGACCAGTATTATTCTGAACAGAATGTGGTCAATATACGAGGTCTGTTCAAAAAATAACCGAACTTTTTGAGTTACGCGCTAACAGGAATATTTAGAGACGTGCGGTTGGTAGCACACTGCTCTACGTCTTTCTTTGTTAAACACGTGTTTTTGGGTTGTTGATATTTCATTTACTTTTCATGGTGTTGTGTTTTTAGTACGACGTGTTTAAGTGCTAGTGACGATTTTTTTTAACGTGAAATTTTTGTTAACCCGTTGTGAACACTGCACTTTTGTCTTAATGCCGTAGCCGTAAACCCAGTTTTCGTCTCCTGTTATGATCCTTTACCTGAATGTTGTATCATCATTGGCTTGTTCAAGAAGTCCCGACAAACGTCCACATGATGTTCTTTTTGCTGTTCGGTCATCGAACGGGGAACAAACTTTGCTGCAACTCGATGCAAGTTCAATTTTTCAGTAAAAATTTCATGGCACATCCAATTGAGATGCCAACCTCTTCTGAAAGTTCTCTAACAGTCAATCGGCGATTTACACGCACCAGATTATGGATTTTCCTAACGAGGGTGCCATCAGTTGAAGTCAAAGGCGTTCCAGGTCGAGGGTCATCTTCAATTGACTGGCGACCACTTTCAAATTGAGAAAACTATTTACAACAATGTGTACAACTCAGAGAATCATCTCATTAAGCTTGTTTCAAAAGTTGAAATGTTTCTGTGAAAGTTTTCCCCTGCTTCACGCGAAATTTCACGTTGCACCTTTGTTCCCAAATTTTGCACATTACAAAAATCGTCACTAGCACTTAAGCACGTCGTACTAAAAACAGAACACCACAAAAATTAAATGAGATATCAACAATCCAAGAAAATGCGTTCACAAAAGGAATGACGTAGAACAGTGTGCCACCAACCGCACGTGGCTAAAAATCCCCATTAGCGCGTAATTCATAAAGTTCGGTTATTTTTTTAACAGACCTCGTACAGTAGAGAGTCGAAAATCCGAAGCAATTGGAACCATAGGTAGTTCGGATTACCGACTTGTTCACATTTTTGAAAAACCCTAGAAATACCGCTTAGGCCCACAGTTAAGCATTTTAAAAAGGTTGGAATAAATTAAAACAAACACTTCTCTGTAATTACTATATTTAGTTGCGTTTAATGAACAAACCTATAAGCCTAGTGTGTTCTGTGTAGCAATGCAGAGGTAGAGTAAAATAATAAAACTACAGTCTGTATTTTACTGTATATGCAGTATTATACTGTAGGCCTATATTAAATTGAAAACAAAAAAATTTACAAAAAAAAATTACAAAAAAATCAAAAAAAAAATTAAAAAAAAAATTTAAGAAACGCTATTATTTAACAATTAATCAAAAAAATGAACTAAAAAGAAAAAAATAAAAAAATTTACAAAAAAAAATCACAGACATTACAGTTAAAAATAAAAGCGTGGCGCATTAATATTATATAATATTTATTGTAAAATATTCGTTGTAAAATATTATATATATATATTAATGCGCCACGCTTTTATTTTTAACTGTAATGTCTGTGATTTTTTTTGTAAATTATTTTATTTTTTTTATTTTTAGTTCATTTTTTTGATTAATTGTTAAATAATAGCGTTTCTTAAAAAATTTTTTTTAATTTTTTTTTTATTTTTTTGTAATTTTTTTTCTTTTTTTCTTTTTAGTTAATTGTTTTAAGTAATTGTTAAATAAAAGCGTTTTTTAAATTTTTTTTAAAATGTTTTTTTAAATTTTAAATTTTTTTTTTACAAACACCACAGCGTATTGTCATCGAAGATAAACAAGTGTGCAAAGTTTGATTCATATTGATACGGTAGAAGTATTAATAAAATTTTAAGTTGCAAGATTTGATGGATCCAAGAGTAAGTTAAATAAAAGCGTTTAATAAAAAACTATGTACAGTTAAACAAAAGGTTCACTATAAACCTTACTAAATCACTGAAATCTTACTTCAAAAACTTTCGAATTTTTGATTGCGTGATTTGTTTAAGCCTCGCTCATTCGTTTACAGAAAACATATTGTTTTAAAATCAAAGTTATAAAACATGTTACATAGTGTAAACATTTTACAAAATTTTTTTAAAAGAAAAGTTTATAAAACATGTTACTTTTTTCACGCAAATCTATATATCGAAAAAATACTCAGATGGCGTTCGGATTTTTGACGATTCGAATTTTTGACGTTCGGATTATCGACGCTCTACTGTACAAAGGTATTAGAAAAACTAATATATAGAAAAAATAGTATAGAAAAATTCTACTACTGTACATAAATAATGTACTGTTTTTTTTCGTAAGAGAAGTTACATTTTTTTACTTTCTCTTGCCTATATGAATATATAGGAAGGAAAGTATTGTTTTCATGTCGATTTTTCGAAATCGAGTTTTCACCGGATCTATACGTTTTCAGACCCCCTGAACCCAAAAAACATGTTTTTAGCGATTGGTCTGTGTGTGTGTGTATGTGTGTGTGTGTGTGTGCGCGCGCGCGCGTGTGCGTGCGTGTGTGTGTGTGTGTGTGTGTGTGTGTGTGTGTGTGTGTGTGTGTGTGTGTGTGTGTGTGTTCTGTGAACAGAATATCTCAAAAACGGAACATCGTACGAACTTGAAACTTGAAACTTAAGTTACATACCACTACCGGACGCGACACGAACATTTTCATCAAAATCGGTCAACCGGAAGTAGTAGTTTATTCGTATAATTTTTCACTTTTTTGCGATTTTCTCAAAAACTGGTCTTACGATTTTTTTAAAAATCGCTTGGTTTACTCAATTTTTATTCTCTACAAGATAGGGTAGGCGCCATGTTTGCTGAAATTCTGCGTGAGGCTGTTTTTACGTAAAAACATTTTCTTTTTAAGATTGCGGCTTTAATATGCATTTTATCGCAAAACGTTATATAATAAAAGTTGTAGAAAATTTAAAAACCTACAACTTTTATTTCAAACATTTTTTTGTATAACGCTTAGTTTAGCGGTAATTTGCGATTTTCAGTTTTTTTCTCACGAAAACGTGAGAAAAAACAATTTTTTTAACATTTCGGCCTTAGTATGCATTTTACGACAAAAGTGTATATAATTAAATTTATAGAAAATTAAAAGATCTACAACTTTTATTTACAGCATTTTTCTCTACAGAGCCTAGTTTAGAGAGAAAGAGTGATTTTCCGTATTTCTAAGCCAAACTGAGGTTGATTTTCATTTTGCGTCTTTCACTCATGATTAAAATTAGGTTATGTTTATTTCTAATGTTTTATTACTAATGTTAGGTTTATTGTTAATTATTTGCATTGGCAAGAGAAAGTTGTGTGAGTGTTTCACACCAGATTTTTGTAACTAATATAAGCCTATTAACCGTAAAATGTATCGCTGTGAATAATAAAAAATATATTATATTTTTCTGCCATTGCTGCTTCGTAAGTTGCAGGCACAAATAACCCTAGCAACCTAATTAAAATTCATGAATAAATTGAGTACAATAAAAATGCTAAGAATTTAATTCTCTTACACAGAATTACAAAAATTAAATGAGTATGTAATGCCTATTTTACACTAAGGTAACAAAATCTTGTGTCAAACACTGACACAAATTCCTCTTACCAATGTAATTAATTAATAATACGAGGATAAGTCAATTATTATCCGCAATGTAGTATAATTTTTTTTAAATTTATATATTTATTTAACGTCGCATCAACTACAACGGTCATTAAAGACGACGTTGGGGTGTAACTATTGTACAATGGAGGATGAAATGATTTTTTGTAACGTGTGAAAAAATGCCGTGCCTGTGTGGGATTCGAACCCAGGATCGCATGATGAGAGACGAGCACGTTACCAACTGCGGCAATACGGCCGGCTATAAAATTTTATTGTAATCAAATAGGAAACTTATAAGTACATCATTTTTCGACATAGTCTTCTTGCTTTTCAACGCATTTGATCCATCGTTGTTCAAGTTTCCTGATGATAAAAGAAGGTTTTTGGTTGAGATGCGAGCCAGGAATGCACCGCTTCTTTCAATGCTTCTTCCGAGGTAAATCGACGGCCCCTTAATGCCTCTTTGAGTGGACCAAACAAGTGATAATCAGAAGAAGCAAGATCGGGACTATATGGAGGATGAGCTACTACTTCAAAATTGAGTTTGTGGAGCGTTTCAGCAGTGTGGGCTGCAGTTTGCGGACGGGCGTTGTCGTGCAACAACACAACACCTTGACAGCAGTCCTCGGCGTTTGCTTCGAATTGCAGGCTTTAGCTTGCCAGTAAGCATCTCACTGTAACGTACACTGTTTATTATTGTGCCTCTTTCCTGATAATTTTCCAGTACTGGACCTTGTGAGTCCCAAAAAACCGTAATTTTTTGGTCTTGAATTTTTTCTTGCACGGCGAATTTGGATGTTTCCATTTCATACTCTGCCATTTACTCTCCGGCTCGTAATGATTAATCCATGTTTCGTCACCAGTAATGATCCTGTCTAAGAAGTTGTCCCATTCGTTACCATAGCGATCCAAATGTTTTTTTTTTTGCCGATGTCCAAGCGCGTTTGTTTATGCAGCAGTGTCAGTTGTTTTGGGACCCATCTTGGACAAACTTTTTTAAACCCAAGTGTGTTGTGAATGATTTCGTAGGCAGAACCATAGCTAATTTGCAGACGATGTGCCACTTCGTCAATAGTTACTCGTCTGTCTAAGAGAATCATTTCACGTGAACGCTCAATGTTTTCTTCATTTACGGCGGTAAACGGTCGTCCGGCTCCTTCATTATGAGTAACACTTGTGCGACCATTATTGAATTTTTCAGTACATTCGTAGACACTCCGTTGTGGCAAAACACTGTTCCCGTACTTTACCGAAAGTCTTCTATGAATTTCGGCCCCTGATACACCTTCAGAGGTTCTTATTGAAAAGTTCAGAGGTTAATACATTACATTCACTCTGAATTTTAATAATTGCAAAAAACCGGATAAGTGAAAATTTCAATTTCTTTCGTTCCGGGTACCCTTAATTTTTTTTTTTTTTTTTTTTTAACAGTATAGTCTGCCCATGACGGACAGGTGGAGTGTCAAATTATTTACACTCAATCTGTTCATTGCAGGGTTAAAATAAATAGTTCTGTTTCTTATCACATGGTCAGCCAATTAAATGACTGAATCATTTAAGAACAGAAGAGGTAGAGGTGCAAAAGACACAAGAACAGAAGAGGTAGAGGTGCAAAAGACACATGACGGACAGGTGGAGTGTCAAATTATTTACACTCAATCTGTTCATTGCAGGGCTAAAATAAATAGTTCTGTTTCTTATCACATGGTCAGCCAATTAAATGACTGAATCATTTAAGAACAGAAGAGGTAGAGGTGCAAAAGACACTAATCAGAGTTATCTCCTCTGAAAGTAATAAATTTCATTATACAGCCAGACCCTGTGGTGAATGAAGTGAAGGTGTCGTTTGCAGAGTGGAAAATATGTGCTTTTCAGAGGGCCCGGCGTGCTGATAAGCGTACTTTTTCACTCAGTGAGTAAGGCAACGGTAAACCACCTCACTCCTCGGTTTACTTAGTAAAACCTCTAGAGGTTCAAACCAGCCTTTTGGCTGATGACCTAAACAACAACAACAACAACAGTATAGTATTTCTTTTGCAATCAGTTAATAAATACAATAACTTTAAGCAAATATGAAAAAATCTGAGTAATGTCCTTAGAATTAAAACACAAACGACACTCAGTAGTGTGTTTGAAAAAGACCAAACTGTGAAGAAACAAAAATATATCTATACGAAATCAAACTTGATGAACCGTGAATCAACATCCCGAAACACAAAATGTTAAAGTTGGAGATGACAATGACGATGGTAGAGATGAAAACGACGCCAATTATGAGATGCCGATGATTAGGAGTTGAAGTAGAAAAGATAAAAAAATTTAAATGACTAACAAAATCGTAGAGGTAAGTCCAATGGTTTAAAGCGTTTCAGTCTGTGAGTATCTTCGCTGTTGTCAAGGAGGCTAATCGCTAATGGATTCTGATGGTTTTCTAGTTTTTGTAAACGTTTTTCGCTATGTTGTTTAAATTTCTTCTTTTATGAAGGGCAGGTTTAGGCCATTGTGTAGTATTTCATTTGTTACGTACCATGGGGCTGCAGTGATCAGTCTCAGTCATTCCTTAAATTTAAAAGAAAAACTATTTAACAAAATCTAAATTACTAGGCCTACTAAAAACTGTTACTACAAAATAAATAAAACGAAATGTCAAATAGAACGAAATTGATTTTATTGAAAATATTATTGTTTAAATGAAAAAAATATTGACTATATGGAAAATAAAATTTTACTGCCGGCCGCATTGGCGCAATTAGTAACGTGCTCGCCTCTCATTATATGCGGTCCTGGGTTCAAATCCCACTCAGTCACGGCATATTTTCATACGTTACAAAAAATCATTTCATCCTCCATCGTATAATAGTTACATACGTGGGCGTTGTTTTGACTTTTCGCTGTAGACGGCGACACACAATATAACGGGTGATTCAAAAAGAGCGCCGGTTTTTAAACGGCTGGTAAATTTTTGTTTATCAGTTGGCAACATTGTTAGACCTCATTTCTATTTCAGAGAACATTCCGATTGACGATTCAGTTGTAGTTTCTCTTGTTCCCAGTGTAGTACTCTCGCAGTCTGTGTCTAACCATGGAGAAGTTTACTATTGCACAACGAGTGTTAATCGCCCAAACATTTTACCAGAGTGGAGAGAGTTATGTGGCTACTGTCAGGCGACTTCGCGTTACTCTAGGACGTAATGAAGCACCGAATGAATCAACAGTTCGCAGGCTCATGAAAAAGTTTTTTGAGACGGGTTCAACAGTCGACCTTAAAAGTTCTGGACGTCGTCGTTCTGGCCGAACTGAGCAGAACGTTGCGTTGGTTCGTGACAGTGTGGCTGTTAGCCCAGCAAAATGAATACGTCGCCGTTCTCAACAATTGGGTTTACGATGTTCTTCTGTACGGAGAATACTTCGGTACGATCTCCAATATCACCCGTATAAAATTCAGTTGCTGCACGAGAAACAATATTGTTGCTCCGTGAACGGTTCCAGGATCGCATCATTTCTCGTAATTCCGACCATCAATGGCCACCAAGGTCGTGTGACTTGACGCCTTGTGACTTTCATCTTTTGGGTCATCTGAAGTCATTGGTGTATGCCAATAAACCCCGAAACATCAATGACTTGAAGGAGGAAATTCGACGGGTTATCGGGCAAATGGAAGTCGAAACTTGTCGTGCAGTAATATCCAATTTCATGGACAGAGTTGATGCGTGCCAGCGCAGTAGAGGAGGACACATGCATGACATCATTTTTCATACATGAAATCGGAAGGTAAGATGAACTTGTTGATGTATTTATTTTCAGTTTTTCAATAAAATAAATCTCTTAATTTGATATATCAAAACCGGCGCTCTTTTTGAATCACCCTATAGTTATATAGTACCCGTGACTACTACAAACATAGTACTGTAGAGTACCGATTTTCCGTGGATCGTTTAACCGGGGTTTGGATTAACCGTGCGATCACTAGAAATTTTTTTTTTTTTGGTTTAACGTCCGACTATTTTGCAAATTGCTGCTAATGCAGACGGTGAAGGATGAAATTAATTTTTTGTAACGTATAAAAAAATCCCATGCCCGAATTGGATTCGAACCCAAGACCGCGTGATGAGAGGCGAGCACGTTACCAACATCGCCAAAGCGGCCGGCTAGCAAAATTAAAATCACTACAAAAATTAATTATGTATGTACTGTATAACTTTTACAAATTAAAACTTTTCAACTCCCGACATTTTCGTCATCGTAATTATCGCAATTATTGTGATTTACTACGATAATATTGTTCGATTACGACAACAATGAGTAGGTACATTAATGTAGACATAAACTAATCCACCTGGAAGAAGAAGAAGAGGAAGACCGCCCGAACTGTGGAACAAGCAGGTGTATTCCGATATGAGGAATAGAAATATAGATATATAGATATGAGGAATGCGAGAAGCGGCTGGAGCTGTAGATCAAACTCGCTTATATATAGTAAAATGAAAGAAAGTAAAATAAAAGACTTTTTGTGATATTTTTTGTTGCGTAGTTTAAGGTAAGATTTATATAAATTTATGTAGTAAATATTTTTATTTCAATACAATTTGTTTATTTATTTCCGATATCCAATAGTATTAACATGTATTAATCTGTAGAATAAAACATACGCGTAACTGGTGGTTTTGTTTATGACGTAGGTGGTCTCGACCGAATTGGGTTGTATTATCCGTGTTTTCCGGTTATCCGGTATAGTTATCCCCCCAATTACCACGGATTATCGGTATTATACTGTACTAGTAAAACGTTACTACTACTAACGCAATCTCTCTCAGTAGTAGCGACGTAATGCATCCTCTCAGCTGCACAAAGCATAGGAACGGGCAGTAAAGTAACCGTGAGTTGTAGTAAGCTAATATTTTAATAAGTAGAGACTGTACTTTGAGGGGAGACTGTACTTTGTATCCCGCCAATGTTAAATTTGCTATTTTTACTTTCTCTTGCCTATATGAATATATAGGAAGGAAAGTATTGTTTTCATGTCGATTTTTCGAAATCGAGTTTTCACCGGATCTATACGTTTTCAGACCCCCTGAACCCAAAAAAACATGTTTTTAGCGATTGGTCTGTGTGTGTGTGTGTGTGTGTGTGTGTGTGTGTGTGTGTGTGTGTGTGTGTGTGTGTGTGTGTGTGTGTGTGTGTGTGTGTGTGTGTGTGTGTGTGTGAACAGAATATCTCAAGAACGGAACAACGTACGAACTTGAAACTTAAGTTACATATCACTACCGGACCCGACACGAACATTTTCATCAAAATCGGTCAACCGGAAGTAGTAGTTTATTCGTATAATTTTTCACTCTTTTGCGATTTTCTCAAAAACTGGTCCTACGATTTTTTTTAAAATCGCCTGGTTTACTACATTTTTTATACTCTATAATATAGGGTAGGCGCCATGTTTGCTGAAATTCTGCGTGCGGCTGTTTTTACGCAAAAACGTTTTCTTTTTAAGATTGCGGCTTTAATATGCATTTTAGCGCAAAACGTTATATAATAAAATTTGTAGAAAATGTAAAATTCTACAACTTTTATTTCAAACATTTTTTTGTATAACGCTTAGTTTAGCGGTAATTTGCGATTTTCTGTTTTTTTCTCATGAAAACGTGAGAAAAATCGATTTTTTTAACATTTCGGTCTTAGTATGCATTTTACGACAAAAGTGTATATAATTAAATTTATAGAAAATTAAAAGATCTACAACTTTTATTTAGAGCATTTTTCTCCCATAGAGCCTAGTTTAGCGTGAAAGCGTGATTTTCCGTATTTTTAAGCCAAACTGAGTTCGATTGTCATTTTGCGTCATTCACTCATGATTAAAATAAGGTTATGTTTTTGAGGTTAGTGTTTTGTTTATTTCTAATATTTTATTAATAATGTTAGGTTTATTATTAATCATTTGCATTGGCAAGAGAAAGTTGTGTGAGTGTTTCACACCAGATTTTTAGGTACATTTTCCATAGGATTTGTGAAAGTTACGAAAATGAAACTTTACACTCTTATAGTTGTAGGGTGGGTTTAGCTACTGACATTTTTTCTATTTAATCTACGATTAATTTACGATTTTTTTTTTTTTTTTTTTTTTTTTTTTTTTTTTTTTTTTTTTTTTTTTTTGGTTTAACGTCCGACTGTTCTGCAATTACTGCTAATGCAGACGGTGAAGGATGAAATGATTTTTTTGTAACGTATGAAAAAATGCCGTGCCTGAATGGGATTCGAACCCAAGACCGCATGATGAGAGGCGAGCACGTTACCAACTGCGCCAATGCGGCCGGCATTGAATAACGAATAACATATAATTTTTACAATTTTGTTCTACGTATTTTGCATATTACTATGTTTTTGAGCACCTGAGAAACTAAAAACAATATCGGTGATGTGCATGTACTAGATAAATTATTAACTGGTAAAAATTTCATCTGGCAGGTTAAATGGTTTCTGAAAAAAACGTACCTAAGCGTTAAAAATCTAAATTTACGGGAAAAGGCACAAATGAGAAACAAAATGTACACAAACTAGTTTAATTTCCCATTAACAGTGGGTTAGAAAGCTGCACCAACAGTGGAGAATATTAAAAATAGTGAAGCACACATTTAAAAAAAAAACAAAAATTCTTTTTGCACTAAACTGAGCAATACAAAAGTATGAAAAATATTTGTTTTTGGCGACATGTTAATTTTATACGATAAACCTGATAAAAACTTAAATTTTTTTTTATTAAAATAATTTTTTGTTGTAATTGAATGTATTTGTGGTAGGTCTAGGTCTAAACTATTGAAAAACATAAAAATCTGGTGTGAAACACTCACACAACTTTCTCTTGCCAATGCAAATAATTAATAATAAACCTAACATTATTAATAAAATATTAGAAATAAACAAAAACTAACCTCAAAAACATAACCTTATTTTAATCATGAGTGAATGACGCAAAATGAAAATCTAACTCAATTTGGCTTAAAAAAAACGGAAAATCACACTTTCACGCTAAACTAGGCTCTGTAGAGAAAAATAACGCTAAACTAAGCGTTATACAAAAAAATGTTTGAAATAAAAGTTGTAGAATTTTACATTCTCTACAAGTTTTATTATATAACGTTTTGCGCTAAAATGCATATTAAAGCCGCAATCTTAAAAAGAAAATGTTTTTGTGTAAAAACAACCTCACGCAGAATTTCAGCAAACATGGCGCCTACCCTATCTTGTAGAGCATAAAAAATATAGTAAACCAGGTGATTTTAGAAAAAATCGTAGGACCAGTTTTTGAGAAAATCGCAAAAAAGTGAAAAATTATACGAATAAACTACTACTTCCGGTTGACCGATTTTGATGAAAATGTTCGTGTCGGGTTCGGTAGTGGTATGTAACTTAAGTTTCAAGTTTCAAGTTCGTACGATGTTCCGTTCTTGAGATATTCTGTTCACACACACACACACACACACACACACACACACACACACACACACACACGCACTCACGCACACACACACGCGCGCGCACACACACACACACACACACACACACACACACACACACACAGACCGATCGCTAAAAACATGTTTTTTGGATTCAGGGGGTCTGAAAACGTATAGATCCGGTGAAAACTCTATTTCGAAAAATCGACATGAAAACAATACTTTCCTTCCTATATATTCATATAGGCAAGAGAAAGTACAAAACTGAAAATCAAAATTTTCAGTGAAAACCATTATACAGTCTCCTCTGAAATATTGTAAACGATTGCACAATATGACTACCTTATCTTGTTGCTACTTTATAAATAGCACACGGAAAAATATCTTATGTTAATTTATTGTAATACAATTTACTACTGTCAGTTATTCATGCGGATTAAATTTAATTCTATTTCAGTAACTACTACATACTATGTTACAATTAATTAATCATTTTTTATACTCTACTACGTTGTTCAAATATGAAACTGATATTTTTGCTATTCAACAAAACTATCAACGTTTATGCTTAACGATATACGAGGTGTGGCTATTAAATAACGAGACTGACGTTGTAAAAAAATTTAATTTTTATTTTATACTGTAGCCGACCAGGGCCAACGACATGTGGCGAAACCTTGTCTGTAAAATTGGTGGCCCTGAAATGGGCCGTTTAATTGTGTTGGTGGCCCTGAAAAGGGCCGTTGTTGAAGGTCGGAAGCGGTGAACCGGCGTGGTAGAAGCGGAGCCCGAAGAGTGACGGCTCAGCTACCGGGTTCACGCCTAGCCTTCCCTCAGCGGCAGTTGGGTCCCCACTGCAGCGTGGCAGTGGTGGCCCACAGAGCTCTGCAGTGTCGGGTCGGCGTACGCCGTCTGCCGATAGCGCGGCCGAGGCGGCTCTCTCTGGGCCGGTGAAGGCTGAACGGTGCGGGAATGCAGCGTTCGCCACCAGTAGCGTAGATCAGCGATCTCGGCTGGGCTCGTCCTCTTCAGACGGGAGCTCTTCTTTCTTCTTCTTGTCCGGTTGAGAGTTCAGTGAAGAGTGCCTCTCGTGGGCGAGAGCGCTCTCTTAAATATCTCTAAAGGTGGTGGGGAGAGGCTGTAGGCTCTCTGCGTAACATTTGTAGTGGGATCGTCTGTAGGCGCTATGTTGGTAGGGGGCGTAGGCGACAATACATAATCACTTATTGTCACCTTCAATATACACTCCTTCTCTATCCCTACAACGCTCCATGCGAATTTTCCATCGTTAGAAACAGTGATGAAAGTCATCTTCTGTCAGCTCCTTGAGGACACGTACCGCTTTCTCTTTTACAGCTTCCACAGACTCAAACCTTGTCCTTTTTAATGCAGTTTCACATTAGGGAACAGATATAAATCACATGGTGCAAGATCTGGTGAATAAGGTGGATGTTAAAACACTGAGATGCTGTACTTGACTAGGAACCTCTTAACAGATAACGTGGAATGAGCTGGAGCATTGTCTTGGTGGAGAACCCATGATTTGTCTTTCCACATTTCGGGGCATTTTTTCCTTACTCTTTGACGTAGTTTAGAAAGTACCTCATGGTAGCAATATTAATTAATTGTTTAACCTTCAGAAACCCAGTGAAGGTATACAATCTCATTGATATATATAAAAAAAACAATCATCATTGCTTTAAATTTTGATTTGCTCATTCGAGCTTTTTTGGCCCTCGGGGAAGTTCGGCTCTTCCAGTGCATGGATTGGCGCTTCGTTTCCGGTTCATAAGTAGAAAACCACGCTTCTTGTTGTTCAAACGTTAGAATTTTAGGCACCATTTTAGCACACCCTTTTTGCATGTTAAAATTGTCATGTAAAATTTGCCGTACACATTCTTTATCAATAGCTACAGTTTCACCAATTGCGCGAATACTTAATCGACGGCAGACCGAATCAAATTACCGACATTTTCATCCGTTTTTTGACGTTGAAGGGTGACCTGGCCGCGAATCATCTTCAACGTCTTCTCTGCCATCTTTAAAACACTTAAACCATTCAAAAACTCGTGCCCGCGATAAACATTCACTGACATACACTTCTTTCAGTACATTATAAGTTTCAGTAGCAGTTTTTCCAAGTTTAAAGTGAAATTTCACAATAATCCGTTGCTCTACTATTGCACAAACCATTTTATCCGGCAAAACAAAAAAACAACAATAACGCAAACCTAGGCTCTGACTAAACGGTGTTGCTTACAGAAGCGAGACTAGCTGCATACTGAGGAGAAAGGTTTACACTTAACAGCTGTTGATTAACTGTATAAGGTGATTCAAAAAGAGCGCCGGTTTTGATATATCAAATTAAGAGATTTATTTTATTGGAAAACTGAAAATAAATACATCAACAAGTTCATCTTACCTTCCGATTTCGTGTATGAAAAATGATGTCATGCATGTGTCCTCCTCTACTGCGCTGGCACGCATCAACTCTGTCCATGAAATTGGATATTACTGCACGACAAGTTTCGACTTCCATTTGCCCGATAACCCGTCGAATTTCCTCCTTCAAGTCATTGATGTTTCGGGGTTTATTGGCATACACCAATGACTTCAGATGACCCCAAAGATGAAAGTCACAAGGCGTCAATTTTGTTTGCGAAGGTGTCATCATCCTGCCGTTTTCTCAATACCCAGTCAACAAACTGTCGTCTCTTCTGGTGGTCTGCCACTTTCAAATGTTGCGTCAACTGAATTTTATACGGGTGATATTGGAGATCGTAACGAAGAATTCTCCTTACAGAAGAACATCGTAAACCCAATTGTTGAGAACGGCGACGTATTGGTTTTGCTGGGCTAACAGCCACACTGTCACGAACCAACGCAACGTTCTGCTCAGTTCGGCCAGAACGACGACGTCCAGAACATTTAAGGTCGACTGTTGAACCCGTCTCAAAAAACTTTTTCATGAGCCTGCGAACTGTTGATTCATTCGGTGCTTCATTACGTCCCAGAGTACCGCGAAGTCGCCTGACAGTAGCCGCATAACTCTCTCCACTCTGGTAAAATGTTTTGACGATTAACACTCGTTGTGCAATAGTAAACTTCTCCATGGTTAGACACAGACTGCAAGAGTACTACACTGCGAACAAGAGAAACTACAACTGAATCGTCAATCGGAATGTTCTCTGAAATAGAAATGAGGTCTAACAATGTTGCCAACCGATAAACAAAAATTTACCAGCCGTTTAAAAACCGGCGCTCTTTTTGAATCACCCGTTATAATTTATTATAATTAGATGGTAGATAAAAGTGTAATTATTATGAATGAGATTTCAGGAAAATTGTTGTTAATAAAAAGCGGTATGTTGATGGTATGTTAAATAAAATAGCTTTTCTTTATTTTCGATTTTTATCATAACTACAATCATTAAGAAATATTAAATTTTTTTATTGATTTAAAAACACTAATACGAATACTGAAACAAAGAAAAAAACCAATTGGATTAGTAAATTTACAGTCAACTCCCGATTATGCGCGCACGTCGGATGAAATTTTTTTTAATTTTTTTTACTTAACGTTAACGTTTAGTAAATTTCTGGTAATGTGATAACATTAAAGATAAAATTTGTACAGCACAAGAAGTACGCGCTTTGTTTTACTTTACAAAGCGCGCTTAAATTTAAAGTGTTAAATTTAGCACATGCTTAAATTTGTAAATACGCGCTTTGTAAAGTAAAGCACACGCTTAAATTTGTAAATACGCGCTTTGTAAAGTAAAGCACACGCTTAAATTTGTAAATACGCGCTTTGTAAAGTAAAGCACACGCTTAAATTTGTAAATACGCGCTTTGTAAAGTAAAGCACATGCTTAAATTTGTAAATACGCGCTTTGTAAAGTAAAGCACATGCTTAAATTTGTAAATACGCGCTTTGTTAAGTAAAGCACATGCTTAAATTTGTAAAGGACACGCTTTGCTTTGTGATAAACGTATGTTGAGAAAACTTTTGTCGCAAATCAAGAAAAAGTGTTTTAACTCAAAAAAACAAAAGCAAATGACTGACTTTTTAAAAACGTTGTGACTTCTTTTACAACATAGCTTCTGCACATCATTTGTAAGTAAACAACATTTTTATGATTTTTTTTCTAAATACATTGTATGTACTAAAAAAATTACAGTAAATAAACATTTTTAGGGACAAAAATAATTAACAATATTTAAAATTTTAATGTTAAATTTGTAATTTAAGTTAGTGTTTTCATTATTGTACATATTTATGTACTTTAACACGTTGACTGCCGCACTAAATTTTACGACACTTACAGCGGGGCCGTCGTACTTTTTTTATTTTTCACATTTTATTCCTTATTTTCTTATTTTACTTCATTTATTAATTAAAATAATAACAGCTATTTTTTTTTTGTAAAATTAAGTTGTGACACACTTTTGGGTCACATGGCCTGCTGGAATGATTTTACATTTCAGAGCCATGTGACCCATTTTTGCGTCACAATAAAAACAGTAATTAACATAATTGGGTTTAGTTCCAAAGTATTCAAGACTATTTCTTTCAACCAAAATAAGCAAAAGAAATAATAAAATTTAAAATAATAGCAACATTCTAGTACAGGACAACAAGGAAACGTACCAGTATACGAAATATCCTATTATTTGAAAAATACCAACTATTTAAACAGTCTTAAGTGTATGATGTCACACTCTGAAGCTGTGGCTTTTGAAACCACAAAACACGGCTTAAAAATCAGTCATTTACTGTGACTCATTTTTGATGCACGTGGCCCATTTTTAAAGATAAGTGTGACACATATTTGGGTCACGTAGCAGTTAACGTGTTAAATAACAAAAAGTTAATAAAAATTTTATATGTATACTACTGTATATGCCTACGCTTTTTTCGTCATTTTGCGGATTATCCGCGGAATCGGATTATCCGCGGAATCGGATTATCCGCGGCCTTTGTCCCACCCAATTCCGCGGATAATCGGGAGTTGGCTGTATTTATTTATTTAAGAAAGGAAAAAAATATTGACTACATGAAAAAAAGAAAAAAATATTGACTATATGGAAAATAAAATGCTAACAAAAAAAGACCTTCAGTTGCCTCTCAGATTGAGGGTTCTAAGATGTTATGTATTTTCTATCGTACTATATGGAATGGAAGCTTGGACATTGAAGAAACAACACATAAAGAAGATAGAAGCGTTCGAAATGTGGTGTTACAGGAGAATATTGAAAATTCAGTGGGTCCAAAAGGTTACCAATGTTGAGGTGCTACGACGTTTAAATAAGGAGTTAGAAGTTATGAAAAGTATAAAAACAGGAAAACTAGAATATTTGGGTCACATAACCAGAGGAGAAAAAATATGAGTTGCTGAGAATTATTATGCAGGGAAGGATCCGAGGAAGAAGAGGCGTAGGAAGAAGACGCATCTCCTAGCTGAGGAATCTTAGAGAATGGTTCAACTGTAGTTCATTGCAACTATTCAGAGCAGCAACTATTCACCAGCAAACTGACCATAGCCATTATGATATCCAACCTCCGATAGGAGATGGAACTTTAAGAAGAAGAAGAAGATGGAAAATAAAATTTTACTGCCGGCAGCATTGGCGCAGTTAGTAACGTGCTCGCCTCTCATTATATGCGGTCCTGGGTTCAAATCCCACTCAGTCACGGCATATTTTCATACGTTACAAAAAATCATTTCATCCTCCATCGTACAATAGTTACATACGTGGGCGCTGTTTTGACTATTCGCTGTAGACGGCGACACACAATATATGTAACGGGTGATTCAAAAAGAGCGCCGGTTTTTAAACGGCTGGTAAATTTTTGTTTGTCGGTTGGCAACATTGTTAGACCTCATTTCTATTTCGGAGAACATTCCGATTGACGATTCACTTGTAGTTTCTCTTGTTAGCAGTGTAGTACTCTCGCAGTCTGTGTCTAACCATGGAGAAGTTTACTATTGCACAACGAGTGTTAATCGTCAAAACATTTTACCAGAGTAGAGAGAGTTATGCGGCTACTGTCAGGCGACTTCGCGTTACTCTAGGACGTAATGAAGCACCGAATGAATCAACAGTTCGCAGGCTCATGAAAAAGTTTTTTGAGACGGGTTCAACAGTCGACCTTAAAAGTTCTGGACGTCGTCGTTCTGGCCGAACTGAGTAGAACGTTGCGTTGGTTCGTGACAGTGTGCTGTTAGCCCAGCAAAATCAATACGTCGCCGTTCTCAACAATTGGGTTTACGATGTTCTTCTGTACGGAGAATTCTTCGGTACGATCTCCAATATCACCCGTATAAAATTCTGTTGCTGCACGAGAAACAATGTTGTTGCTCCGTGAACGGTTCCAGGATCGCATAATTTACGTAATTCCGACCATCAATGGCCACCAAGGTCGTGTGACTTGACGCCTTGTGACTTTCATCTTTGGGGTCATCTGAAGTCATTGGTGTATGCCAATAAACCCCGAAACATCAATGACTTGAAGGAGGAAATTCGACGGGTTATCGGGCAAATGGAAGTCGAAACTTGTCGTGCAGTAATATTCAATTTCATGGACAGAGTTGATGCGTGCCAGCGCAGTAGAGGAGGACACATGCATGACATCATTTTTCATACATGAAATCGGAAGGTAAGATGAACTTGTTGATGTATTTATTTTCAGTTTTTCAATAAAATAAATCTCTTAATTTGATATATCAAAACCGGCGCTCTTTTTGAATCACCCTATAGTTTAGATAGTACCCGTGCGTGACTACTACAAACATAGTACAGTAGAGTATCGATTTTCCGTGGATCGTTTAACCGGGGTTAGGATTAACCGTGCGATCACTAGAAATTTTTTTTTTTGGTTTAACGTCCGACTATTTCGCAAATTGCTGCTAATACAGACGGTGAAGGATGAAATTAATTTTTTGTAACGTATGAAAAAATCCTATACCCGAATGGGATTCGAACCCAAGACCGCGTGATGAGAGGCGAGCACGTTACCAACATCGCCAACGCGGCCGGCTAGAAAAATTAAAATCACTACAAAAATTAATTATGTATGTACAAATTATGTATAACTTTTACAAATTAAAACTTTTCAACTCCCGACATTTTCGTCATCGTAATTATCACAATTATTGTGATTTACTACGATAATATTGTTCGATTACGACAACAATGAGTAGGCACATTAATGTAGACATAAACTAATCCACCTGGAAGAAGAAGAAGCGGAAGACCGCCCGAACTGTGGAACAAGCAGGTGTATTCCGATATGAGGAATAGAAATCTGGTGGAGGGGGACTGGATGAACCGAGAGAGATGGCGGATGGGATGCGAGAAGCGGCTGGAGCTGTAGATCAAACTCGCTTATATATAGTAAAATGAAAGAAAGTAAAATAAAAGATTTTTTTGTGATATTTTTTGTTACGTAGTTTAAGGTAAGATTTATATAAATTTATGAAGTAAATATTTTTATTTCAATACAATTTGTTTATTTATTTCCGATATCCAATAGTATTAACATGTAATAATCAGTAGAATAAAACATACGCGTAACTGGTGGTTTTGTTTATGACGTAGGTGGTCTCGACCGAATTGGGTTGTATTATCCGTGTTTTCCGGTTATCCGGTATAGTTATCCCCCCCAATTACCACGGATAATCGGTATTATACTGTACTAGTAAAACGTTACTACTACTAACGCAATCTCTCTCAGTAGTACCTAGTGACGTAATGCATCCTCTCAGCTGTACAAAGCATAGGAACGGGCAGTAAAGTAACCGTGAGTGTCAGTAAGCTAATATATTAATAAGTTTAAGGGGAGACTGTACTTTGTATCCCGCCAATGTTAAATTTGCTATTTTTACTTTCTCTTGCCTATATGAATATATAGGAAGGAAAGTATTGTTTTCATGTTGATTTTTCGAAATCGAGTTTTCACCGGATCTATACGTTTTCAGACCCCCTGAACCCAAAAAACATGTTTTTAGCGATTGGTCTGCGTGTGTGTCTGTGTGTGTGTCTGTGTGTGTGTGTGTGTGTGTGTGTGTGTGTGTGTGTGTGTGTGTGTGTGTGTGTGTGTGTGTATGTGAACAGAATATCTCAAGAACGGAACATCGTACGAACTTGAAACTTGAAAGTTAAGTTACATACCACTACCGGACCCGACACGAACATTTTCATCAAAATCGGTCAACCGGAAGTAGTAGTTTATTCGTGTAATTTTTCAGTTTTTTGCGATTTTCTCAAAAACTAGTCCTACGATTTTTTTAAAAATCGCCTGGTTTACAACATTTTTTATGTTCTATAATATAGGGTAGGCGCCATGTTTGCTGAAATTCTGCGTGCGGCTGTTTTTACGCAAAAACTTTTTCTTTTTAAGATTGCGGCTTTAATATGCATTTTAGCGCAAAACGTTATATAACAAAAGTTGTCGAAAATGTAAAATTCTACAACTTTTATTTCAAACATGTTTTTGTATAACGCTTAGTTTAGCGGTAATTTGCGATTTTCTGTTTTTTTTCTCACGAAAACGTGAGAAAAATCGATTTTTTTAACATTTCGGTCTTAGTATGCATTTTACGACAAAAGTGTATATAATTAAATTTATAGAAAATTAAAAGATCTACAACTTTTATTTAGAGCATTTTTCTCTACAGAGCCTAGTTTAGCGTGAAAGCGTGATTTTCCGTATTTTTAAGCCAAACTGAGTTCGATTGTCATTTTGCGTCATTCACTCATGATTAAAATAAGGTTATGTTTTTGAGGTTAGTTTTTGTTTATTTCTAATATTTTATTAATAATGTTAGGTTTATTATTAATCATTTGCATTGGCAAGAGAAAGTTGTGTGAGTGTTTCACACCAGATTTTTAGGTACATTTTCCATAGGATTGGTGAAAGTTACGAAAATGAAACTTTACACTCTTATAGTTGTAGGGTGGATTTAGCTACTGACATTTTTTCAATTTAATCTGTTGGACTATAAAGTTTTTAAAAGAATAACGAATAACATATAATTTTTACAATTTTGTTCTACGTATTTTGCATATTACTATGTTTTTGAGCACCTGAGAAACTAAAAACAATATCGGTGATGTGCATGAACTAGATAAATTAACTGGTAAAAATTTCATCTGGCAGGTTAAATGGTTTCTGAAAAAAACGTACCTAAGCGTTAAAAATCTAAATTTACGGGAAAAGGCACAAATGAGAAACAAAATGTAGCCTACACAAACTAGTTTAATTTCCCATTAACAGTGGGTTAGAAAGCTGCACCAACAGTGGAGAATATTAAAAATAGTGAAGCACACATTTAAAAAAAAAAAAAAAATTCTTTTTGCACTAAAATGAGCAATACAAAAGTATGAAAAATATTTGTTTTTGGCGATATGTTAATTTTATACGATAAACCTGATAAAAACTTAATTTTTTTTTATTAAAATAATTTTTTGTTGTAATTGAATGTATTTGTGGTAGGTCTAGGTCTAAACTATTGAAAAACATAAAAATCTGGTGTGAAACACTCACACAACTTTCTCTTGCCAATGCAAATAATTAATAATAAACCTAACATTATTAATAAAATATTAGAAATAAACAAAAACTAACCTCTAAACCATAACCTTATTTTAATCATGAGTGAATGACGCAAAATGAAAATCTAACTCAATTTGGCTTAAAAAAACGGAAAATCACACTTTCACGCTAAACTAGGCTCTGTAGAGAAAAATGCTTTATTTAAAAGTTGTAGGTCTTTTAATTTCCTATAAATTTTATAATATACACTTATGTCATAAAATGAATACTAAGGCCGAAATCTTAAAAAAAAAACAATTTTTCACACGTTTTTGTGAGAAAAAAACAGAAAATCGCAAATTACCGCTAAACTAAGCGTTATACAAAAAAATGTTTGAAACAGAAGTTGTAGGTTTTTAAATTCTCTACAAGTTTTATTATATAACGTTTTGCGCTAAAATGCATATTAAAGCCGCAATCTTAAAAAGAAAATGTTTTTACGTAAAAACAGCCTCACGCAGAATTTCAGCAAACATGGCTGAAATGTGTGTCTGGGTGTGTGTCTGGGTGTGTGTGTGTGTGTGTGTGCGCGCGCGCGCACACGCACACACACACACACGCACGCGCGCGCACACACACACACACACACACAGACACACACCCAGACACACACCCAGACACACACACAGACCAATCGCTAAAAACATGTTTTTTGGATTCAGGGGGTCTGAAAACGTATAGATCCGGTGAAAACTCTATTTCGAAAAATCGACATGAAAACAATACTTTCCTTCCTATATATTCATATAGGCAAGAGAAAGTAAAAAACCGAAAATCAAAATTGCCAGTGAAAACCATTATACAGTCTCCTCTGAAATATTGTAAACGATTGCACAATATGACTACCTTATCTTGTTGCTACTTTATAAATAGCACACGGAAAAATATCTTATGTTAATTTATTGTAATACAATTTACTACTGTCAGTTATTCATGCGGATTAAATTTAATTCTATTTCAGTACATACTATGTTACAATTAATTAATCATTTTTTATACTCTACTACGTTGTTCAAATATGAAACTGATATTTTTGCTATTCAACAAAACTATCAACGTTTATGCTTAACGATATACGAGGTGTGGCTATTAAATAACGAGACTGACGTTGTAAAAAATTTAATTTTTATTTTATACTGTAGCCGACCAGGGCCAACGACATGTGGCGAAACCTTGTCTGTAAAATTGGTGGCCCTGAAATGGGCCGTTTAATTGTGTTGGTGGCCCTGAAAAGGGCCGTTGTTGACGGTCGGAAGCGGTGAACCGGCGTGGTAGAAGCGGAGCCCGAAGAGTGACGGCTCAGCTACCGGGTTCACGCCTAGCCTTCCCTCAGCGACAGTTGGGTCCCTACTGCAGCGTGGCAGTGGTGGCCCACAGAGCTCTGCAGTGTCGGGTCGGCGTACGCCGTCTGCCGATAGCGCGGCCGAGGCGGCTCTCTCTGGACCGGTGAAGGCTGAACGGTGCGGGAATGCAGCGTTCGCCACCAGTAGCGTAGACCAGCGATCTCGGCTGGGCTCGTCCTCTTCAGACGGGAGCTCTTCTTTCTTTTTCTTGTCCGGTTGAGAGTTCAGTGAAGAGTGCCTCTCGCGGGCGAGAGCGCTCTCTTAAATATCTCTAAAGGTGGTGGGGAGAGGTTGTAGGCTCTCCGCGTAACATTGGTAGTGGGATCGTCTGTAGGCGCTATGTTGGTAGGGGGTGTAGGCGACAATACATAATCACTTATTGTCACCTTCAATATACACTCCTCTATCCCTACAACGCTCCATGCGAATTTTCCATCCTTAGAAAGTGTCCAGATTATGCAAAATTGCATACTTACGCAAACATGAGAAAATTTAGAGTTATTTTTATGATTTACAAAATTAATAATAATAAATTTATTTTAAATAAGTAATATTTAAAAATTGTAAAATTTTCTTTTTATTTTAAAAGAAAGGAGAGTAGAATATGAAGAAGTAGGATGATCCCAAAAGAACTTTGCTAGACGACTAGCTGGAGACAAGTTTAAGCAAAGGTGACGTGTCCATTTTAAAATTTGAGAATCCAAATTAATGTTTGCCGATAAGTTTGGGCGCAGGAAAATTTTATCTTGTCCAAAGAAAATGGATTACAGTTGAGTAGTAATGAAATGAATTAAATGCGATGCTTCCAGGTAAAGTTGGAAGACCCAAAAATTAACCTTTCGGATTTCATGCCACATCGTGAGGATTAGTTAATTAAGTATAGGATTGGAAGAATCTGCACCCCAAAGCTGGTCCCTGCAAAGAGCAGAAAACCAGGACTTAGAAAAATGAGGGCCTCCGCAAAAGACAAACAAAAGATAAAAAAAGTAGATAAACCCCAACAGCACAGCAAAATATTAAAAAAAAATTAATAGCAAACTTTAAGAAAAGCATTAAGTTTAAAATTTAGAAAATTTAAATTACCCAAAGGGTTTACAAAATTTACCAAAATAAAAAAACATTTTCGGCTTCAATGGGTTTTAACTACCAGCAAAGAAAGAAAAAGACTTACCGTAAAAACGGGATAGCAATTAGTCAAACAGCAGCAGCATAACTACGCCCCGAAAAAACTTAAAAATTTACGGCACATACAAATTTTAAGACCCGTACATCTTCCTGACCAATTGCTAAGAGAGAGCGAGAAAAACGAATTACTCAAAAAGAAACCTCGGTTCTGACGTCACCGACCCCCTCCATCGCGCTAGACATGTACCCAAGAACATGAAAAGCAGGAAGAACGGATCCGACACGACAGAATACAGATAACAGCAGTCGGCAGTACAAAGACAGAATGAAATGCAAATCGATAACGAGATAACGGATTACGGCGACATCAAAAGATAACGAAATTTAAATGCAACAAGACAGAAAAATGGAAAATTAATAATTAAATTAAGTAACATTAATTAAAATGTTACAAAAGAGTGATGAAAGTCATCTTCTGTCAGCTCCTTGAGGACACGTACCGCTTTCTCTTTTACAGCTTCCACAGACTCAAACCTAGTCCTTTTTAATGCAGTTTCACATTAGGGAACAGATATAAATCACATGGTGCAAGATCTGGTGAATAAGGTGGATGTTAAAACACTGAGATGCTGTACTTGACTAGGAACCTCTTAACAGATAACGTGGAATGAGCTGGAGCATTGTCTTGGTGGAGAACCCATGATTTGTCTTTCCACATTTCGGGGCATTTTTCCTTACTCTTTGACGTAGTTTAGAAAGTACCTCATGGTAGCAATATTAATTAATTGTTTAACCTTCAGAAACCCAGGGAAGGTATACAATCCCATTGATATATATAAAAAAAACAATCATCATTGCTTTAAATTTTGATTTGCTCATTCGAGCTTTTTTGGCCCTCGGGGAAGTTCGGCTCTTCCAGTGCATGGATTGGCGCTTCGTTTCCGGTTCATAAGTAAAAAACCACGCTTATTGTTGTTCAAACGTTAGAATTTTAGGCACCATTTTAGCACACCATTTTTGCATGTTAAAATTGTCATGTAAAATTTGCCGTACACATTCTTTATCAATACCTACAGTTTCACCAATTGCGCGAATACTTAATCGACGGCAGACCGAATCAAATTACCGACATTTTCATCCGTTTTTGACGTTGAAGGGTGACCTGGCCGCGAATCATCTTCAACGTCTTCTCTGCCATCTTTAAAACACTTAAACCATTCAAAAACTCGTGCCCGCGATAAACATTCACTGACATACGCTTCTTTCAGTACATTATAAGTTTCAGTAGCAGTTTTTCCAAGTTTTTTTTTTTTTTCAAACACTGCTTAATCTACAATCTGTTCGCAAGGAACAATGAATAGATGAGTGGTAGAGTCTATTAACTGGCTTGTTGAAGAAGAACTCATTAGTTCTTCTCCATTTTACAAAATAAAATATATAATCACTTTAAAAAAAAAGTTTTTTTTTTTTTCAATGAATATAGTTACGTTGGTTGTGTTTTAAAACAAGTCTGTCGTGTGAAGTCTTTGTAAACGTCGAATTTCTTCACTGTTGTCGAGGAGGTTCACCGCTAAATAATTTGTGTGGCTCGAAGAAAATCTTGAGATTTCATCCGTGATGGTTGGTATGTTCAAGTCTCGTTGAATGATCCTGTTGGTGACATACCACGGAGAGTCTGTGATAGTCCGGAGAAATTTCGTTTGAAAACGTTGAATTATGGCAACGCTTGACTTTGTCGCCGTTCCCCAAAGTTGTATCCCGTAAGTCCAAATTGGTTTCAGAATAGTCTTGTAAATTGTTAGTTTGTTCGTTAACGATAATTTAGAATTTTTGTGTAACATCCAATAAAGTTTATAAAATTTGTAATTTAGTTGTTTCCTCTTATTCCAGATGTGTGTTTTCCAAGTTAGTCGACGATCTAGATGCATTCCAAGGTATCTTGCTGTATCTGATTGTGGTAGTGTTTTATTGTTTAGTTTAACAGGTGGACACGTGTCTTTTTTTAGTGTGAATGTCACTTGAACACTTTTCTCTTCGTTAGACTTTATCCGCCACTTTTTTTTGCCAGCTCTCTATGTTGTGTAGATGTTCTTGCAGATATTTTGAAGTAGTATGTGGTTTGCTATGTACAGCTTGGATTGCAACATCGTCAGCAAAAGCTGCTAATGTGGTGTTTTCCGAAACAGGCATGTCAGAAGTATATATACAATACAGGAAAGGTGACAACACACTACCTTGAGGAACTCCCGCATGGATAGGAAATAATTGTGATGAGTCTGCTTGTAATCCAAGTTTAAAGTGAAATTTCACAATAATCCGTTGCTCTACTATTGCACTAACCATTTTATCCGGCAAAACAAAAAAGCAACAATAACGCAAACCTAGGCTCTGACTAAACGGTGTTGCTTACAGAAACGAGACTAGCTGCATACTGAGGAGAAAGGTTTACACTTAACAGCTGTTGATTAACTGTATAATTTATTATAATTAGATGGTAGATAAAAGTGTAAGTAATTATTATGAATGAGATTTCAGGAAAATTGTTGTTAATAAAAAGCGGTATGTTGATGGTATGTTAAATAAAATAGCTTTTCTTTATTTTCGATTTTTATCATAACTACAATCATTAAGAAATATTAAATTTTTTTATTGATTTAAAAACACTAATACGGATACTGAAACAAAGAAAAAAACCAATTGGATTAGTAAATTTACAGTCAACTCCCGATTATGCGCGCTCGTCGGATGAAATTTTTTTTCATTATTTTTACTTAACGTTAACGTTTAGTAAATTTCTGGTAATGTGATAACATTAAAGATAAAATTTGTACAGCACAAGAAGTACGCGCTTTGTAAAGTAAAGCACATGCTTAAATTTATAACTACGCGCTTTGTAAAGTAAAGCACACGCTTAAATTTGTAAATACGCGCTTTGTAAAGTAAAGCACACGCTTAAATTTGTAAATACGCGCTTTGTAAAGTAAAGCACACGCTTAAATTTGTAAATACGCGCTTTGTTAAGTAAAGCACATGCTTAAATTTGTAAAGGACACGCTTTGCTTTGTGATAAACGTATGTTGAGAAAACTTCTGTCGCAAATCAAGAAAAAGTGTTTTAACTCAAAAAAACAAAAGCAAATGACTGACTTTTTAAAAACATTGTGACTTCTATAACAACATAGCTTCTGCACATCATTTGTAAGTAAACAAATGATGTAAACCTATATCACATAAAGTTCCACTCCAACGTCGTCGCTAATGACCATTGTAGTTGATGCGACGTTAAATAAAAAAAAAAAAAAAAAAAAACAATATTTTTATGATTTTTTTTCTAAATACATTGTATGTACTAAAAAAATTACAGTAAATAAACATTTTTAGGGACAAAAATAATTAACAATATTTAAAATTTCAATGTTAAATTTGTAATTTAAGTTAGTGCTTTCATTATTGTACATATTTATGTACTTTAAATAACAAAAAGTTAATAAAAATTTTATATGTATACTACTGTATATGCCTACGCTTTTTTTCGTCATTTTGCGGATTATCCGCGGCACTCGTGCCACCCAATTCCGCGGATAATCGGGAGTTTTGCCCATAACAGACAGGTGGAGTGTAAAATTATTTACACTCAATCTGTTAGTTGCAGGGCTAAAATAAATAGTTCTGTTTCTTATCACATGGTCAGCCACTTAAATGACTGAATCATTTAAGAACAGAAGAGGTAGAGGTGTAAAAGATACTAATCAGTGTTATCTCGTCTGAAAGTAATGGATTTCATTATACAGCCAGACCCTGTGGTGAATGAAGTGAAAGTGTCATTTGCAGAGTGGAAAATATATGCTTTTCAGAGGGCCTGGCATGCTGATAAGTGTACTTTTCCACTCAGTGAGGAAGGCAATTGTAAACCACCTCACTCCTCGATTTACTTAGTAAAACCTCTACAGGTTCAAACCAGCTTTTTGGCTGATGACCTAAACAACAACAATCGGGAGTTGGCTGTATTTATTTATTTATTTATTTAAGAAAGTATTAGATACGAGAGCACCAGGTGAAACCCAATACTGCTTTCTTAAAACAATATAACACATACAATAATAATTTAACAAGCTTATAATATATACAGTAATGATGCTTCAACATATATTAACATACAACTAGTAGTAGTTAACGCTTTCTTACCCAGTGTGGCACAGAAGTCACATTGGAGTGAAATAACAGACATAAAAACTTTAATTGTTAGAGACTACTTTTGTTTAAAGAGCGCTGAATGTGAAGTGTAATAATTTTCTGTACTCTAGCCAGGAATCGAACCTGAGACCTCCGCTTTGCAGTATAAGATGCTGACCACTACGCCACGGACGCGACCATTAGTTTCTTTTTAAAGTTAATTTTAGTCTTAAATATTCGTGTTCATTTACTAAAATAAAGATAGTAACATTTCTTCGAGTATGTTGAATGTACATACAAGTATATTTTTTAGGCTATAAACTGTGACTTTGTCCATTTTACCAATATTTTTGAATTGTAACATTTTTTAAGTCTTAAATATGCTTTGATATTAAAATCATATTTAGTTTTTTTTTTTTTTTTTTTTTTTTGCTACAAATCTAAGCAAGAGAATATTGTTTAGGAGCCTGGACATGATTTTACTTATTTATATTGTTGGGAAATGCCCAGAACGGGCAGGTGGAGTGTTATTTTAATTGCACTCTACCTGTTTGGTCCAGGGCTAAAAAAAATAGTTCTGTTTCTTATCACATAGTCAGCCACTTATATGACTGAACTATTTAAGAACAGAAGAGGTAGAGGTGTAAAAGACACTAGTCAGAGTTATCTCCTCTGAGAGTAATGAATTTCACTATGCAGCCAGACCCTGTGGTGAATGAAGTGAAGGTGTCATTTGCAGGGTGGAAAGTGAGTGCTTTTCGGAGGGCCTGGCATGCTGATAAGCATACACTTTCAACTCAGTGAGGAAGGCAATGGTAAACCACCTTACTCCTCGTTTTTACTTAGTAAAACCTCTAGAGGTTCAAACCAGCTTTTCGGCTGTTGACCTAAACAACAATTGTTGGGAACTTTGATACCATCAAGCCCAATGTGACGTATCTGTTACACTTTTTTGTCACGCCATCAAAAAGGCTGAAAGTCTAAAAGTGATTTTATTTCACTTAAATGTCAGTAAAGTGTATAAAACAATGTACACATATTTTTGTTTGTGTAAAGTTAAAAAATTTGGGGTTGAAAGGGTTAACTATCGTAAGTAAAAAAAATCTGGTGTGAAACACTCACACAACTTTCTCTTGCCAGTGCAAATAATTAACAATAAACCTAACATTAGTAATAAAACATTAGAAATAAACAAAAACTAACCTCAAAAACATAACCTAATTTTAATCATGAAAGACGCAAAATGAAAATGAACCTCAGTTTGGCTTAGAAATACGGAAAATCACTCTTTCTCTCTAAACTAGGCTCTGTAGAGAAAAATGCTCTAAATAAAAGTTGTAGATCTTTTAATTTTCTATAAATTTGATTATAAACACTTTTGTCGTAAAATGCATACTAAGGCCGAAATGTTAAAAAAATCGATTTTTCTCACGTTTTCGTGGGAAAAAAATCAGAAAATCGCAAATTACTGCTAAACTAAGCGTTATACAAAAAAATGTTTGAAATAAAAGTTGTAGAATTTTAAATTCTCTACAACTTTTATTATATAAATTTTTGCTCTAAATTGCATATTAAAACCGTAATCTTAAAAAAACTATGTTTTTACGTCAAAACAGCCTCACCCAGAATTTTAGCAAACATGACGTCTACCCTATCTTGTAGAGAATAAAAAATTGAGTAAATGAGGAGATTTTAAAAAAAATCGTAGGTTCAGTTTTTGAGAAAATCGCAAAAAAGTGAAAAATTACACGAATAAACTACTACTTCCGGTTGACCGATTTTGATGAAAATGTTTGTGTCGGGTCCCGGTAGTGGTATGTAACTTAAGTTTCAAGTTTCAAGTTCGTACAATGTTCCGTTCTTGAGATATTTTGTACACACACACACACACACACACACACTCACACACACATACACATACACACGCACGCGCACACACACACACACACACACACTCACACACACACACACACACACAGACCAATCGCTAAAAACATGGTTTTTGGGTTCAGGGGGTCTGAAAACGTATAGATCCGATGAAAACTCGATTTCGAAAAATCGACATGAAAACAATACTTTCCTTCCTATATATTCATATAGGCAAGAGAAAGTAAAAAATGCTACCGAATAACTGGTCAATCGCTGTTCCATAATATTAATGAATTTTTATTAATTTTTTTTATACTGAATAAAATTATTTATAGAAATTGCCGAATTAATGAGCGGTTATGGAGTTAAAAGGGGTTAAAAATTTTGCTTATAATTCAAAAATTTAAATTCGCTATAAATCTGAAATTTTGTACGTGCAATAACAATATACAAGTTTATATTCCGGCGAAATCTTAAATAAATCGGTCGAGCAATGTTTGAGTTATAAGCCTCTAAATGTATCCGATCTGTTGCAGCAACAAAAAACCAGCTCATATTTTCTTTTCATCCAGATATCACAATAATAAAAAACGTTAAAAATATGAAACTGACATGTGCCAACGCAGATTGAAATTAGCTAAATTTTGGTGTATAGTACGTTCAAATTGAATAAGCGGTTTTGAAGAAACAAGGCTCCAAACTCGGGTATCTATAATAAAGAAATCGACAGTAACTATCGTTTCCCATGTTCAAGGGTAGATCAATATACAGTTGAGCCGTTGTTAGTTTGCTCCTACTGTCAACAAACAAAAGCCAGCTACTACAGGGTGCACGCTAGAGTCTGTAACTTTACGGATGTTGTATTCCTATTAAGTTAACTATTTTTTAAATTATAAATACTTAAAGTACTAAAAACATCAGTCATGATATGATATAGGCCTAACAATTTCATTTAGAAAACTACTTGTAAAAGTATTTTGTATTTAAATACTTTTGAAAGTATTTTGTTGTTACTTTTTAATCAGCGTGTACACATTTTGATACATTGCGCATGCGCAGTGACGTCATTGTTTGTTTACATTAGGAGCAAAATAAGAGAGGCTGGACTATAGTGTTCCTGTCTTTATTGTCTACTAAAAAGATAGTCCTTGAGAATTGTAGCACCACCATATACGAGAGTGTTTTTTCTACAATATTTTTAAAGATTTGTTGAAAATAATTAAATGATTTACTTACCCATGTATCACCCATGTAAGGAGCTCCATACTGGACCAAACACAAAGAAAATTAATTTTGTTTATTTATTTTAATGTATTTTAACATACTAATAATAACTTTTTATTTTTGATGGTCTCCACTCACCCCTTACATCCATCCCCACCTCCATGACTAACAGAGAAGCGGGGACGACCTACATGAGTAGAAAAAGTGCAGCAACAGATAGAAATCCTTGAAACGCTGCACTTACCTATCGGGACGTAAAAACAAGGGACGTCAAAAGAAAACAAACACTAACTCATATTTCAATAAACTTATAAATAAATTTGTGTAGGGATTGGCAATGATACAACACCTACAGCGTGGAAAGATAACAATGAGAAAGAAAATAAACACTAACAATAAGACAAACAACCAAGCTAACAGCCAAGTAAAACAAAACCATATATCAAAAGAGGAGTCTTATTATGTCTTAATAACGCTGGTAGGCTACTCAGTTCACCTACCAACTTGTCATATGGCTGTCCCAACTGGATCAATCCATCCAACATAATGCAATATGCCTCTTGAACGTTGATATATCTTGTTGAATATATCAACCCCGCAACTGTCAACAACATTCATAATGTTAACGCATCTTGCCAGGGGAGATATCCAAGTCTTTACCATGTAGCCCAAAAGCCTGTGCCCTCTGGAGTTCACATATGGCACCCTGTACGCTACATGCTCAATATCGACACTAATAACGGGTGATTCAAAAAGAGAGCCGGTTTTTAAACGGCTGGTAAATTTTTGTTTATCGGTTGGCAACATTGTTAGACCTCATTTCTATTTCGGAGAACATTCCGATTGACGATTCAGTTGTAGTTTCTCTTGTTCGCAGTGTAGTACTCTTGCAGTCTGTGTCTAACCATGGAGAAGTTTACTATTGCACAACGAGTGTTAATCGTCAAAACATTTTACCAGAGTGGAGAGAGTTATGCGGCTACTGTCAAGCGACTTCGCGGTACTCTGGGACGTAATGAAGCACCGAATGAATCAACAGTTCGCAGGCTCATGAAAAAGTTTTTTGAGACGGGTTCAACAGTCGACCTTAAAAGTTCTGGACATCGTCGTTCTGGCCTAACTGAGCAGAACGTTGCGTTCGTTCGTGACAGTGTGGCTGTTAGCCCAGCAAAATCAATACGTCGCCGTTCTCAACAATTGGGTTTAAGATGTTCTTCTGTACGGAGAATTCTTCGGTACGATCTCCAATATCACCCGTATAAAATTCAGTTGACGCAACATTTGAAAGTGGCAGACCACCAGAAGAGACGACAGTTTGTTGACTGGGTATTGAGAAAACGGCAGGATGATGACACCTTCACAAACAAAATCATTTTCAGTGATGAGGCGCAATTCCACTTAAACGGTTTTGTTAATAAACAGAACTGCCGTATGTAGGGTTTAATTCGACGGGTTATCGGGCAAATGAAAGTCAAAACTTGTCGTGCAGTGATATCCAATTTCATGGACAGAGTTGATGCGTGCCAGCGCAGTAGAGAAGGACACATGCATGACATCATTTTTCATACGTGAAATCGGAAGGTAAGATGAACTTGTTGATGTATTTATTTTCAGTTTTTCAATAAAATAAATCTCTTAACTTGATATATCAAAACCGGCGCTCTTTTTGAATCACCCTATAGCTCCATGAATTGCCTTGAATAAAAACATGGCATCTGCTATATATCCCGCCTCTTATCCAATGTCATTATACCCATTTGGGTACACTCCTCTTCGTACTGATCACCCGCCTCACACAGGCCACGCTGGCGCAAGTGATACAGAAACCTCCTCTGCACAGCTTCAATACGCTGGTCGGTGTATCCTCTGTCGTAGTTCCAAACAACTGAACAATACTCTAACACCGACCTGACATATGCTTGATAAAGCCGGAGGAACGTCTCAAGCCGCCGAAAACGATGTCCAACATAAAATATAATTCCTAAGTTTCTCCTTGCTCTGGCAACTATTTTATTTACATGCGCTGTAAAGAGCAACTTGCCATCGAAGTGCACTCCCAAGTCACATACGCTTTCAACACGGGATATAGGTTTCCGATCTTCGTCCATAAAAACGTTAGTGGGTTTAAATTGTGTTTGAAGTTCCTGTTTTGACGGGAAGTGGAACAAAATCATCAGTCAAGAAATCAAAGTTGAAATTTGGAAACAAAAATAGTGCAATTCAATTTCTCAGAAGGACAGTTGTCCGATCTCCGTCCACAAAACGTTAGTGGGTTTGAAGTTCCGGTTTTGGCCGGAAGTAGAACAAAACCATAAGTCAAGAAATCAAAGTTGAAATTTGGAAACAAAAATAGTGCCATTCAATTTTTCAGAAGGACTAGTTGTCCGATCTCCGTCTACAAATCGTTAGGAGGTTTGAAGTTCCGGTTTTTACCGGACGTAGACAAAACCATAATTCAAGAAAACAAAGTTGAAATTTGGAAACAAAAATGCCATTCGATTCCTCAGAAGGACTAGTTGTGCGATCTCCGTCCACAAAACGTTAGAAGGTTTGAAGTTCCGGTTTTGACCAGAAGTAGAATAAAACCATAAGTCAAGAAATCAAAATTGAAATTTGGAAACAAAAACGATGCCATTCGATTCCTCAGAAGGACTAATTGTGACGGACGCCTTGCACACATTACAACAGCAGGGCCTTCCTAAATGAACAGGTATAAACTGTTAATCACAAACAGGTTTGTGAAAAGGTAAGAGAAGGCAGTGCCCTTCCGAGAAAAGCTGTACAAGGCGTCGTAGAAATGAGATTTACTATCACTCGCATGGTCTAAAATTAAAAAAAAAAATTAAGTCCAAAAGCTTCATCTGTCACTGAATTAAATAAATAATTGATTTATAAGTTATTCCTAGTAAAGCTAATTACTTTTATTCGGATCTAAATACTAGACAGTGGTTACCGGTGTACTTTGATGGTTGGGGTTTAATTAACCATACTCTCTCACGAATGGTCGGCCTGGGTTTGTACAAGACTACACCTCATTTACACGGTATACACATCACCTCATCTCATTGGGTCATGGGGTTGCTTATTGTTCTAAATTGAACAGATTGCAGCGTACGCAAATTATGAATAAAAAAAAAATTGTTAAGTTATTGAATCTACTGCGAATCCAACGGTCTCGATTCCGTATTCAGAAAGTTACCGGTTGGCAAGATTAGAAGGGATTGTAAAAAGCGCAAAAAAATCAAAAACCAAAAAAGATAGAGTCCTGGGATTCATTGTACCCAATGGAAACATTCTTACCTACACTCTGACGAAATTAAAATCGGATAAGTATTTACGGAGTTGTAGGCCAATAAGTTTGCATAATCGGTAAAATGTCTTCACAAAATAGCACTTTTTTGTTTTAATGCCAATATAACTTTAAAAAAATTCAAGATATCACCGTTGAACGCAGAATTAAATAGGTATCTATTTGACGTACAGAACATTACAATCAGTGCTATAATTTTTCAATATTGAACTTCAAATTATTTTTGATGCGGATAATAGTTTACTCCAGTTCTTAATATACGAGGTGTGGCTATTAAATAACGAGACTGACGTAAACAATTTAATTTTAATTTTATACTAATTCACTTATTGTCACCTTCAATATACACTCCTTCTCTATCCCTACAATGCTCCATACAAATTTGCCGTGGTTGGAAACAGTACTGGAGGTCATCTTCTGTCAGCTCCTCCAGGTCACGTGCCGCTTTCTCTTTTACGGCTTCCACAGACTCAAATCTTGTCCCTTTTAATGCAGATTTGATTTTAGGGAACAAGCAGAAGTCACACAGTGCAGAATCTGGTGAAAAAGGTGGATGTTCTAACACTGAGATGCTGTACTTGGCTAGGAATCTCTTGACACATAACGCGGAATGAGCTGGTGCATTGTCTTGGTGGGGAACCCATGATTTGCCCTTCCACTTTTCGGGGCGTTTTTTCCTTACTCTTTGACGTAGTTTAGAAAATACTTCAAGGTAGTAATATTGATTAATTGTTTGACCTTCAGGAACCCAGTGAAGGTACACAATCCCATGGATATAAAAAAAAACAATCATCAATGCTTTCAATTTTGATTTGCTCATTCGAAATTTTTTGGCTGTCGGTGAACTTCGGCTCTTCCAGTGCATGGATTGGCGCTTTGTTTCCGGATCATAAGTAAAAAATCACGTTTCATCACATGTTATTATCGTTTCCAAAAAATTTGGGTCATTTTCAATCGCGTACAAAGTGTCAGTACAAACATTTTTGCGAGCTTCATTTCAAATTTTTTTGAGCTGCGCCGGTCGTGAAGGAGTTGACAGAAGATGACTTCCAGCACTGTTTCCAACAATGTAAAATTTGCATGGGGCGTTGTAGGGATAGAGAAGGAGTGTATATTGAAGGTGACAATAAGTGATTATGTATAATATAAAAATAAATATTTTACAACGTCAATCTCGTTCTTTTAATAGCCACACCTTGTAGATAATAATTTATGAATAACTATAAGAAAACAAGTAAGTAAACAATTTTCTGTGCGCATGCGCTCACTGAAGACTGAGGACGTGTTTCCTCTTTAACTGCTTCTTTGTGATAGTTTGAGTAACGTGTGACTTTTTAAGTTACAGTTTGTCATTAATTTTTATTTCGGTTTTTAACTAAATTTTTAACTTATGAATCGCTTATTTCTGTTTGGTCTGGGTATTATTTGTCATTCGTTTGTTGTTTTTAAAAGGTTTTAAACGGTTTTCACCCACCGGATTGATCTAGAGGTAAAGTCGTCGACAAAATCAGCTGTTTACCAGCTGATTTTTGGAGACAAAGGTTCCTGGTTCAAATCCTAGTAAAGGTAGTTACTTTTATACGGATTTGATACTAGACAGTGGTTACCGGTGTACTTTGATGGTTGGGGTTCAATTAACCATACTCTCTGGGTCTGTACAAGACTACACCTCATTTACACGTCATACACATCATCCTCATCTGATTGGGTCATGGGGTTGCTTATTGTTCTAAATTGAACAGATTGCAACGTACACAAATTAGGAATAAAAAAAGTTATTGTGATGTTTTCATTAAAAGTGTTGCATTTTATCTGAGTTACCGCTTTATCAGCTGATTCGGTAACTGCTGTTTGTTTACTCGAGATACCTTTCTTACGATGAACCGAGTATACAAGCAGAGAGAGTCACGTCTTCCAAGGTTTTTAAAAAAAATGTAACGTAATATGTAAATTTTACTTACATAGTCTTGATCCTGTAACAATAAGCAAAACACAACAGATTAATCAAACTTATAAGTCATTTCAGTGAAAACTGAATGTATAGTTTGTCCAATCTGAATTGGCGCGTGTGGCAATAAAGTTTTGATCATACCTCGGCGACGTGTACAAGTAATTCACAAACTATGTGACAAAAAATTAGATAACTGTTTATTTATTTTTCTCGATTAGATGGATAAAATATTTAAACAGTCTGTGGTCTTAGGAAATAATCTGTATATATCGAGGGGTTAATGTCAAACAACACCATCTACAAAAACCTAATTCTTCAGGAGAGCCATCACCATTTATTTACCATTTACCGCCGACCGCATTGGCGAAGTTGGTAACGTGCTCGCCTCTCATCATGCGGTATTGGGTTCGAATCCCATTCAGGCACGGCATTTTTTCATACGTTACAAAAAATCATTTCATCATTCACCTTCTGCATTAGCAGTAATTACAGAACAGTCGGACGTTAAATAAAAAAAAAATCTAGTGTGAAACACTCACACAACTTTCTCTTGCCAATGCAAATAATTAACAATAAACCTAACTTTAATAATAAAATATTAGAAATAAACAAAAAACTAACCTCAAAAACATAACCTTATTTTAATCATGAGTGAATGATGCAAAATGAAAATCAACCTCAGTTTGGCTTAGAAATACGGAAAATCACTCTTTCTCTCTAAACTAGGCTCTGTAGAGAAAAATGCTTTAAATAAAAGTTGTAGATCTTTTAATTTTCTATAAATTAAATTATATACACTTTTGTCGTAAAATGCATACTAAGGCCGAAATTTTAAAAAAATCAATTTTTCACACATTTTCGTGAGAAAAAAAACAGAAAATCGCAAATTACCGCTAAACTAAGCGTTATACAAAAAATTGTTAGAAATAAAAGTTGTAGAATTTTTAATTTTCTACAACTTTTATTATATAAAGTTTTGCGCTAAAATGCATATTAAAGCTGTAATCTTAAAAAAACAACGTTTTTACGTGAAAACAGCCTCACCCAGAATTTCAGCAAACATGACGCCTACCCTATCTTGTAGAGAATAAAAAATTTAGTAAATCAGGCGATTTTAAAAAAAATCGTAGGACCAGTTTTGGAAAAATTGCAAAAAAGTGAAAAATTACACGAATAAACTACCACTTCCGATTGACCGATTTTGATGAAAATGTTCGTGTCGAGTCCGGTAGTGGTACGTAACTTAAGTTTCAAGTTGAAGTTCGTACGATGTTCCGTTCTTGAGATATTCTGTTCACACACACACACACATACACACACACACACACACACACACACACACACACACACACACACACAGAATAATTGCTAAAAACATGTTTTTTGGGTTCAGGGGGTCTGAAAACGTATAGATCCGGTGAAAACTCTATTTCGAAAAATCGACATGAAAACAATACTTTCCTTCCTATATATTCATATAGGCAAGAGAAAGTAAAAAATTACCATTTACCATTGTTGTTGTTGTTGTTTAGATCAACAGCCGGAAGGCTGGTTTGAACCTCTAGAGGTTTTACTAAGTAAAAACGAGGAGTGAGGTGGTACAATTACCTTCCTCACCAAGTTGAAAAAGTATGCTTATCAGCATGCCAGGCCCTCCGAAAAGCACCCACTTTCTACCCTGCAAATGACACTTTCTTCACTTCATTCATCACAGGGTCTTGCTGTATAGTGAAATTCATTACTCTTCGAGGAGATAACTCTGAGTAGTGTGTTTTTCACCTTTACCTTTTTTGTTCTTAAATAGTTCAGTCATAATTGGCGAAACAGATCTATTTTTTGTAGCACTGGAACCAACAAATCGATTGCAATTAATTTAACACTCCATCTACCCGTTATGGGCACATTTACCATAAGGAAATAAATTAAATTACACAAAATGTATAGTTGACTACATGTATAAATAACTGAGATAATAGAAAGACAATCAGATTAGAAGTAATTTTTTCGCTCTCCTGAAAAATATTAAAAAAATAGGTTTTTGTAGATAGTGTTGTTTGACATTAACCTCTCGATATTGGGTGCTCACTTGGCGAGCAGAGAGTTTAAAGTCCAGCCTCTCTTAGTTTGCTCCTAATGTAAACAAATAATGACGTCACTGAGCATGCGCATTATATCAAAATGTGTACACGCTGATTTAAAAGTAACAACAAAATACTTTCAAAAATATTTTAATACAAAATACTTTTAAAAGTATTTTTCTAAATGAAATTGTTAAGCCTACATCATATGATGACTGATGTTTTAAGTACTTATGACAACATAATACAACATACGCAAAACAGGTGGAAACAGATTTATAAAAATTTTATGTTATTCGTAATTTTAAAAAAATGGTATGGTCCAAAGATTAAATTGAAAAAATGTCAGAAGCTCGAGAAGAAACTCGACCCTGTAGTGTGTAAAGTTTCATTTCCTATCTTTTACCAATCCTATGAAAAATGTACCTAAAAATAGCAAATTTAACTTTGGCGGGATACAAAGTACAGTCTTCCCTTAAAAAAGGCGCATGCTCAGTGACGTCATTATTTGTTTACTCGGCATTATCTATCTTACGATGAATAGAGATAAAAATATTATGAATTTCCTTATGATAGCGTAGGCTAAACGAGTTACTTACAACAAATGTGGTAGTCACTGTCTGGTCCTGGAAACCAAAATAATATTAATATTAATAGCACATATTAAATTAATATTAAATTAATAGCACATAGTCCTGTTTTAACGAAGTTAAAACAGGACTGAGGCAGGGAGATGGACTATCGCCACTTCTCTTCAACTGCGCATTGGAGTATATTATGCGCCAGTGGAACAAGGAAAATAAAGCTTATATCAAAATTGGAAGAGAGATAAAAGTTAACTGCCTCGGTTTTGCCGACGATTTAGCACTATTATCCAAAAGCATAGAAGAAGCCAGGACACAGGTTGAAACTATAGAGAAATACGCTGGGAAAATAGGACTAAAAATATCTTATGAAAAAACAAAAATAATGGTTCGAGATCCCCTGTGTGTAGACAGCGTCAGAATTAACAATCAAAACGTGGAATTAGTTAGAAGTTTCAAATACCTGGGTGAAACAATAACGCACAACATTAAAGAAAAAATTAACTGGAAGGAAAGAACAAATAAATTAATCAAATCCGCCATAACCACTAGGAATATTTACAATAAGAAATGTATGTCCATCAACACAAAATTAAGACACTACAATACCGTGATACTTCCTGAAGTCCTGTATGCGAGTGAAACCCTGTTTGGTCCAACAAGAATAGGCGGAAAGGACAAAATCGAGAAAGTGGAGAGGCAAATAGCAAGAAAGTGTATTGGAAAATGGTCCCTTCAAGATGGTAGTTTCTATATTGTACCAAACAAGGAAGTATATGAAGCAATTGAGCCTTTAACCAGTATCATCAGGAAAAAAAGGATATCCTTCCTGGGACATATATTGAGAATGGAGGATACAAGATTACTAAGAAGGATGACTGAGTTTTTCTGGCAAAAGAAGATGACACCAAAGTGGATAAAGGAAGTCAAAAAGGATATGGAGGAACTAAACATCACAATAGCTGACCTCAAAACTAAGTCAGGGAGCTACAGGACATACAAACAGCGATCGGTTAAATTTAGGGAACAAATGAGGGTCAGGAAAGCCATGGTGATTTTGTACGCTGAGTGACTGAGAAGATCCGAAACATTGAAGAATTATTGGCGAAGAAGAGGACAAGTACGGGAACGACAACTGCGGAGGCGTTTGGGTGGAACATCTGAAAGAGCTAGACGTTGAAAGATTGAACTTAAGTGGTCCTTTGTGGCCGTAGGAAAAAAAAATAGCACATATTGATGGTTATTCACGAAATAAACTTTGTTTGAGACGAAGTGTACTAGGGGAGCAATCTACTGCGCATGCCCAGTTTCTCTATTACAATCCTAAAAACATACTGACACTTGTAGTTCATTGGAATACACAGTCCTTATTTTATTACGCGACGAGTGGTACAGGAAATATCGTTTTGATTTGGCTATTCTGTTTTTACGTTTTAGGCTACATTTATACAAATAAAAGTATTTTAATTCGTTAAAACTCATTCAGTTTCTTTTCATTTTAATTCTTCACATTTGCATTCTTCTCACTGAACCCAAAAAACATATTTTTTGGGTTCAGGGGGTCTGGAAACGTGTAGATCTAGTGAAAACTCGATTTCGAAAAAACGACACGAAAACAATACTTTCCTTCCTATATATTCATGTAGGCAAGAGAAAGTAAAAACACCTCTGAAATAACACCACCACGGAATTCTGAACAGTTACCCGTTGAGACCTTCCAGGGAGTGTATGAGGACGTGTGAAGCGTTGGAAAATGTTCATCGAGTAAGAGGAGTGTACTATCTAAATAGTTCTAAAACGATTGTAAATTTAGATTCAATATTTTAAAAAATTTTAAAAAATACCGGAACTTTTCGGACTGGCCATGAGCAACTGTGAAAAAATTTAATTAAATGTTGGTGTTACTTACAACATATTCCCATGGCTGAAATTAAAAAAAAATAATTATGATTACATTTTTTGTAAAACAAGTGTTATAATATAATATTGTAAATAATTTTCCTATAAGTATATTAGCATATTTTGAACTGTAAAAACTATAAATACATTCTCTTAGTTGTTTTTTTTAGAGTAATTGTTAATTAAACATAATTATTATTTAAAAAAATAAAAGCTCTGTATGTTAGGTCATCATGTTTATATGACTGGCATTGGGTGTTACGTTGGTTTTAATAATAATTAAATACTTCGTGGAGTTCTGAACAATTGAGCCGTTGTTAATTTGCCCCTACTGTCAACGAACAAAAGCCACCTACTACAGGGTGCAAGCTAGAGTCTGCCACTTTACGGATGTCGTATTCCTATTAAGTTAACTATTTTTTAAATTATAAGTACTTAAAGTACTAAAAAACATCAGTCATGATATGATGTAGGCTTAACAATTTCATTTAGAAAAATACTTTTAAAAGTATTTTGTATTTAAATACTTTTGAAAGTATTTAGTTGTTACTTTTTAATCAGCGTGTACACATTTTGATATAATGCGCATGCTCAGTGACGTCATTGTTTGTTTACATTAGGAGCAAACTAAGAGAGGCTGGAGTGTAGTGTAAATGTGAAACGTGATGAAGCTTCCCCCTTCGCTCCAAATCGGACGTTAATTGGTTAGGCGGTGGAAGAAAAAACGATGGACTTAATTCCACACCACTGACTATTAAAAATTTTCCTATTTATTAATTTTCTGGAAATATTAGTTTCCTGCATTTGTGTTTTTTGTTTGTTTGTTTTCATTGTGTAATGTTATGTCCATCGAAAGCTAAAAATATTCCCGTTAATAATCACCACCGGTGGTCACCCGTTAATAATCACCACCGGGTTGGTCTAGAGGTAAATTCGTCGCCAAAATCAGCTGTTCAACAGCTGATTTTCGGAAACGAAGGTTCCTGGTTCAAATCCTAGTAAAGGTAGTTACTTTTATAAGGATTTGAATGCTAGACTGGGGTTACCGGTGTACTTTGATGGTTGGGGTTTAATTAAACATACTCTTTCAGGAATGGTCGGTCTGGGTCTGTACAAGACTACACCTCATTTACACGTCATACATATCATCCTTATCTCATTGGGTCATGGGGTTGCTTATTGTTCTAAATTGAACAGATTGCAACGTACACAAATTAGGAATTAAAAAAATAATAATCATTAACTCATCCGGCAAAAACATGGTGCCCCAGCCCACTTTGGAACAGAATTTAGAAATCTTTTAGTTTCAAAAGTTAAATGAAAGGGTATTTAACGTAATGGGTATTTTTTAAAGTATTGGTGTTTTTTTTTCAAAAGCGCAAAACCTAAACAAACTGAAAATGACAATTTCAAATGTCTTCGTAAGATAAAGAGTTATTTTAGGAAATTCATGAATTAGTTTTCAAAAATGTGCAAGGGAAAGTTGAAGTTCTTGACACATGTCCTATACTTCCTCGGGAGTCTCCTGGACGCATTTAACCAAAAGAATAAGCATACCTTTGACCTATTGCAAAAACCATTAATGATTTTTTTCTCTACTCTTTAAAGGACTCCGGCTTCTACACGCCGGGGTCCCGGGTTCGATTCTTGGTTCAATCTGGCATTTTTCATCACTCATCTTCACGTATCATTCTTTTCACCGACTGCATTAGCAGCAATCGCAAAAGAGCCAGATGTAAAACAAACAAAAAAAAACATCAAAGGAATCGAATGACACTATTTCTGCTTCTTAATTCCTACTTTGATTTCTTGATTTCCGGTTTTGGGCCATTTCCGGTCGAAACCTGAACTTCAAACACAATGATTTCTGTATGTATACTCTTTAAAAGGAATCGAATGATACTATTTTTGTTTCCAAATTCCGACTTTGTTTCTTGACTTCCGGTTTTGGCCCATTTCCGGTCGAAACCTGAACGTCAAACACAATGATTTCTGTATGTATACTCTTTAAAAGGAATCGAATGTTACTATTTTTGTTTCCAAATTCCGACTTTGATTTCTTGACTTCCGGTTTTAGGCCATTTCCGGTGAAACCTCAACTTCTAACACAGTAATTTCTGTATGTTTACTCTTTAAAAAGAATCTAATGACACTACTCTTGTTTCAAAATTCCTTTTTTTGGTTTAAAGTCCGACTGCTCTGCAATTACTGCTAATACAGACGGTGAAGGATGAAATGTTTTTTATAACGTATGAAAATATTCCGTGCCTGAATGGGATTCGAACCGAAGACCGCATGATGAGAGGCGAGCACATTACCAACTACACCAATGCGGCCGGCTTAAAAGGAATCGAATGACACTATTTTTGTTTCCAAATTCCAACTTTGGTTTCTTGATTTCCGGTTTTGGGCCATTTTCAGTCGAAACCTTAACTTCAAACACAATGATTTTTGAATATATATTCTTTAACACGTTGACTGCCGCACTAAATTTTGTGACACTTACAGC
The DNA here is from genome assembly GCA_035578175.1 of Catonia carolina. Taxonomy (NCBI): domain Eukaryota; kingdom Metazoa; phylum Arthropoda; class Insecta; order Hemiptera; family Achilidae; genus Catonia; species Catonia carolina. The sequence goes on from JAQMRL010000015.1 coordinate 15,260,027, forward strand.
GGGGCCATCGTACTTTTGTTTTATTTTTCACATTTTATTCCTTTTTCTTCTTATTTTACTTCCTTTATTAATTAAAATAATAACAGCTATTTTTTTTGTAAAATTAAGTTGTGATACACTTTTGGGTCACATGGCTTGCTGGAATGATTTTACATTTCAGAGCCATGTGACCCATTTTTGCGTCACAATAAAAAAGTAATAAACATAATTGGGATTAGTTGTAAAGTATTCTAGACTATTTCTTTCAACCAAAATAAGCAAAAGAAATAATAAAATTTAAAATAATAGCAACATTCTAGTACAGGACAACAAGGAAACGTACCTGTATACGAAATATCCTATTATTTGAAAAATACCAACTATTTAAACAGTCTTAAGTGTATAATGTCACTCTCTGAAGCTGTGGCTTTTGAAACCACAAAACACGGCTTAAAAATCAGTCATGTACTGTGACTCATTTTTGATGCACGTGGCCCATTTTTAAAGACAAGTGTGACACATATTTGGGTCATGTAGCAGTCAACGTGTTAAAAGGAATCGAATGCTACTATTTTTGTTTCCTCATTCCGACTTTGATTTCTTGACTTCCGGTTTAATCAAAACCGGAAGATTACGAGTCCGAAAACCGTTTGGAGCTGTCTTTTGTAGTTTCTGACTTTGATATTTTGACTTCCGGTTTTAGGCCACTTCCAATCAAAATCGGAACTTCAATTTTAATTTAGGCCCACTTATTTTTAGGGTAGATTACAAATCCGAAAACAGTTTGTTGCTATCTCTAGCAGTTTCTGAAGTCTGGTTGTGACGGACGGACGAACGAAAATGACAGATGATAATTTGAAAAATTACCACCAGTAATGTGTGTAGTCCTATTAAAGTAGCTTATAATCATCCAAAAATAAGTTTAAAAATCTGGTGTGAAACACTCACACAACTTTCTCTTGCCAGTGCAAATAATTAAAAATAAACCTAACATTAGTAATAAAACATTGAAAATAAACAAAAAATTAACCTCAATAAACATAACCTTATTTTAATCATGAGTGAAAGACACAAAATGACAATCTACCACAGTTTGGCCTAAAAATACGGAAAATCACTCTTTCACGCTAAACTAGGCACTGTAAAAAAAATGCTTAAAATAAAAGTTTTAGATCTCTTAATTTCCTATAAATTTTATTTAGTACATTTTTGTCGTAAAATGCATTCTAAGGCCGAAATTTAAAAAAAAATAGATTTTTCACACGTTTTCGTGAGAAAAAAACAGAAAATTGCTAATTACCGCTAAACTAAGCATTATAAAAAAAAATGTTTGAAATAAAAGTTGTAGAATTTTATATTCTGTACAACTTTTATTATATACATTTTTGCTCTAAAATGCATATTAAAGCCGCAATCTTAAAAATAAAATGTTTTTACGTAAAAACAGCCTCACGCAGAATTTTAGCAAACATGGTGCCTACCCTATCTTGTAGAGCATAAAAAATGTAGTAAATCAGGCGATTTTAAAAAAAATCGTAGAACCAGTTTTTGAGAAAATCGCAAAAAAGTGAAAAATTATACGAATAAACTACTACTTCCGGTTGACCGATTTTGATGAAAATTTTCGTGTCGGGTCCGGTAGTGATGAATGTAACTTAAGTTTCAAGTTTCAAGTTCGTACGATGTTCCGTTCTTGAGATATTTTGTATACACACACACGCACAGACACACCGACACACACACACACACACACAGACCAATCGCTAAAAACATGTTTTTTGGGTTCAGGGAGTCTGAAAACGTATAGATCCGGTGGAAACTCGATTTCTAAAAATCGACATGAAAACAATACTTTCCTTCCTATATATTCATATAGGCAAGAGAAAGTAAAAAAGAGGCAGACAGAATGTTCCTGAATATTATCGATTCAATGTTATGTAAGTGTCTGAACAACCTGGGGTGGATACAGATTTTGATAAGCAAATGGATCCACTGCAACTGGGTACTGAAAAAAACAAAATTATATGAAATTAGTGTTTTAATAATCAACATCCTATGCAAATTAAGTACTTTACCTACAAATATAGAAAGAACAAAATTAGTAAAAAAATCTGGTGTGAAACACTCACACAACTTTCTCTTGCCAATGCTAATAATTAACAATAATCCTAACATTAGAAATAAACAAAAACTAACCTCTAACATTTTCATCAAAATCGGTCAACCGGAAGTAGTAGTTTATTCGTATAATTTTTCATTTTTTTGCGATTTTCTTAAAAACTAGTCCTACGATTTTTTTTAGAATCAACTGGTTTACTACATTTTTTATGCTCTACAATATAAGGTAGGCGCCATGTTTGCTGAAATTCTGCTTGAGGCTGTTTTTACGTAAAAACATTTTCTTTTTAAGATTGCGGCTTTAATATGCATTATAGCGCAAAACGTTATATAATAAAAGTTGTAGAGAATGTAAAATTCTACAACTTTTATTTATAACATTTTTTTGTATAACGCTTAGTTTAGCGGTAATTTGCGATTTTCTGTTTTTTTCTCTCACGAAAACGTGAGAAAAATCGATTTTTTTAACATTTCGGTCTTAGTATGCATTTTACGACAAAAGTGTATATAATTAAATTTATAGAAAATTAAAAGATCTACAACTTTTGTTTAGAGCATGTTTCTCTACAGAGCCTAGTTTAGCGTGAAAGCGTGATTTTCCGTATTTTTAAGCCAAACTGAGTTCGATTGTCATTTTGCGTCATTCACTCATGATTAAAATAAGGTTATGTTTTTGAGGTTAGTTTTTGTTTATTTCTAATATTTTATTAATAATGTTAGGTTTATTATTAATTATTTGCATTGGCAAGAGAAAGTTGTGTGAGTGTTTCACACCAGATTTTTACCGTTATAATCCAAATCTGAAAACATACTACAGTCGTTATCTTGCTTGTTAGTTTACTGCATGCATAAACGCTTGCTCACAACAATGAGTAAAATTAAAGACAATGTTATTGGAACGGCGCGTATGACTTGTGCGAGTGAGAGCGTTATGCATTCTCTCACTCCCACAGCTAGAGGACATTAGTTCATCTGAATACTGTACTTACATACGAAATATCCATAAAATGTGACAAATTACGTTGTATAACAAAAGACCCAAAATTATAATAATTCTGTAATACAGTAAAACCTCACTAATTCGGACTTCACTAATTTGGAATTCGCGATATTTCGGACTACTCCAAGAAGAGCAGCTTTTTTTAATTTTTTAGTTAAAAATTAATAAAGTACTACTTCAAAAAGTAATAGCTTTTAACTGTCTAAAAAAATTGTTTCATCCTCTAATACATTATTGGTTACTCAGTAAAGAAAACGTTCCACAATTTAAGCTAGTGAAGTGAGAAACCACATCGACGAACTTATTGAATTTGCAGACTTCAATCCGGAATTCAATGACTATTATCTTGTCCTAAGAGACATGCACAAAACATGCACATAAGACATGCACATAAGAAAACAGTGTAGCAAAGAATCACAGAAAAAAATAACAAGTTTTTTTTCTAAGCAACCTGAAATGATCCCTGAGGATATTTGTCAACCCTCTACTTCAACAAGTGCCAAATAATCGGTACGTAAGTACAGTGTTTTAATTAAATATCATTTTACACTGGATATTTAATATTTAACAATATTTTTACTACCGTAAAAATATTTTTATTTCTATACTTTTAACTTTGTTGTTTTTCAATATACTGTACTTCTTGTAAAACATTAAACATCGATATTTCAGACGAGTAACGTTTATTTTTTAATTTTAATTGCCTAAATTATTCAATTTTTAGATGTAAACAAATACTCGCGATAATTCGGACTTTCAATAATTCGGACTTCACTTTCCCCCAAATTAGTCCGAATGAGTGAGGTTTTAGTGTATAATATGTAAAATTGTAGGTGTTTGTGTATACTAACTGGTGCAATTATCGGAGGAGGCGGCGCCCATATCGGATTGACCTGAAATTAATCAACATGTTTTATAATTAACTAGCAACCACCGCTCGCTTCGCTTCACAGCAGCTAATGTAGGCCTTACTCAATTATTTTAAAACCTCTATACGCAATATTTGTAGTTTTGTTGTCCTGTGGCAGCAAAATAAATTGTTTTTCTGGACTTCCAGCTCTAAAACGTCCGACATATAGTCGTCCATGAGTGAAGGAAGCACTCTTGTCTCAAATCGATGCCCATCATTTTAAATGTTTGGCCCTGCGATTTAACAGAATTGAATATAATGCATAGAAGAATACCGATGGAAAAGAGACAATTGATATATGGCTGAGATAAGAGAGAGTAATACGTGGGTGCGGTACGCAGAGTAATTGGAAATATATGACTCATTCACTACCTGTCGAATGAAAACAAATATATGAAATTACAGTACAAATATAAAAATTTTGAATATATCCGAATTTTTAATGTTTTTGGAATTGAATGTTATTCTTCATGTTTTTCTATAAAATATAAAATTTGAATCGTGCTTCTAGCCCAAAAAATACACCATCCAGAGGACTTAGAAAAAATACAAGTGCTATGCACCCGATAAACTGAAACATGCGACATCGTCACAGTTTAAGTTGCTTAACTCACTTAATTAAAGTTACTTAAAGTTGCAAAATAGCCTATATTGATCAGGAAGCTCTAAGCTATGCAACAATGAAAGGTTTTTTAAAATCAGTTCAGTAGTTTCTGAGATTACCTCATACAAACAAACAAACAAACAAACAGACGTTTATTCTATATTATATTAGTATAGATTGTTGTTGTTTAGGTCAACAGCCGAAAGGCTGGTTTGAACCTGTAGAGGTTTTACTAAGTAAAACGAGGAGTGAGGTGGTTTACCATTGCAACAACTCACTGAGTGAAAAAGTACACTTATCAGCATGCCAGGCCCTCTGAAAAGGACATATTTTCCACTCTGCAAACGACACTTTCACTTCATTCACCACAGGGTCTGGCTGTATAATGGAATTCATTACATTCAGACGAGATAACTCTGATTAGTGTCTTTTACACCTTTACCTCTTCTGTTCTTAAATGATTCAGTCATTTAATTGGCTGATCATGTGATAAGAAACAGAACTATTTATTTTAGCCCTGCAACGAACAGATAGAGTGTAAATAATTTGACACTCCACCTGTCTGTTATGGGCAGTAGTATAGATTATACTGGTTGAAATACCCGATTTTTACCCGTGTTTCGGCAATGGGGTTCGAGACGCCGAAATGAAGAAGCACCTTATTCTCGAGGGCCATAAGACACTGAGTGAGGCTCTCACTCAGGCCCTACGTATGGAAGCCGTCACCGCATCTACAGACACACCGGTGAAAATACGGAGGGTGACTGCCAACGAGTAACACGGCTCTAATAAATCTGAGGCCCGGCCTAACCGAAGCACGCCGGGTCAAAACCGTCGACGGACACCGACCAATGACAAGCATCTGTGCTGGCAATGTGGGAAACCCGGCCACTTTAGAAGAGACTGCGAAGAAAACAAGGCCGAGCATCGCCCTGATATAAAACACTCGAACGCGGTCGCCTTGTCGAGAAGACCGTATGCTCAGGACTGTAAGCACTGCCAGAAAATCGAGCAGCGAGGTGACGAGGCTGAGGTACGGATAATTACGACGGTGGCAGCAAATGGCTGGAGCGACAACGATATTCGCGAGAAACAGTGGCAGGACCCGGACATAGGACCCCAATCAATGAGAAGGAGTCAGGCCAACGACCATCATGGGAAGACATCAGCTTGAAAAGCTCGGAATATAAAAGCTTCTGGGCGCAGTGGGACTCATTCTCCGTGAGGGACGGCTTGCTGTATCGGGAGTGGCAGTCAGTGGATGGCAGTAAGCACGTCCCGCAGCTAGTCATTCCACGCACAAAGACCAAGGAGGTTATGTAAGAACTACACGGCGGTACTTCACAAGACACCTCGGCGTCAAGAAGATTGGAAAAAATTCGTCAGCGCTACTACTGGCTCCACTTACGGGATGACGTCGAGAATTTCTGCAAGTTGTGTGACACCTGTGCGGCTAGTCGAGGGCCCCGGACTCGAAGTAGAGGACAAATGCGGCAGTATAATGTAGGAGCTCCGTTCGAGCACATCGCCATTGACATCGCTGGTCCGTTTCCCGTGACAGACAGCGGAAACAAGTATCTGTTAGTGACCATGGATTACTTCACTAAGTGGCCGGAAGTATACGCCATTCCGAACCAAGAGGCGGCTACTGTGGCGGAAACCTTAGTGAACGAGCTGTTCTCCCGATTCGGAGTACCGAGAGAGCTACACAGTGATCAGGGTCGGAACTTTGAATCGCAGATACTTTAAGAAGTACTGGAACGGTTGGGCGTCCATAAGACAAGAACGATAGCGTTACACCCGCAGTCGGATGGAATGGTTGAGCGTTACATCAAGACAGTTGAAGAGCATGTGCGCAAGGTAGTCTCCAAGAACCAACGAGACTGGGACCAGAAGCTTCCTCTTTTTTTGATGGCCTACAGAGCGGTGATACATGAAACCACCGGCTTGACACCCGCCAAGATGATGTTCGGCCGTGAACTACGGTTGCCCTGTGATCTGCTGTTCGGTGCCCCGCCTGACAAAGAACAACCAGCGCAACAGTACACCGCAGAATTGGTAGCAAGTATTCACGAAATCCACGAGTATGCACGGCAGCTACTGCAAGTGGCCAGTGATCGAATGAAGGCAAGATACGACTTAATGGCTAACTCCGCGGGATTTTAACCTAGTGACAATGTATGGCTTTACAGACCGAGAAGGAAGAAAGGGAGGTGCCCTAAGCTGGAAAATCAATGGAAAGGCCTGTATGCTGTCCTTGATCGCATCAACGACGTGGTCTATCGAGTACAGCGACACCAAGATGGTAGTTCATCTCGATCGATTGGCACCGTACTTAGGGGCTACTCGGGACGAGCAGCCTTAAGAAGGGGGCAATACGACAATATCGAAGAAGGGCATGGTTCACGCATTTTCTAGTAAAATGGTAATATGTTCATAAAATGGTAAAGAGTAGATAATAGAGTGAAAAAGTAACAATAGGATACCTATTTATAAAAGGCTATTTAAAAGGTATACAATAGGTCGGGTTGTTGTACAACTATAGGTGATTCAAAAAGAGCGCCGGTTTTGATAAATCAAATTAAGAGATTTATTTTATTGAAAAACTGAAAATAAATACATCAACAAGTTCATCTTACCTTCCGATTTTATGTATGAAAAATGATGTCATGCATGTGTCCTCCTCTACTGCGCTGGCACGCATCAATTCTGTCCATGAAATTGGATATTACTGCACGACAAGTTTCGACTATGTGGGACAAGTTTCCGTATGTGGGGTTTTCTAAACCCCACATACGGCAGTTCTGTTTATTAACAAAACCGTTTAAGTGGAAGTGCGCCTCATCACTGAAAATGATTTTGTTTGCGAAGGTGTCATCATCCTGCCGTTTTCTCAATACCCAGTCAACAAACTGTCGTCTCTTCTGGTGGTCTGCCACTTTCAAATGTTGCGTCAACTGAATTTTATACGGGTGATATTGGAGATCGTACCGAAGAATTCTCCGTACAGAAGAACATCTTAAACCCAATTGTTGAGAACGGTGACGTATTGATTTTGCTGGGCTAACAGCCACACTGTCACGAACCAACGCAACGTTCTGCTCAGTTCGGCCAGAACGACGACGTCCAGAACTTTTAAGGTCGACTGTTGAACCCGTCTCAAAAAACTTTATCATGAGCCTGCGAACTGTAGATTCATTCGGTGCTTCGTACGTCCTAGAGTACCGCGAAGTCGCCTGACAGTAGCCGCATAAATCTCTCCACTCTGGTAAAATGTTTTGACAATTAACACTCGTTGTGCAATAGTAAACTTCTCCATGGTTAGACAGAGACTGCGAGAGTATTACACTGCGAACAAGTGAAACTACAACTGAACCGTCAATCGGAATGTTCTCCGAAATAGAAATGAGGTCAAACAATGTTGCCAACCGATAAACAAAAATTTACCAGCCGTTTAAAAACCGGCGCTCTTTTTGAATCACCCTATAATATGAAAGGGACCTGTAACACTTTCCATTTACAAGAGAGAGAACTAATAAAAAAGATTATTAATCGAATCTCTGTGTCGTTCGAGAAGTATCTTTGAACCCCCCGCATATAAAAAGACCCCCGAGCGCGGTCAGTGAGTTAGTATTCGTTTGATCTTTGACGAGTTGCTGTCGGACGTAGTGCAGGCGCGTTCCGAGCATTGTGTTGGTCAACGATTGTCATACTTTCTTTGTTTGTGTGTGCATTGTGAAAAGTTATTGTGTAACTATATTAAATTCAGTTTTTGTGTATTCTGTTTCATTTTGTATGTGTATTCTATAAAATTGATTTTAAGTAGTGCTAAGTAAATTATTAAGTTATTTATTGTTTATTATTTATTTTAAGTAAATTATTAAGTTATTTATTGTATTACTTCATTATAATTAGTTTATTATTTATTTTGTAAATCTTTTAGTGTAATAAATATTTGTAATTGTAAATTTTAGTGTATTAATTATTTAATAGCCTAGATCCCGAAACGGACCTTAGCGATAAGTGTCAAAATATGTACACAAACAAGTAAATTTCCCATCAACAGCTGATTTTCCGAGACGAAGGTTCCTGGATCAAATCCTAGTAATGGTAGTTACTTTTATACGAATTTGAATACTAGACAGTGGTTACCGGTGTACTTTGATGGTTGGGTTTCAATTAACAATACTTTCTTAGGGATGGTCGTCTTGAGTCTGTACAAGACTACACCTCATTTACACGTCATACACATCATCCTCATCTCATTGGGTCATGGGGTTGCTTATTGTTCTGAATTGAACAGATTGCAACGTTCACACATTAGGAATAATAATTTTAAAACAGTTGTTTAGAAATCTGAACCAACAGCTGAGAATATTAAAAACCGCGATGCAGATATTTTAGAAACTAAATTTTTTTTTGCACTAAAACGAGCAGTATAAAATTATGAAAAAATCTGGTGTGAAACACTCACACAACTTTCTCTTGCCAATGCAAATAATTAACAATAAACCTAACATTAGTATTAAAACATTAGAAATGAACAAAAACTAACCTCAAAAACATAACCTTATTTTAATCATGAGTGAATGACGCAAAATGACAATCGAACTCAGTTTGGCTTAAAAATACGGAAAATCACGCTTTCACGCTAAACTAGGCTCTGTAGAGAAAAATGCTCTAAACAAAAGTTGTAGATCTTTTAATTTTCTATAAATTCAATTATATACACTTTTGTCGTAAAATGCATACTAAGACCGAAATGTTAAAAAAATTGATTTTTCTCACGTTTTCGTGAGAAAAAAAACAGAAAATCGCTAATTACCGCTAAACTAAGCGTTATACAAAAAAATGTTTGAACCAGAAGTTGTAGGTTTTTAAATTCTCTACAACTTTTATTATATAAGTTTTTGCGCTAAAATTTATATTAAAGCCGTAATCTTAAAAAAACAACGTTTTTACGTGAAAACAGCCTCACCGAGAATTTCAGCAACATGGCGCCTACCCTATCTTGTAGAGAATAAAAAATTGAGTAAAATAGGCGATTTTAAAAAAAATCGTAGGACCAGTTTTTGAGAAAATCGCAAAAAACTGAAAAATTATACGAATAAACTACTACTTCCGGTTGACCGATTTTGATGAAAATGTTCGTGTCGCGTCCGGTAGTGGTATGTAACTTAAGTTTCAAGTTTCAAGTTCGTACCATGTTCCGTTCTTGAGATATTCTGTTCACACACAGACACACACACACACACACACACACACACACACAGACACACACACAGACCAATCGCTAAAAACATGTTTTTTGGGTTCAGGGGGTCTGAAAACGTACAGATCCGGTGAAAACTCGATTTCGAAAAATCGACATGAAAACAATACTTTCCTTCCTATATATTCATATAGGCAAGAGAAAGTAAAAATATTCGTTCTTCGTAACACGATAATTTTTCTGTGTAAACCTGATAAAAACTTAATTTTTCCATAAAAAAAATATTTTTTTGACGTAATTTGATGTTTTTCTGGTAGATCTTGGCCTAAACTATTGAAAAACATAAAAAAAAATCGAAATTTTGAGTTAAAACCATCGTGCAATCTCCCCTTAACCCTTTCAATCCCAAATTTTTTAACTTTACACAAGCAAAGATGTGTACATTGTTTCATAATACACTTTACTGACATTTAAGTGAAATGAAATCACTTTTAGACCTTCAGCCTTTTTTTGATGGCGTGACAAAAAAGTGTGACACATATGTCACATTGGGCTTGATGGTATCAAAGTTCCCAACAATATGAATAAGTAAAAATCATGTGCATGCTTCCTAAACAAAATTCTCTTGCTTAGATTTGTAGCAAAGCATTATTTAAGACTTAAAATAGGTTACAATTCAAAAATATTGGTAAAATGGACAAAATCAGTATTTTCAGCCTAAAAAATATACTTGTATGTATATTCAACATACTCGAAGAAATGCTACTTTATTTTAGTAAATGAACACGAATATTTAAGACTAAAACTAACTTTAAAAAGAAACTAATGGTCGCGTCCGTGGCGTAGTGGTCAGCAACTTACACTGCAAAGCGGAGGTCTCAGGTTCGATTCCTGGCTAGGGTACAGAAAATTATTACACTTCACATCCAGCGCTCTTTAATCAAAAGTAGTCGCTAACAATTAAAGTTTTTATGTCTGTTATTTCACTTCAATGTGACTTCTATGCCTCACTGGGTAAGAAAAGGTTAAGAGATAAGTGTCACAATACTGTTTCTAGAAACTAAAAGGCTGAAATATTAGAGTAGATGACTTACAACTACTGGTGGCTGATAGACAGGTGGTCCATAGTTTTGTGGAAATGCCGATACTCCTGCATTTGCACCGAAAGAGAGATGACCATGACCGATTGAGAATCCTATACCTCCACCTACAGAAGGCAGTGGCACAGGTCTACCTTCAATAACAACCAAATTAATCTGAAACATGAAACAATACTGCATGATTCTATAGTGATACAGGGTGATACAGCTGCCCTTAACAGACAGGTGGAGTGTCAAATTTACACTCAATCTGTTCATTGCAGGGCTAAAATAAATAGTTCTTTTTCTTATCACATGGTCAGCCAATTAAATGACTGAATCATTTAAGAACAGAAGAGGTAGAGGTGTAAAAGACACTAATCAGAGTTATCTCCTCTGAAAGTAATGAATTTCATTGTACAGCCAGACCCTGTGGTGAATGAAGTGAAGGTGTCATTTACAGAGTGGAAAATATGTGCTTTTCAGAGGGCCCGGCATGCTGATAAGCGTACTTTTCCACTCAGTGAGGAAGGCAATGGTAAACCACCTCACTCCTCGTTTTACTTAGTAAAACCTCTACAGGTTCAAACCAGCCTTTCGGATATTGACCTAAACAACACACACAGGGTGATTCACGAAGATATGCAGAAACTTTGGGAGCTTATTGTACATGTAAAAATAATGAAAAAAGTTTGTATAAACATGGGTCCGGAAATGCTTCGTTTCCGAGTTACGGCTAGCGAAAGATTTCCCCCGGATTTAAGCTCACCAGGTGAAATGAGGTCTTTATGAAATTCTGGTAAGGTAGATTAAGAGGCGAATTCAATCGTTTCTTATGATTTTTGACCTGATAAATTGAATAAAACAGGTCCCAGAACTGTAAGTTAAATACTTTTTAAGAAAACCAGTCTCAAATGCAAAAAATGGTGTGAAAAAAAACACAATTTTTCATCTTTGTTTTTCCGGTCAATTTTACTTTGTACCGTTATGAATAAAAATTTTTTTAATCAAACATCTATTCGCTTTCTGTGTACTTTATTTACACCGCTTTGTTCAGAATAAAATTTTCAAAATGTTTTTTTTTTCAAAAAATTTAACTGTTTCTAGGTGAAATAACAAAGTTATTCTTGCCCAAAGATGAAAACATGTGTTTTTCACGCCATTTTTTGCATTTAACACTGGTTTTCTTAAAAACTATTTAACTTACAGTTCTGGGATTTGTTTTATTCAATTTATCAGATCAAAACCCATAAGAAATGATTGAATTCGCCTCTTAATCTATTTTACAAGAATTTCAGAAAGACCTCATTTCACCTGGTGAGCTGAAACACGGGCGAAACTTTCGCTAGCCGTAACTCGGAAACGAAGCATTTCCGGACCCATGTTTTGTCGCCGACCGGGGCCGACGACACGTGGCAGAACCTTACTTGTGAGTTTGGTGGCCCTGAAAAGGGCCGTTTGATTGGTTGGGGGTCCTGAAAAGGACCGTTGTAGTTGGAAGTTTGGTGGCCCTGAAAAGGGCCGTTGAAGGTGGCCGGACGCGGCGAGCTGGCGTGTGTAGTGCGGTGTCCGAAGGGTGACGGCTCGGCTACCGGATTCAGGCCTAGCCTTCCCTCAGCGGCAGTTGGGTCCCCACTGCAGCGTGACAGTGGTGGCCCCCAGAGCCCCGCAGTGTCGGGTCGGCGTAGGCCGTCGGCCGATAGCGCGGCCGAGGCGGTTCCCTCCGGGCCTGCGCTAACCTCCGTCTTCACAGTGGTGTCGGCTGACCGGTGCGGGAATGTGGCGTCCGCCACCGGTAGCGTCGTCCAGGGATGGCTTCGTCCGGGCTCGGCTGGGCTGTTCATCTTCTTCTTCTTCTTGGTTCTTCTCTGCTGGAAAGCTGGCTTGATAATGAGCTCCGCGGACCGATACCGTTGTTTAAATACCTTCCACGCGAGTCCCCTTCCAGGTGGAGGGGAAACACTCCTTACTGCGTGTCGGCAGCGCTAGTCACGGCCGGTTCTGGAACCGTATGCATATCGCTGATAATGGTGGGAGCCGCTGGCGACAACTCCCCCCCGTCTAGGCGTCTGCATACGGTTGCAGGAGGTTCAGCGGGGTCTTGCTCCGGGGCGTTCGGTGTATCAGCTGTTGGTGGAGCAGCCTTCATTCTGGAGAGATGGACCTTAAGCCGGCTACCATTCTTGTCGACTTCGTATACCTGTCCTTTATTCTGCAACACCTTGAATGGTCCCTCGCAAGGTGCCTCGAATCCGGCGTATCGTCCATGTCCACTCGGTCCAGCGTGTCGCCTAACAAACACCCAGTCGTTTTCCTGAAAGACTGGTGCCATTCCTCGTTCTTCCCCGAACTTCTTTTGTTGATACCTCCTCTGCCGTTCCGCCGCCTCTTGTTCTCTTTGTTCGACTGGCGGTGTAAACTCCTCGGCATTTGGGTGGAGCCAATCTCCCGGTCTCTTCAACTTCCTCCCTGTGAGCAGCACGCTCGGTGGCATACCGGTTGCTGCATTTGCTCGGTTCCGCAGGGCGAATAGCACGCGTGGAATACTCAGGTCCCAAGTTAAATGTTCGAAATCTTGCTCAAGGGCTATTCGCAGCGTTTTTTTAATCTCTTCATTGCGTCGTTCCGTCGGGTTCGCTCTGGGATGGTAGACGGGAGCGGTCCAATGCGTAATGTTTCGCTGCCGGCACAACTTCTTCCACAGCCGGCTTGTCAGTGCGGTGCCGTTGTCAGTCAAAAGGACAGCAGGATACCCCCCGCGGCAGAAGACTTCCTCTTCCAGGCAGTCGAAGATGGTTTTTGTGTCTGCGCGTGGGACGGGTTTTGCTTCGACCCACCTAGAAAACAAATCGGTAACCACTACCAGAAACCTGTTTCCTCGCTTGGTCTCCGGGTACGGGCCCATGATGTCAACGGCCACGTGCTTCCAGCATGTTGTTGGCTTTCTCACTCGTTGATGGTCTGACGCAGGGTTTGGTCCTCGTTTATAGCGGGAACAAGTTCGGCACTCTCTGATGTATTTCCGTACGTCCATAGCTACTCCTGACCAGTCGTAATCCTGGCCTATCGCTCGTCGAGTCTCCTCTGCTCCGGGGTGCCCTGCTTCTGGGGCATCGTGGTAATGGCGTATGACGGTAAGACGGCTGCTAGGCGGAACGTATACGCCAGGCGGTCGCACGTGAGGGCCAGTACTGCGTCGAGTTGTCCATATGAGGCCGTCGTCATCCACTCGGAGATTCTCGTCAGCTGCGGACCCAGGAGTTTGCCGTATTTGTCGGCAGAAGGGGTCAGCGTTCTGTGCCTCCTTTACCTGCTGGAAGAGAGGAGCCGCGGTGATTTCTTGGAGTCGAGGTTGTGGGACGATGACTTCGTTGGTTGTACGACTCTTCTCCTCCGGGTGCAGCCGGTTCTCATCCTGCAACTCTTCGGTGCTTTCTTCTGCCGGATCCCGGGACAGCAAGTCTGGTAATTCATTTTCTCGCCCAGGACAGTGCTCAAGTTCGAACTTAAAGCTCTGAACCAACAAGGCCCAGCGGGCGTATTTTGTCTTCTGCCCGGTTGCCTGTTTGAGCCAAGTTAGTGCTTTGTTGTCCGTTCTCAGGATGAAATGGCGATCCTCGAGATACGGCCGATAGCGTTTTATCGCCCACACCAAAGCGAGGCACTCCAATTCATTCGAATGGTACTTCTTTTCCGCATCGCGCAATTTTGCACTAGCGTAAGAGATGATCCTCCGTTCTCCGCTTTCGGTCAGTTGATACAGCACGGCACCTATTCCCTTCTGGCTGGCGTCAGTTTGCAACACCATTGGAAGTTCTGGATCTGGCCTGGATAACTGCAGTGGTTGATTGAACGCCTGGCGAATCTTCTCGAAGGCCTGTTGAGCGCCTTCCGTCCATTTCCAACTCCTTCCTCGCAATAGATCTGTCAATGGCTCGGATATTTCTGCAAAACGAGGAATGTATTCCCGTAACCAGTTGCATGTGCCCAAAAACTTCTGTAGTTCTTTCTTGCAGCTCGGTGCCTTGTGGTTGACGATGGCTTGCAGGTGCTGCGTCTGCGGTATATTGCCGGCGGGGGTGATCTCATGCCCCAAATAAGAAACCTGGTCCCGGCCAAATTTGCATTTTTCCAGGGAACAGGTCAAGTGGTGCATCTGAAGTCGTTCCAGTACGAGGTCGAGATGGCGGAGATGATCGTCCCAGTTTTCCGAATAGACGACGATATCGTCCAGATACACCAGGCAGCAGTGACGAAGGAGACCGGTGAGGACGTCTTGCATTAGTCGCTGGAACGTGCTGGGTGCATTTTTTAGGCCAAACGGCATGACACGAAATTGATATCGGCCGCCATCTGGAACTGAGAAAGCCGTAAAATGCTTGGCCGACTCCTCCATCGGAATTTGCCAATAACCACTCTTCAGATCGATGGTGGAGAAGATTCGAGCGCTGCCCAGGTCTTTAATGGTCTCATGGATGAGTGGCAGCTGCGAGTCTACATCCTCGGTGAGTTCGTTCAATCGCCTAAAGTCGACACAAAAGCGAGGGGTAGAATCTTTCTTCTTCGCGATGACGATTGGCGAGTTGTAGGGCGATGTCGTGGGTTCTATTACGTCCTGTTTCAGCATTTCTTCGACTTGATCCCTTATGATTCGTTTCTTCTCTTCGCTGTACCTGTACATCGGCAGCCGAAATGGTTTGCTTCCTTCTTTTAGTTTAATTTCGTGCACCATGGACCGTGTTACTCGAAGAGGGTCGCTGGAGAATACTACTTTATGTCGCTTTAGAATGGCCTCTAATTCTTCCTGCACTGCCACGGGAGCTGCATTTGTCAAGGCGGTCCAGTCAATCACCGTACTCTCAGATTCGAGCCTATCATGCCAGAAGATCGTCTTGCGGTTCTCGCAACCCAAGTGTAAGCAGCCACGGCTGTAGTCAAGTACGGCCTGATGTTTCTTTAGCCAGTCGTGTCCCAGGATCACTTCTTCTCGGAGCCCTGGTACTAGAAGAAACTTCGTGGTTATTCTCATACCTCCGCATAAGATTTCCGTTTCAACCTCTTCGGTAGCCTGGCAAGTAGTACTGTTGAGCGCTAGATCGATGCTGGTAGTTTGCTGTGTTCTTTTTCCTTCCATGGGCAATAAGTCTGCTCGTGCGAAGCTCAAGTTGGCCGCTGAGTCAATCGCTGCTCTTACAAGTTGTCCCGCAACTTGTACAGTAATTCTCGGGATGTCAGAGCCTAGTTGGTTGAGGGCCCCGGTCGATTGCTTGCCCGGGGCCCCTGGTCGTTTCCCTGCTTCGCCTTAAGGACCGGACAATCCCGGTGGAAGTGCCGTTCTGGACAGTAGTGGCACCAAGGGGCGAGACTACTTTTCCGTCGAGCCGATTTGTCTTCCATGGTCGCTCCTGTCGAGCCGCCTACTGGATTCAGCGAGCCCTGCCTAGGATCGCTGTGGCCTTCTAGCTTCTCTTTCTGCTTGAGTGTTGTCCGCATCTCCATTTCGTCCGCTTCAGCTAACATTGCTCGGTCGAGCAGTTCCTCGAAATCTTGAACGGGCGCTGCTCGTAGTTGCATTCGTATTTGTGGCCTAAGTTGCTCCACAAGCATTGGCAAAAACTCAGACACGCTACCGGGAGCAAGCCGACGTAAGAGTCTAGTCTTCTGCACCAGAAATAACTCTACGGACTCGTTCGGGCCTTGCTTCCTACCGTAGAGTTCGGACCATAATTTTGTGGTGGTCTGTAGCCCGCAATAGTTGTGTCGCAATCGGCTGACAAATTCGGGCCAATCAAGTTGTAGACCGTGGAATCGTTTGAACCACGTTGCTGCTTCTCCTCGTAGTTGTTTCTCGGCAAATTCGACCCACTGTTCCTCTGGAATCCTCTGTTCTACTAATTGTGCCTGTATCCGGTTTAAAAACCGATCTGGATCTTCATGTGGTAGGCCGGTGAAGGTGGCGGTGAGCATGGCAGGTATAGCTGAGCGAATGGCCATTACTATGCGGTCTATGTCGTTGGGCGCCGTGTATGCAGTGTTGCCGACTGGCATGTAGCCGGTAGTATCATGGCTGGGTCCAGAAACTTCTGAACGATCAGGGCCCCACGTTGGGCGCCACTTGTCGCCGACCGGGGCCGACGACACGTGGCAGAACCTTACTTGTGAGTTTGGTGGCCCTGAAAAGGGCCGTTTGATTGGTTGGGGGTCCTGAAAAGGACCGTTGTAGTTGGAAGTTTGGTGGCCCTGAAAAGGGCCGTTGAAGGTGGCCGGACGCGGCGAGCTGGCGTGTGTAGTGCGGTGTCCGAAGGGTGACGGCTCGGCTACCGGATTCAGGCCTAGCCTTCCCTCAGCGGCAGTTGGGTCCCCACTGCAGCGTGACAGTGGTGGCCCCCAGAGCCCCGCAGTGTCGGGTCGGCGTAGGCCGTCGGCCGATAGCGCGGCCGAGGCGGTTCCCTCCGGGCCTGCGCTAACCTCCGTCTTCACAGTGGTGTCGGCTGACCGGTGCGGGAATGTGGCGTCCGCCACCGGTAGCGTCGTCCAGGGATGGCTTCGTCCGGGCTCGGCTGGGCTGTTCATCTTCTTCTTCTTCTTGGTTCTTCTCTGCTGGAAAGCTGGCTTGAGAATGAGCTCCGCGGACCGATACCGTTGTTTAAATACCTTCCACGCGAGTCCCCTTCCAGGTGGAGGGGAAACACTCCTTACTGCGTGTCGGCAGCGCTAGTCACGGCCGGTTCTGGAACCGTATGCATATCGCTGATAATGGTGGGAGCCGCTGGCGACAGTTTATATAAACTTTTTTCATCATTTTTACATGTACAATGAGCTCCAAAAGTTTCTGCATATCTTCGTGAATCACGCTATAGGTGCATTGTTTAGGTCAACAGCCGGAAAGCTGGTTTGAACCTCTAAAGGTTTTACTAAGTAAAACAAGGAGTGAGGTGGTTTACAATTGCCTTCCTCACTGAGTGGAAAAGTACGCTTATCAGCATGCCAGGCCCTCTGAAAAGCACATACGTTCCACTCTGCAAATGACACCTTCACTTCATTCACCACAGGGTCTGGCTGTATAATGAAATTCATTACTTTCAGATAAGATAGCTCTGATTAGTGTCTTTTACACCTCTACCTCTTCTGTTCTTAAATGATTCAATCATTTAATTGGCTGACCATGTGATAACAAACAAAACTATTTATTTTAGCCCTGCAACTAACAGATTGAGTGCAAATAATTTGACACACGGTATGTTTTTACGTGAAAACAGCCTCACTTAGAATTTCAGCAAACATGACGCCTACCCTATCTTGTAGAGAATAAAAAATTGAGTAAACCAGGCGATTTTAAAAAAAATCGTAGGACCAGTTTTTGAGAAAATCGCAAAAAAGTGAAAAATTACACGAATAAACTACTACTTCCGGTTGACCGATTTTGATGAAAATGTTCGTGCCGGGTCCGGTAGTAGTATGTAACTTAAGTTTAAAGTTTCAAGTTCGTACGATGTTCCATTCTTGAGATATTTTGTATACACACACACACACACACACACACACACACACACACATACACACACAGACCAATCGCTAAAAACATGTTTTTTGGGTTCAGGGGGTCTGAAAACGTATAGATCCGGTGAAAACTCGATTTCTAAAAATCGACATGAAAACAATACTTTCCTTCCTATATATTCATATAGGCAAGAGAAAGTAAAAATTGAAAAAAAGAAAAATCACATGTTAAAATGATCAACGAGAGAAACTAGATAGACAAAAAAAAATATTCCAAATTAATCTAAAACATAACCAATAATTTTTTAATTTGAATCATGAGCGAATGACGTAAAATGAAATCAACCACTGTTGATTATCAGCAGCTTCACACAAAGCTCTTACTAATTTTAACTAGGTGAACCTGTTCGGGAAAACCCGCACAAAAGTGTAAATTTGTTTTTATAGAACTCTCTGTAAACAACTTTTTTGCTTTATTGTACTACTGGTTCATTGAATCTTCTTCTGTCCTCATTCGGCTCATGATGGAACTTCATAAAAAAATTGTATAGTGGCAGGCGATTTTCAGTTCGTGCAATTGCCTATTCATATTTTAATACCATGTCACCCAGTTTCTTATAGCTTTGAGCAAACGGATTGATAGCAGTCATAACTGCTCCAATTTTTTCTAAAATCTCATTATTTAATTCCACATAAAAACAAAACCAAAATGTAGCAGATCGGACTGTATACAAATTTACAACAACTACGTTGGAAATTCCAAACCGATCTGACCGTGACGCTGCCAATGCGTTGGTAGGCCTATACTTTAGTTCGTTGAACTTGCCCTTTCTCCAATCTATTTTAGACCTCCTATTTTACGGTCTTAAATTGAAATATTTGATTTTGGGTTGTTTTCTGCAAATCTACTCGAACAGACGATTCATTTGAGCCCACTTCGGGGAAAATCGGTGAAGGTTCAGGTGGTTAAAATCGTGTTGAAAAAAAGCTGCTCGCTATTAATATATAGATGCAACCCTTAAAATTAATTAACCCTTAAAATTATAAGGGCTTTTCATTTAGTTGAGTTTCTTAAAATCAGTTATTTAACGACAAAAGTGTATTTATAATCAAAGTTATAGGAGGCCACCTCCGTAGCATAGTGGTTACCGCATTGGCCTGCCACGCGGAGGGTCCCGGGTTCGATTCCTGGTCAAGGTCTGAAACATTTTCACGTGTCAAATTCTACAGTTATTGTTACATATTCCACCGTAGTCACCAATGACCAAGCGTTGATACGACTTTATAAAACAATTAATTAAGAAAAAGTTATAGGAATTAAAAAAACCTACAACTTTTATTTCAAACATGTTTTTGAACAACGCTTATTGTTGCGTCAATTAAACCCTTATTTTAATCATAAGTGAAAGACGCAAAATGAAAATCAACCTCAGTTTGGCTTAAAAATACGGAAAATCACTCTTTCACACTAAACTACTCTCTGTAGAGAAAAATGCTCGAAATAAAAGTTGTAGATCTTTTAATTTTCGATAACTTTGAATATTAACACTTTTGCCATAAAATGAATACTAAGGCCGAAATCTTAAAATAATCAATTTTTCACACGTTTTCGTGAGAAAATTAACTAAAAAGAAAAAAATATATATATATATTTAAAAAAAAAATTTACAAAAAAAAATTAAAAAAAAGAATTTTTAAGAAACGCTATTATTTAACAATTAATCAAAAAAAAAATGAACTAAAAAGAAAAAAATAAAAAAAATTTACAAAAAAAATCACAGACATTACAGTTAAAAATAAAAGCGTGGCGCATTAATATGTATAATATTTTACAACGAATATTTTACAATAAATATTATATATATTAATGCGCCACGCTTTTATTTTTAACTGTAATACAGTTAAAAATAAAAGCGTGGCGCATTAATATGTATAATATTTTACAACGAATATTTTACAATAAATATTATATATATTAATGCGCCACGCTTTTATTTTTAACTGTAATGTCTGTGATTTTTTTTTGTAAATTTTTTTCTTTTTTCTTTTTAGTTTATTTTTTTTTTGATTAATTGTTAAAAATAATAGCGTTTCTTAAAAATTCTTTTTAAAAAATTTTTTTTTTTAAATATTTTTTTTTTTTATTTTTTTTATTTTTTTATTTTTAGTTAATTTTTTTAAGTAATTGTTAAATAAAAGCGTTTTTAAAATTTTTTTTTTAAATTAAAAAAATTTTTTTTACAAACACCACAGCGTATTGTCATCGAAGATAAACAAGTGTGCAAAGTTTGATTCATATTGATACGGTAGAAGTATTAAAATTTTAAGTTGCAAGATTTGATGGATCCAAGAGTAAGTTAAATTAAAGCGTTATAAAATTTTAAAATTTTTAAATTTTTTTTTACAAACACCTCCACAGCGTATTGTCATCGAAGATAAACAAGTGTGCAAAGTTTGATTCATATTGATACGGTAGAAGTATTAAAATTTTAAGTTGCAAGATTTGATGCTTCCAAGAGAAAGTTAAATAAAAGCGTTTAAAAACAGAAGATCGCTAATTATTGCTAAACTAAGCATAATACAAAACAATGTTGAAAATAAAAGTTGTAGGACTTTAAATTGTCTACAACTTTTATTATATAAATTTCTGTGCTAAAATGCATATTAAAGCCGCAATCTTAAAAAAAAACAATTTTTTCGTGAAAACAGCTTCACCAAGAATTTCAGCGAACATGGCGTTTACTCTATCTTGTAGAGCAAAAAAACTTAGCAAACCAGGTGATTTTAAAAAAATTCGTATGACCAGTTTTTAAGATAATCGCAAAAAAGTGAAAAATTACACGAATAAACTACTACCTCCGGTTCACCGATTTTGATGAAAATGTTCGTGTCGGGTCCGGTAGTGGTATGTAAATTAAGTTTCAAGTTTCAATCAAGTTAGTACGATGTTCCGTTCTTGAGATATTCTGTTCACACACACGTGCACACACACACACACACACACACACGCACGCACACACACACGCACACACCCACATACCAATCGCTAAAAACATGTTTTTTGGTTTCAGGGAGTCTGTCCAAGACCAAGGCTGTCCAACAGCCTCTCCAAGAATTTCAGCAGACATGGCGCTTGCCCTATCTTGTAAAGCATAAAAAATTTAGTAAACCATGCGATTTTTAAAAAAATTGTAGAACCTGTTTTTGAGAAATACGGAAAAAAGTGAAAAATTACACGAATACAGTACTACTTCCGGTTGACCGATTTTGATGAAAATGTTCGAGTCGGGTCCGGTAGTGGTATGTAAATTAAGTTTCAAGTTTCAATCAAGTTAGTACGATGTTCCGTTCTTGAGATATTCTGTACACACACACACACACACACACACACACACACACACACACACACACACACACACACACACGCATACACACACACACACACACACACACACACGCACACACACAGACACACCCAGGTTTCAGGGAGTCTGAAAACGTGTAGATCCGTGAAAACTCGATATCGAAAAATCGACATGAAAACAATACTTCTCTTCCTATATAAGAGAAGTATCTATATTCATATAGGCAAGAGAAAGTTAAAAAGCCGGTGGGTCACAAGATTTTTAAATTTATAATTTCATGTTTTAAACCAATTTATTTTTTTACATACCAATGTAGATACAATGAAGACAAATAGAGTAGAAACCATAGGTTCACTGAAGTAATTCATGACGTGATTTTTTTTAACTGGAAAATTGCAGCAAGGAGTAGATCTGAACGTGTGACTAAAAAATGAACCGTGTTTTATGAGAACGTGGAGGTATAATATTCTATGAAAACAACGCCATGTGAGCCTAGATGTGTTTGGCTTATATACGCAAATAGCTGATACTGTAAATTTACATAATTTATTACACACGCGCATGACTCTATCATTCTTTACAATTTATATTAATTCAAAAAAAATTAGGTGTGAAACACTTACACGGTTTTCTCTTGCTAATGCCAATAATTAACAATAAACCGAACAATAGTAATAAAACATTAGAAATAAACAAAACACTAACCTCAATAAACATAACCTAATTTTTAATCATATATGAAAGACGCAAAATGAAAATCGACCTCAGTTTAGCTTAAAAATACGGAAAATCACTATTTCACGCTAAACTAGGCTCTGTAGAGAAACATGCTTGAAATAAAAGTTGTAGATCTTTTAATTTTTTATAAATTACGTTTTATACACTTTTGTCGTTAAATGTATATATACTAAGGCCGAAATCGTACTAAAGCGAAATTATACTAAGGCTCAAAATAATCGAATTTTCACACGTTTTCGTGAGAAAAAAACAGAAAATTGCTAATTACTGCTAAACTAAGCTTTATACAAAAAATATTTAAAAAAAAAGTTGTAGGATTTTACATTTTCGACAACTTTTATTATATAAATTTTTGCGCTAAAATGCATATTAAAGCCGTAATCTTAAAAAAAAACAATTTCTTTACGCGAAAACAGCCTCACCGAGAATTTCAGCAAACATGGCGCCTACCCTATCTTTTAGAGCATAAAAAATTAAGTATATGAGGCGATTTAAAAAAAAAATCGTAGGACGAGTTTTTGAGAAAACCGCAAAAAAGTGAAAAATTACACGAATAAAACTATTACTTCTGGTAGACCGATTTTGATGAAAATGTTCGTGTCGGGTCCGGTAGTGGTATGTATACTTCAGTTTCACGTTTCAAGTTCGTACGATGTTCCGTTCTTGAGATATTCTGTTCACACACACACTCACACAGACACACAAACAGACCAATCTCTAAAAATATGTTTTTTTTGGGTTCAGGGAGTCTGAAAACGTGAAGATCCGGTGAAAACTCGATTTCGAAAAATCGACATGAAAACAGTAGGCTACTTTCCTTCCTATATATTCATATAGGCAAGAGAAAGTAAAAAACGTATTCGCTACGTTTTATCATTAGTTTTTTTTTAATTTTTTTTATTCCTAATTTGTGTACGTTTCAATCGGTTCAATTCAGAACAATAAGCTACCCCATGACCCAATGAGATGAGATGATGAGTATGTCGTGTAAATGAGGTGTAGTCTTGTACAGACCCAGGCCAACCATTCCTGAAAGAGTATGGTTAATTGAACCTCAACCATCAAAGTACAACCGGTAACTACAGTCTAGTATTCAAATCCGTATAAAAGTAATTACCTTTACTAGGATTTGAACCAGGAACTTTCGTCTCCAAAAATCAGCTGTTAAACAGCTGATTTTGGCGACGACTTTACATCTAGACCAACCCGGTGGGTTCATCTTTTTTTTCTTTTTTTTTAACGTCCGACTGTTCTGCAATTACTGCTAATACAGACGGTGAAGGATGAAATGATTTTTTGTAACGTATGAAAATATGCCGTGCCTGAATGGGATTCGAACCCAAGACCGCATGATGAGAGGCGAGCACATTACCAACTGCGCCAATGCGGCCGGCGGTGGGTTCATCATTAGTAATCAATGAAAAATGAAAAACATAACCTAATTTTAATCTTGAGTGGATGACGTAAAAAATAATATCAACCTCCGGCTGAAAAATAGGAAAAATCAATAATTGACGCTAAACTAGGCTTTTTATTAGAAAATACTTGAAAAAAATAGTAGATTTATGAATTTTATATAACTTTAATTATATACACTTTTGTCATAAAATGCATACTGAGGCCGCAATATTAAAAAATCTCATTTTTTACCGATTTTGATGAATATGATTGGTGTGAAACACTTAAACGGCTTTCTCTTGCCAATAAATTTAATTAACAATATAAAATGAAAACATAACTTAATTTTAATCATGAGTGGATGGTGCAAAATAAAATCAGCCGCTGTTTGGCTTAAAAATAAGAGAAACCACTAATGACGCTTATTTGGGCTCTGTAGAAAAATACTCCAAATAAAAGTTGTAGATTTTACTTTCTCTTGCCTGTATGAATATATAAGAAGGAAAGTATTATTTTCATGTCGATTTTCGAAATCGAATTTTCACTGGATCTACACGTTTTCAGACCCCGTGAACCCAAAAAACATGTTTATAGCGATTGGTCTGTGTGTGTGTATATATATATATATATATACAGAATATCTCAAGAATGGAATATCGTACGAACTTGAAACTTAAGTTACATACCACTAACGGATTCGACACGAACATCTCATCAAATCGGTCAACTGGAAGTAGTAGTTTATTTGTATCATTTTTCACTTTTTTGCAATTTTCTCAAAAACTGGTACCACGATTTTGTTTAAAAATCGCTTGGTTTACTAAATTTTATGTGATTTACAAGATAGGGTAGGTGCCATGTTCGCTGAAATTCTTGGGGAGGCTGTTTTCACGTAAAAAATTGTTTTTCTAAGATTGCGGCTTTATTATGCATTTAAGCGCAAAACTTTATATAATAAAAGTTGTAGAGAATTAAAATCGTACAACTTTTATTTTGTATAACATTTGTTTTTTGTATAACGCTCAGTTTAGCGGTAATATCGGATTTTCTGTTTTTTTCTCACGAAAACGTGTGAAAAATCGATTTTTTTTAAAGATTTCAGCCTTAGCATGCTTTTTACGACAAAAGTGTATTGAAATTTATAGGAAATTACACATATCAGAGTGCGTATTTTGAGAATTTTTCTTTACAGAGTCTAGTAAACTAGGCATAAAAGAGTGATTTTCCGTATTTTTAAGCCAAACTGAGGTTATTTTCATTTTGCGTCTTTCACTCATGATTAAAATTAGGTTATGTTTATTGAGGTTAGTTTTTTTATTTCTAATGTTTTATTACTATGTTAGGTTTATTGTTAATTATTTGCATTGGCAAGAGAAAGTTGTGTGAGTGTTTCACACAAGATTTTTTTATTTTCTATAACTTTAAATACATACTACATATTTGTCGTAAAGTGCGTACTAAAGCCACAATATTAAAAAATATACACTCCTTCTCTATCGCTACAACGCTCCATGCGAATTTTCCATTGTTGGAAACAGTGCTGGAAGTCATCTTCTGTCAGCTCCTTGAAGACACGTGCCGCTTTCTCTTTTACAGCTTCCACAGACCTTTAATGCAGATTTCACCTTAGGGAACAGGTAGAAGTCACATAATGAAAGATCTGGTGAATAAGGTGGATGTTCTTACACTGGGATGCCGTATTGGCTAGGAACCTCGTGACAGATAACGCGGAATGAGCTGGCGCATTGTCTTGGTGGAGAACCCATGATTTGTCCTTCGACATTTAGGGTCGTTTTTTCCTTACTCTTTGACGTAGTTTAGTAAGTACCTCAATGTAGTAATATTGTTTAATTGTTTGATCTTCAAGAACCCAGTGAAGGTACACAATCCCATAGATATCAAAAAACAATCATCATTGCTTTAAATTTTGACTCATTCGATCTTTTTTGGCTCTCGGTGAAGTTCAGCTCTTCCTGAACATGGATTGGCAAAAATGAACCATATAACCTAATATTAGTTACGAAACATTAGAAATAAACAAAAAACTAACCTCAAAAAACATAACGTAATTATAATCATGAGCGGAAGACGCAAAATGAAAATTAACCTTAGTTTGGTTTAATAACACGGAAAAATCACTCTTTCACGCTCAAGTAGGCTCTATAAAAAACGTTAAAATAAAAGTTGTAGATCTTTTAATTTCCTATAAATTTTATACACTTTTGTCATAAAATGCGTACCAAAGCCGTAATATTAAAAATTCCATTTTTACAAATTTTCATGAAAAAACAGTAAATCGCTAATTACCGTGTTTCTTAAAC
This sequence comes from Catonia carolina, assembly GCA_035578175.1. NCBI lineage: Eukaryota > Metazoa > Arthropoda > Insecta > Hemiptera > Achilidae > Catonia > Catonia carolina. The sequence continues at coordinate 15,286,251 of JAQMRL010000015.1, forward strand.
GTTATGCAAAAAATTTTTTTGAAATAAAAGCTGTACGTTTCTAAATTGTCTAAACTTGGGTTCGAATCCCATTCAGGCACGGCATATTTTCATACTTTACAAAAATCATTTCATCTTTACCGTCTGCATTAGCAGTAATTGCAGATCAGTCGGACGTTAAAAAATAAAAATTAATTATCTAAAACTTTTATTACCTATAAATAAATATTTTTCCGCAAAAAAGCATCTTAAGGCCGCAATCTTAAAAAACCTTTTATTTCTTTCGAGAGCCCAGCCTCCGCAAGAATCCCAGCACTCATTTTTTTTTTTGTAATCCCTAATTTGTGTACGTTGCAATCTGTTCAATTCAGAACAATAAGCAACCCCATGACCCAATGAGATGAGGATGATGTGTATGACGTGTAAATGAGGTGTAGTCTTGTACAGACTCAGGTCGACCATTCCTGAGAGAGTATGGTTAATTAAACCCCAACCATCAAAGTACACCGGTAACCACTGTCTAACATTCAAATCCGTATAAAAGTAACTACCTTTACTAGGATTTGAACCAGGAACCTTCGTCTCCGAAAGTCAGCTGTTAAACAGCAGATTTTGGCGACGACTTTACCTCTAGACCAACCCGGTGGGTTCAGCACTCATGACGCCTAATTTTTCTTTTAGAGCATAGAAGATACGTAGTAAGTTAAACGAAGCGATTTAAAAATATCGTTTTTGAGAAAATAAAAAAGTAAAAAATGACACGAATAAACTACTACTTCTGGTTGACCGATTTTGATGAAAATGGTCGTGTCGGGTCCAGTAGTAGGCCTAGTAGTTAACCCTAGAATGGAAAGCCGTCGTAAAATTTACTACGTCAACTTCGTTTTTCGTTGGTACTACTACGTTTCAACGTTGACTGTACCGACCTTAAGGGTGTGTATCGTTTCGCCTGAGACAAGGTCAGTGTGTTATTGACATCGGTTACAACTTTTGTATTTTGTCGAGTGAGAGTATAAATCGTAAATATTACGACGGGTTTCCACTACCGTAACTATTTTTTTATAGGGCATCGATTTATATTTTAATTATTGTAGCTTTCGTAGTGACGTGTTTAGTGTTAAATTAAACTGTAAATAGTTAGTTGTATTATAAATTATGATCGGGTTACATAAACAGCTCATAACACCATGGTTAGAAGAAAGAATCAAATGTGTCTCAATTCAACGATCTTTGAAGACGATTATACTTCAAGTTCTGGGAAGAGAAAATGATCCAGTTCCTGTCCCTAAACAGGTCAAGAAACGAACAGTTTGTAAAAATTGCCCAGCAATAAAGAGGCGTATGACAACAAGCTGGTGTATCAATTGCAACGAGGCATTCTGCGGGGAGCACAGAGGAGAAATATGCAAGAGGTGCACCGACGTCTATCACGATTGAACAGTGAAATCTTTGCAAATAACTAGACTCTGACTTCCTTGTTTTTTTCTTAGCAATATCAAACAGTTTACCTAACAATTTATATGACTTTATGGTATTTTACTAATTTTCCGACTTAATAAAAATTTACTACTTAACCAATAAATTTGAAAAAAAAATATTCAAGGTGCATAATACCGTTATTTTTACTTTATTGTATAATTAATTTGTATGAAATAAACTAAAAAATTATAAACATAGCACATTTGTATTTAAAATACATGCATCTATAAGATTTGGACTTATAAAGATCAGTAGTAAATATTACGACGGGTTTCCAACAACGTAACTATTACTAGGCTTTCCATTCTAGGGTTAACTTATGTTTCAGGTTTCAACTATGTACGATGTTCTTGAGATATTTTGTTCGCACGCACATACACAGAGACCAATCGCTAAAAATATGTTTTTTTTTGGGGTTCAGGGGGCCTGAAAACGTGTATTTCTGGTAAAAAACTAGATTTCGAAAAATCTAAATGGAAACATATTTAGTTTCCTTTTCTATATTCATAGCCCCGGATTACCGAGCTTCGCTTGGTTGAGATTATATGATTAAGAGTTTCAAAAAGAATGGCAAAACAATGTGTTAACATTAGATACGCCATTGAAGGAGTTCTGACGTAGTGTTTACATTTAAAATACCGTGTGTTTGTTTACTATATATTGTAATCTGTTATATATATTTTTTTTTTTTTTATTTAACGTCGCATCAACTGCTGTGGTCATTAGCGACGACGTTGGGTTGTAACTGTGTGTAATGAGGATGAAATGAATTTTTGTAACGTATGAAAATATGCCGTGCCTGAGTGGGATTCGAACCCAGGACCGCATGATGAGAGGCGAGCACGTTACCAACTGCGCCAATGCGGCCGGCTAATCTGTTATTGTTTAATGTACAATTGTACCTGTAACCAGCCTTTCTTAGTTTAGCTAGTTAACGGTTTTTTTTTCAAATATGAGATCTATAGCAATCGATTTGTACTTAAATTCTGAAAACCCTATACAAAAATTTTCAGGAAAATCATTAGAGCCGTTTTTCTTCTCGAAAACGGCCTAATTTTAATCTTAAAGTGAATGCCGCAAAATGAAAACCAATCTTTGTAGAACTTCTAAATAGGCTACAGAAAATTACCTCATTGACGCTCTGTAGATCTTCACTTCAGGATGTGTAGAGAAATAAATACTTCAAACACACACATACACACATACACACACACACACAAACACACGCGCACACACACACACACACATACACACACACACACACACGCACATATACACACACACACACACACACACACATATATACACACACACGCACGCTCACGCACACAGTGGGAGAGAGAGAGGGGGGGTGAGAGGGAGACAGAGTGAGGGTGAGAGAGTGAGTTACTAATGGCTACAAACATATCTTTTGGGTTCGGGGGCCTGAAAAGGTGTACCTATCCCCAGTAAAAACTCAAATTCGAAAAATCAAAATGAATAAAAAAACTTCCTTTCCCAATATATTTATGTAGGGGAAAAGAAAGTAAAAATTGTTAAAATGGCTCTAAAATGGTCTCCTAAACGAGAAAAATTATATTTACTATCTTAATGCTAAAAGAAATAATTTGTTAACCCTACGTGGTTTTTTTTCATTTGTGATATAGAACAGTGTTACAACATAAACTATACTGCGTAGATGTACGCAAGCGTACCCAAGTACACGCACGTGTACATTATCTCATATTAAATATCGTTCCGTAGTAAAACATGATTAGAATAATTTAAATTATAAGCCATAGTACTTAATAAGATGGGTATATTATAATAGGGCCTGTGTTAGCAAACTAGCACATGTCAATTCAAATTAATCATTTTTAAATGTTACTGGTACCATAAACCCACCGGGTTGGTCTAGAGGTAAAGTCGTCGCCAGAATCAGCTGTTTAACAGCTGATTTTCGGAGACGAAGGTTCCTGGTTCAAATCCTAGTAAAGGTAGTTACTTTTATACGGGTTTGAATATTAGACTGTGGTTACCGGTGTACTTTGATGGTTGGGGTTTAATTAACCATACTCTCTCAGGAATGGTCGGCCTGGGTCTGTACAAGACTACATCTCATTTACACGTCATACACATCATCCTCATCTCATTGGGTCATGGGGTTGCTTATTGTTCTAAATAGAACAGATTGCAACGTACACAAATTAGAAATAAAAAACTGGTACCATCCATTTAATGTTCATTCACACATACAGGACTGTGCACCGACCGTGTCGTCACCGATCATTCAAGGTTGATTCACACGTATAGGACGTGCACCTACTGTGTCGTCCCGATCATTCAAGGTTGATTCACACCTATAGGACGTGCACCTACTGTGTCGTCCCGATCATTCAAGGTTGATTCACACCTATAGGACGTGCACCTACTGTGTCGTCCCGATCATTCAAGGTTGATTCACACCTATAGGACGTGCACCTACTGTGTCGTCCCGATCATTCAAGGTTGATTCACACCTATAGGACGTGCACCTACTGTGTCGTCCCGATCATTCAAGGTTGATTCACACATACAGGACTGTGCACCGACCGTGTCGTCGCCGATCATTCAAGGTTTATTCACACATACAGGACTGTGCACCGACCGTGTCGACGCCGATCATTCAAGGTTTATTCACACATACAGGACTGTGCACCGACCGTGTCGACGCCGATCATTCAAGGTTGATTCACACATACAGGACTGTGCACCGACCGTGTCGTCGCCGATCATTCAAGGTTTATTCACACATACAGGACTGTGCACCGACCGTGTCGACGCCGATCATTCAAGGTTGATTCACACATACAGGACTGTGCACCGACCGTGTCGTCGCCGATCATTCAAGGTTTATTCACACATACAGGACTGTGCACCGACCGTGTCGACGCCGATCCTTCAAGGTTGATTCACACATACAGGACTGTGCACCGACCGTGTCGTCGCCGATCATTCAAGGTTGATTCACACATACAGGACTGTGCACCGACCGTGTCGACGCCGATCATTCAAGGTTGATTCACACATACAGGACTGTGCACCGACCGTGTCGTCGCCGATCATTCAAGGTTTATTCACACATACAGGACTGTGCACCGACCGTGTCGACGCCGATCATTCAAGGTTGATTCACACATACAGGACTGTGCACCGACCGTGTCATCGCCGATCATTCAAGGTTTATTCACACATACAGGACTGTGCACCGACCGTGTCGACGCCGATCATTCAAGGTTGATTCACACATACAGGACTGTGCACCGACCGTGTCGACGCCGATCATTCAAGGTTTATTCACACATACAGGACTGTGCACCGACCGTGTCGACGCCGATCATTCAAGGTTGATTCACACATACAGGACTGTGCACCGACCGTGTCGTCGCCGATCATTCAAGGTTTATTCACACATACAGGACTGTGCACCGACCGTGTCGACGCCGATCATTCAAGGTTGATTCACACATACAGGACTGTGCACCGACCGTGTCGTCGCCGATCATTCAAGGTTTATTCACACATACAGGACTGTGCACCGACCGTGTCGACGCCGATCATTCAAGGTTGATTCACACATACAGGACTGTGCACCGACCGTGTCGTCGCCGATCATTCAAAGTTCATTCACACAGAGGACTGTGCATTGACCGTGCTGTGTTGCTACTGCCCGTCCCCAAGATTTGTGCAGCTGAGAGGTATGCATTACGTCACTACTACTGTGAGAGATTGCGTTAGTAGTAGTAATGTTTTACTTGTATTATGTTTGTAGTAGTCAAGGGTACTATCCAAACTACATATATTCTGTGTCGCCGTCTACAGCGAATAGTAAGAACAACTCCCACGTATGTCACGCACTAGGCAGCCTACTGCCCAGCGAAGAGCAATGAACACTAAAAACTTTGCAATGTTTAGTACAGTGTTATGACGTAACAGCAGTCTGGTACTTCGTCTTTCCCCTTCATCCCGTAGCTGCACAAAGCTTGGGGACGGGCAGTACAGTTTTTGGCATTCTCTCTTTTTCATAGCTTTCTCTCTCAGTTTTTTTTACTTCCTCTTAATGACCTATATGCCCTATATGAAAAGGAAAGAAAAGTATTGATTTCATGTTGATTTTTTTGAAATCGAGTTACATTGAATATAGCCTTACAAGTTTACAGTCTTTCTGAACCCAAAAATCATATTTTTAGCGATTGCTCTGTCTAGACCTAGGACCCAACAAGAAAAAACTGCTTCTACAATTTTTAAAATCTGATTTACTACATTTTTTATTTTCTAGAGATGTTTAGGTTCTTTGAGGCTGTACTACCTTTGTTAAAAAATTGTGTTTAGCTTACAATTTTTGTTTAAAATTTAGTTTTTTTATTATTTACGTATAGATTTGATTGTAGACCTATTCCCACACAGGAATAACCGTATTTTGCAATGTTTAGTCGAAGAATAATTAAGTTTAAGTGAACCGGAACACAGTCGAAAACTGCCGAGAAGGTACCAAAGTACAAAAGCGAAGTGTTGGCGCCTCCTAGTGGTCGCTCTCCACTGATTCACACATATATAAGACTGACGTGCACCGACCGTGTCGTACCGTGACCTTCTTGATGTGTTGCTTTCTGAGCGATCGGCAACGACACGATCTGGACACAGTCCTTGCTAAAAAAAATCATGATGAACCGTTTCTGTAAATTTTAAATGGAAAGGACTGTTCATCGATTCCTAGGAAAACAACACAGTCGGTGCACAATCCTCTATGTGTGAATCAGCCTTCCGAAAACAACATATCAAGGTCACGGTATGACACGGTCGGAAAAAGTCCTCTATGTGTAAATCAGCCTTCAGAAAAAAGCATATCAAGGTCACAGTGCGACACGGTCGGTCACAGTCCTCTATGTGTGAATCAACCTGCAGAAAACAACATATCAAGGTCACGGTATGACACGCTCGGACAAAGTCCTCTATGTGTAAATCAGCCTTCAGGAAAAAGCATATCAAGGTCACAGTGCGACACGGTCGGACAAAGTCCTCTATGTGTGAATTAGCCTTCAAAAAACAACATATCAAGGTCACAGTGCGACAAGGTCGGTCACAGTCCTCTATGTGTGAATCAACCTTCAAAAAACAACAAATCAAGGTCATGGTATGACACGGTTGGACAAAGTCCTCTATGTGTGAATCAACCTTCAAAAAACAACAAATCAAGGTCATGGTATGACACGGTTGGACAAAGTCCTCTATGTGTGAATCAACCTTCAAAAAACAACATATCAAGGTCACGGTGCGACACGTTCGGTCACAGTCCTCTATGTGTGAATCAACCTTAAAAAAACAACATATCAAGGTCACAGTGCGACACGGTCTCACAGTCCTCTATGTGTGAATTAACCTTCAAAAAACAACATATCAAGGTCACGGTATGAGACTGTCGGACAAAGTCCTCTATGTGTGAATCAACCTTCAAAAAACAACATATCAAGGTCACGGTACGACACGGTCGGTCATAGTCTTCTATGTGAAGTTAAAGCTAAACAAAAATGCCTTAAGCATGATACATAAATGCCATAAATGCCATAAGCCATGAGCGAGCGGCTAACTACTGTGATATTTCTCTTTCCACAATTTGAAAAATAAAAAAGGAAATTAAAGACGTGAAGAAGATATTCTTCAACAGTTTTGTTGACACCTGGTAAAAAAAAGGAAACTACTAAGTAGATACTAATGAGACTGGTAGTGAAGACGCCGGTGACAGCGATAGTAAAGAAGGCGATTTTATTCATAGAAAATGTATCTCCATTCTTAAAAATAGGTAATATTTTAGCCTCCTTCAGTTTGTTAGGAAATACAGCTGGTTCGAGTGAGAAGTTAATTAAATGAAGGAGAGGAGTAATTAAAAAATGTTTGCATTCTTTAACAATTAAAAATCCCATCTAACCCACATATTTTCTTACCTTTCAAACTATCAATAACTGATTCTAATTCCTCACTTGAAACTAGGCTAAATAAGAATCGATTTACTACCTTGTTACCTTTTGGATCATAACAACCCACATGCCGGCCGCATTGGCGCAGTTGGTAACGTGCTCGCCTTTCATCATGCGGTCTTGGGTTCGAATCCCATTCAGGCACGGCATATTTTCATACGTTACAAAACATCATTTCATCCATCACCGTCTGCATTAGCAGTAATTGCAGAACAGTCGGACGTTAAACAAAAAAATATAAAAATAATAATAACAACCCACTGTTTCCCAAATCTGTTGTTTAAGTTTTGAAGCTACTTCCTGTTAATATTTGTTAAAATAATTACTAATTTCTACACCATTCTTAATAAGTTCTTTATTTTTGTTAGCAATATTTGGTATGTCAGTAAAACTTTTGTTGCTAACTACACCTCGATTCTTATTTATTTTTTCCCACATTGCTGAGTTTAAATTTGATGATTTATGAAGGATTTCAGCAGTTTTTTTTGCATTTAGCTTTCTGGACTTCTCTGGCATAATGTTTTTTAATAGTTTTGTACCTTTGTTCGTTAAAGGTAGTCCTACGTGGCAGAAAATCTGAGTATACATCTCTAACTTCAGACCTCATTTTCAAAATTTCCCCTGTGACACACTCATCTGTTGACGTTGGCAGCACTGTCAGAGTTTCACTTTCCTTCCTCACAGCCCATCCGTACGTTCAGAGCTCATCGACTTTGAAAAATAGTATAATGAATAAACGTTGATTATATTGTACTTTATTTACATCGGTAAGAGAAAGTCGTATGGAGTGTTCCACACCAAATTTTTTGTACTACAGTCATGTCAAATAGAAACTGGTTTATTATTTTTTTTGAAACGGCCTATAACGTAATTCGGAATTATATATATATATATATATATATATATATATATATATATATATACATCCCGCTAACAATTCCGCGTCTTTTCAAAAAGCGTGCATTTCGCACATCGCTTATTTGAAGAGTATATTCAACTTTGATGAGAGTATATAGGGTATTTGTTACACTTACACCCTGAGTTTTGGTATTGGTTTGTCCTGATATTGAAAATTGAGCATTTTTGAATTTTATTCACTGTGCTATCAATTCAGACTCCTTTCGAATTACCGACAATTTCGCGTTCGTACAAATTACCGACAATTTCGCGTCCGGCATCGTTCCCGCTATTATGACTTATAGCCTGCAACAGTGTAAACGATGTTGCCATGTCGTACCGGCACGTGTACTGTAGCATTTGCCACTTCTACGTGTTGTAATGATTGTAGTTAGATATTCACATCTCACCCTAGTACTTCTCCACACAAGACCATCGTATGAAAACAATTCGTTCTCGGACGGAATCCAATCCAGTCATCAAAATAATTTATTATTTGTTGTTTATTATTTTGACATGTATTTTAAATAGGTACTTATTTTAAATCAATGTAAAACCAGAATAATTAAAGAAAGTATATTTTTTATTTGTTAGAGTTAATTATTTAAAATATCCTAATTGTTACAAATACAGTCAAACCTCCTCATTCGAAATCCTCCCTAAATCGAATATAATTGTATGCTATCCCCTTCAAAAATCGTCCTTAATATGAATTAAATTACCTCCCTATTCGAAAATTTTCGAGAGTTTCGTGGTCATATATATTGTAACAATACATTTTTTTATACATTATTAATAAAATAATTACAAAATTTCCAATTTACACATTGTACACGATTTTTAATGAAGCATGCGTTAAATCACGACAATAAGGACACAGTAAGCGTAGTACAAAACTACAAAAAGCTTTATAAAAAACTGAAAATGCAGTTAACTTTTGAGTTAGAAGAAACCAAGCAGAAACACAAACAATTACACTTCTTACAAAACATTATTGTCACAAAACCTTACGACCAAATAAGGGCATAACAAGCGTAGTTCAAAGCTTCAATACGCATCAGGAAATATTGAAAATTCAGTTAATATTTAAGTCAGAGGAAACCAGACGAAAGCAAAAAAAAAAAATTAGTTAGGCTAAATTAGTAATGCAGTCTTTCCTTCTTTGGTGTATGATTTTCGTACTAACAGGGTAAAAAATACCGTAGCTGTATTCATTCAGATTAAGCAATATTTTACTCGTTAAAATTTCTACAATTTTCGGTACCCAATTTATTTTTCATTTTCTGTAGGCTGACCTAACTTTTTGTTTGTAGGTATAGTTGTACTGTTTACGCGTATCCCGATTTTATTTTACTCTGTTTTTTATGTCGTTTTTTCAATAATTTTTCATATCGTTCTTATAAGTAGAATAATCTTTTGCTTTTGAGTACTAATAGAGCTTGTAATACCAAAACATGCCCTTAATTCTTAATCACAGTATTAAGTAAACCCTGTGGTGAATGAAGTAAAGGTATCATTTACAGAGGGGAAAACATGTGCTTTGCAAAGGGCCCTGCATGCTGATACGCGTACTTTTCCGTTCAGTGAGGAAGGCCACCTCACTTCTCGTTTTACTTAGTAAAACCTCTACAAGTTCAAACCAGCCTTTCGGCTGATGACCTAAACAACACAAGTAAAATAATATTTGTAAAAAACTTTCCTCAATCAAATTGGTGGTCTATTAATAATTTTGACTTTTCTAATTTAATATTTTATGGAATTACATGAATTTTATTAAAACGCAATTTTTAAGTACATTTTTTGTTTCAATGTTTTACCTCTGTAAATCGAAATCAGCCGGTTCCATCAGATTCGAATCAGGGAGGTTCGACTGTAATTACTATAATATGATCAATTAGTAGACAATGCAATTAAAATATTTACTTAGTTGACAAAATTATGTAATGTAAAGCGACATAATTTGTTCAATATTCAAATGGAGTACCATTCACCCATTGTCTTTTCGGTGTTCAAATGATTTCATCATCATCATCTGATGATTAGGCTTAGGCTTAGGATTAGGCTCAATGGCCTGTTCCAGTATTCATCTCTTTTTAGGTCTTCCCAAGCCTCGCTTCTCTCTAGGTTTATATTTCCATGTTTTAGTGACTGAATCAAAATGATTTTATAAATTATACAAAAGTACGATGGCCAGTAAAATTTCTACAACTTTTGAAATGCAGTCCGGCTTAGTCATAGTTTGTATTTTTATTCTTGTTCCTCAAGTAATGGTAATCTTTGATCTTCAACAAATTATACATTACACTAATAATTCTCGTATCCAGCTGTTTTGTACACGTTGAAGTTTATCCTTTAACAGGCCATTTCCAAGATTATTTTTCGGCTAAACAACTTTCCGTCAGTCTTCCAAACCCTGATATTTTTCTCTGCGTTTTCTTTTAAATTATTTAGTGTTGTAAAAGCCATGGTGGCCACTTTTTGTTGATATTCTTTTGGTTTCTAGTACTTTATTTACATCGTCAACCAACCACCCAATCTAGGAATCAATATTACAAATAATGAAATAAATAAACCTTATTGTTACGTAAAATAATGTACATAATTTTTGACAAGTCAAAATGCTTGGGATAAGGAACTGGAAGGTTATACTATTGCACAGAAGACAAAAAGGAGACAGACAAGGCATTCATTTGGAGAGGCCAAGAAAAACTATGTGAAACCTTGACCAAGACAGCCAAACAATATGCTAGGACCAACTGATTAGAAACGAATTCTTAATAGTAAACAGTGTCCATATTCATAAGTTAACTTGATAGTTGATCATTAAAAATTTTAATCATTATATTTAACAAAAAACCAGATAAAAAGTAATTATATGACGGAATAATTTGAACATTATTTGATTTTTTAAACATACATTTGAATAAGTTTAAGTGTGACTAAATTAAAAACAAATCCATCAGAATTTGTAAACATGATAAATACTCAAAGGTATTGGTACGCTAAGTACCTTATTTTTAAGCGTTTTAGGGCGTAGCAGTAGGATTTGATTATATAGCAGATACGTTCCTTAATACACCTGTCCCAGGATAGTTTGCTACCTAATATTAATTCTAAAAATTATGTAACTTACCTGTTACAAAAGATTTTGATATATTGTCATTAATGGAGATATCCTTACTTTGGTTACTTATTTCCTTACGACCAGTGAAGCATTTGGCCACAGTTTTATCTGAGTTGAGAACTAGATTATTTATTGCATCCAGTCTATAACCTTACTTCAAGCTTCGTTAGTTTTAAACCTTGTTCATAGTTTTCATCTTCGAAAGATATTATCGTATCATCAGCAAATAATATATCATTGAAGGAGCCAAGAAATTCAGCGAGATCGTTAACAAAAATTAAAAATAGCAAGGGTCTTAAAATTCTAACTCGTTGAACTCCCCTTTTAACTTGTATAAAATTTTATGTATATTTTGTTTTAACTTTGCAATGATTGGATGGCAATTCGACCCTCTGATGTCCCTCTAATACCATACACCTCAATTTTTTAATGGGTAAATCATACGGGACACGGTCAAAAGCTTTACAAAAATCAAAAAATAAATAACAGGGGTTTGTTTTTGCTAATGATTAATTTCAGTAAGCTTCTTCAGTATCGGGAAATTACAGACTCTGTTGACCTACACTTTCAGGACTCGTGTTGGACATTTGCGAGTGTACTGAATTTACTTTAAAAAAATGGACTAATCTACTCTCTTATCAATTTATTATCTTTTGTAAAAATATTTTCGCCGTTTGGAAACATTTTCTCGATGTGGGTATCCTTTGAATTATCGATTTAAATTTACTCGCCCAAGTGACGAATAAAATGCATGTTTTGATTTTCAGAGGCAACTGCCTTTAATAAAATAATAGTACTGTAAGGGGTTGCACATAACAGGCAGGTGGAGTGTTAAATTATTTGCACTCGATTTGCTTGTTTCAGGACTAAAAAAAAATTAGTTTTGTTTTTATCACATGGTAAGCCAAACATATGACTGAAGTATTTAAGAACAGAAGAGGTACAAGTGTAAAAGATACTTGTCAGAGTTATATCTCCTCTGAGCGCAATGAATTTCATTATGCAGCCAGACCCTGTGGTGAATAACGTGAGGTGTGTCATTTGCAGGGTGGAAAATAGGTGCTTTTTAGACGGCCTGGCATATTGATAAGCTTTTCAACTCGGCGAGGAAGGCAATTGTAAACCACCCCACTCCTTGTTTTACTTAGCTAAACCTGTAGAAGTTCAAACCAGGACTGCAAAGTTGGCCCCATACAAAAATTTCAAAAATTAACTTGTAAAATTGATCGGTCTACGTTTCTACCGGATTATTCCGGAAAATTTTTTGTTTGTTCCGTCCAAATAAGTGAAAAAACGCCGGGAGGGGCTAACTTCACACTGGCCTCCCCCCGCTCAACTTTTTAAATTTTTTTTGGACTTCAGGGACAGACCTTCGTTTGTTTCGGATGGTCTCGCAAAATATTTTTTTAGTTCCTTTCAAGTAAGCGAGAAATCGAGAAGAACTGGGTGGTGCTACTGTCACTAATCCCCCTCGACTCAATATTTTAAAGTTTTTTACATAGATTGACAGCCCTTCGTTTGTTCCGGATCATTTCGCGAAAATTTCGTTTGTCCCGTTCAAATATGCTAGAAAATCAGAGAAAAATTTGGAGTGGCAAGTATAAGCCCATGCATTCAATACTTTTTGGTTTTTACTTTAAATGATAGCTCTCATTTGTTCTGGATTGTTCTGTAAATTGTTTTGTTTGGTCTGCCGAAATCAGCGAAAAAATCGTGAAAAACTTAGGAATGGTGGCGATACTCTAAGAAATTCAATTTAAACTTTATCGTTATCCCTATCGAGAGTCGTTCTGCTGTTTCGGAACGTTCCATAAATATTACGATTGTTAAGCTCATACTCGCGAGAAAATCGAGGTGAACTGGATGGTACAAACTTCACTTTAGGTCACCCACTCATTAATATTTAAACTTTTTTGTCTAAATCCATGGCCCTTGTTTTTTCCGGCTATTTAAAAAAAATGTCGTTTGTTCAGATGTTGTAAGAGAAAAAGGAAAAAACTGAATGGGTGTACTTTATTCTACCCTTAACATTTTTTTTCTGAAATCTGTAATCTCTGTCCAGAATTTTATAATGAAAGAAAATCGGTCCAGAATAAATATTAAAATATGCCTACTTGGTTCAGGTCTGTCTAGTAAAGTTTGCTATTTCCCGAATTTCTTAGTTTAATTTTTTATCGCATTGTTTTTAAGCAAAAAACAAGGCTAATAATAATCTACTCCTAGTCCATTTTTCATTTTTTATATTTTAGAAAAAGTTTTTTCTCTTTAATGTTTTATTTACTTACTGTAAAACTGCTAAACCTAGTAATTGGGGCGACATATTACATGATACGAAATAGCATTATGGAAGTGTACTTGAACCATTTTGCAGTGAGAGTGGGCAAACAGCAAAATGCGTATTCTTTTTACACATCGTAAGCGTAATCAGGAAATATTTGATTGACAATTGTCAGGTGGTGTAATGTTAAAAAAAGCGTGAAATAAAATGTTAAAAATTATTCTTAAACAAATTTTTGTTTTGTTTTATCCCTGATGCGTGTAGGTTGCAATTTGTTCGATTGAGAACAATAAGCAACCCCATGACCCAATGATATGTATGACGTTTAAATGAGCTGTAGTCTCGTACATACCCAGGCCGACCATTCCTGAGAGAGTATGGTTAATTGACCCCCAACCATCAAAGTACATTGGTAACCACTGTCTAGTATTCAAATTCGTATAAAAGAACCAATTATACTATATACTAGGATTTAAACTAGGAACCTCCATCTCCGAAAATCAGCTGTCAGAAAAGCTGTCGAAAAGTCAGCTAAACAGCTGACTTGCGGCGACGACTTTTCTTCTAGACTAGACCAACCCGTTGGTTACTAAACGAACGACGTAAACAAATTACTAAAGGATTTGTTCATGGATTCGTTGACAGTAGGTTTATGCCTAATTTGAAAAAAGAAACCAAAGCGGCGTGCGATGGACTCATGTATGGAAGGCGACAGCACGGCGGAGAACAACTCTTCAAAATTGCGTATAATATACGTTGTGTATACAATGCGTTTAGAAAGATATCCTGCCAGCCATAACAATAATTTAATCCTGACACTACTATGCGCAGCACCGGTTTCCTTCCAGGATAGTTTGTCAACCCAAAAAATCGTCTATCGGAAAAGAGAGTTTTTTAATTCTATCAAAAAATATATAATTATTTTTAATTTAATTGTATTACTTATATCAAATAATTTGCCGAATAATATTTATTTGAATGTTTAGTAAATTAGATTGTGAGTTTTGAAAGAATTGTAATTCGATGATTAATAAAAATTTGTTTTTATTATTCTTTTAAACTTTTTTTCTTAACACAACACAATATTTATTTATAACTTGTTTTGTCTATTTTCTTAACCGGTGGACGCGAAATTGATAGCAGATGTGAAACTGACGTCCTTGTAAGAATATACATAATATACGTATATTTTTACATAGGGGCGTAGCGAGAGCACTCTGGTGAGAAACTCTCCAAGGTACGGTGTATAAAATAGTTTCAAAACACCGCCATTTCGCATCCGGTACCAAAATTTATTTATTTTTTTGTGTCTCTCTGAGTAACAATAAAATTCTCAAAAAATAAATATAGTTGCCCGAAACTATGTACTTTAGTTTAAAAAAATTACGTCCGAAAACCATGTCACAATAAATTTTTATTAAGTTTTTATTAAGGATTACAATTTGGCGTCCGTATACGGACGCCAAATTGCACTCGGACTCCAGATTGTTAGGAAATTGTCAATGTATGGACGCGAAAATGATAGTAGTACATATATATACATATATATATATATATATATATATATATATATATATATATTCCTAATGTGTGTATGTTGCAATGTGTTCAATTTAGAACAATAAGCAACCCCATGACCCAATGAGATTAGGATGATATGTATGACGTGTAAATGAGGTGTAGTCTTGTACAGACTCAGGCCGACCATTTCTGAGAAAGTATGGTTAATTGAAACCCAATAATCAAAGTACACCGGTAACCACTGTCTAGTATTCAAATCCGTATAAAAGTAACTACCTTTACTAGGATTTGAACCACGAACCTTCATCTCCGAAAATCAGCTGTTAAACCACTGACTAGCGGTGACGACGTTACCCCTAGACCAACCCGGTGGGTAATTTCGGAAATTCGGAAATAAGGTAAAATATTGTCAATAAAAAGAATTTTATTTCATTTAATTCGTTTTTATTTATTATCAATCTTCATCTTAAATAGGTACATAATTTTATTTAAGATATATTTGAAAATTCAAATTAATTTTCAAAATTAGACACTCTGAAACAAAGTTAATAAAAATGAAATTAGTAAAAAAATTGAAATTACACATAATGTGACTAAAGAACGGGCCCTGGGAAGTGACCTGGGGAGGGCTTCGGCTCTGGCAAAGGGGAGTGATGACGCTTCACGATACACAACATCGGTATCAAAATAAGCGGTTAATCAAGAGACCGCTCTTAGCCTCTCTCACTCCAACTCCAACACTTTAACCTACAAGAGGTGCCCCTGTTACGCTGAGCAACTCGATGGAAGGTTGGGTTAAACCCCAGCGGGAAATCGGGTCAGCAAGCTGATAGGTGTTGGGGGCTGAGGAGCCAATCTTCAGTCAATTCTCACAACCTGATGGTCATGCCTCAATCTTTGACGTCTCAGGGAGTAATGATCAAAGAGGATAGGATCATGAAGTGAGAAATAGGAGTAATTCTCCAAAACAGGATTGTTAGG
The DNA here is from genome assembly GCA_035578175.1 of Catonia carolina. NCBI lineage: Eukaryota > Metazoa > Arthropoda > Insecta > Hemiptera > Achilidae > Catonia > Catonia carolina. The sequence continues at coordinate 15,302,503 of JAQMRL010000015.1, forward strand.
AATCCTTAGGAGGCAGCCCCTCCACCTAACTAGCCTTGCCGTTGGGTTAATATCCTACGCAGGGCGAAACATAAACGTATTCAAAGAGACAAAATAGAAAGAAACGGACAGGTTAAACGGAAAAAAGACTGGAAACGGACAAATAACATGATTTTTGGAACTTGGAATATAACCTCACTGACAGGGAAAGAGGAGTATGTTGAGGGTGTGGGGGGGCGAAGGGGAGAGAGCAAAGGACGGCTGAGAGCATTGGCTTTGGACAGAGTGGAGTATAAGAAGTTTATAGAAGGCCCGACGCTGAGAGGCAGAAGGGAGAGATAAAGAAGAAGAAGAAGAAGAAGAAGGTATAATGGTGGACAGTTTCCGGCGTCATTAAGTTAAGTTTTATCCATTAGATCAGTGGGTTTTTAATTTTTTAGACCCTGATGCGACCCACTTTTTGGGTTGTGTATTTTGCCGACTATTAAATAGTAGTGCAATAATTTAACACTCAATCTGCTTGTTATTTCAGGGCTACAAAAAATAGTTATGTTTCTTAACATTTGGTCAGCCAATTATATACAGGGTGGACCAGGAGGAAAGAAAACATTTTAACAGGTGATTGTAGACCTAAAAACAAGACAAAAAGTTCATATAAACATATGTCTGGAAATGCTTCGTTAGCGAGATAAGTCTAGCGAAAGATTTCGCCCAGATTTCCACTCCGAGGATTAAATGAAACCGGATTGAACCAATTAGAACGGTAATTAAGACAAACATTTGATCGTTTCATATGAGTTTTGACTTGAAAAATTGATTAAACTAGGTCCCAGAACTATAAGTCTCTTAGTTTGTAAAATAACTTGCTTAAAACACAAAAATTTACTGTCAAAAAACACGGTTTTTACGTTGAGACGCTCAGAATTAAATTTTCTACAATTGTTGTTCATGGATTTTATGCATTTGTTAGCCATTTAATGGAATTATAGCACCTCAAACGTAAAAAACGTGTTTTTTGACAGTAAATTTTTGTGTTTTAAGCAAGTTATTTTACAAACTAAGTGACTTACAGTTATGGGACCTAATTTAATCAATTTTTCAAGTCAAAATTCATATGAAACGATCAAATATTTGTCTTAATTACCGTTCTAATTGGTTCAATCCGGTTTCATTTTAATCCTCGAAGTGGAAATCTGGGCGAAATCTTTCGCTAGACTTATCTCGCTAATGAAGCATTTCCAGACATATGTTTAGATGAACTTTTTGTCTTGTTTTTAGGTCTACAATCACCTGTTAAAATGTACTCTCCTCCCGGTCCACCCTGTATATAGATATATATTTTTTTTGGTTTAACGTCCGACTGACCGGATGGTTTGTTTTGACTACCAATTTAAGTACCAATAAACCTTTGTAAAAACATCTATATGTTGTTGTTTAGGTGATCAGCCGAAAGGCTGGTTTGAACCTCTATAGGTTTCACTAAGTAAAACGAGGAGTGAGGTGGTTTACAATTGCCTTCCTCACTGGGTGGAAAAATACGCTTATCAGCATGCCGGGTCCTCTGAAAAGCACATATTTTCCACTCTGCAAATGGCACCTTCACTTCATTCACCACAGGGTCTGGCTGTATAATGAAATTCATTACTTTTAGAGGAGATAACTCTGATTAGTGCTTTTACACCTCTACCTTTTCTGTTCTTAAAATGATTCAGTCATTTAATTGGGAGACCATGTTATAAGAAACAGAATTATTTATTTTAGCCCTACAACAAGCAGATTGAGTGTAAAGAATTTGACACTCCACCTGTCTGTTATGGACAGATATACATGTTAGTGAATGATTTTATTCACTTTTTTTGCATAGTCGTGTTAATACCTATTACTACATTGTATTGCAGGCTGGATTATAACAGTGTTATTTTAATAACAGGTTATAAAATCCTGTTATCGAGCAGGCTATTATTTTCAGTAACACGTTATAACAAAATGCTTTATTTTCCATTATTAGTGGAAAGTAGATGCTATTCAGAGAGGCTGGTATGCTGATAAACATACTTTTCCAGTCAGTAAGGACGGTAATGCTAAAACACCAAACTTCTCGTTTTACTAATTAATGCCTCTAGAGGTTCAAACCAGCCTTAGGGTAAGCACACAGTGAACGCTGGTCGCTTACAAGCGGGAGCCTGCTAGTAGGAATAAGCCATTACACAGGTGATTCACGAAGATATAAAGAAACTTTGGGAGCCCATTGTATACAGGGTGATTCATGAAGTTCTCCCCCCACTTCTACAGCACATTGTACTAGTAAAAATAATGAAAAAATGTTATATAAACATAGGTCCGAAAACGCTTCGTTAGCGAGTTACAGCTAGCGAAAGTTTCGCCTGGATTTCAGTTCACCAGGTGAAATGAGGTCTTCCTGGAATTGTGGTAAGGTAGATTAAGGGGCGAATTCAATCATTTCTTATGGTTTTTGATCTGATAAATTGAATAAAACAGGTCCCAGAACTGTAAGTTAAATAGTTTTTGAGAAAACCAGTGTCAAATGCAAAAAATGGAGTGAAAAACTTATTTTTTCATCTTTGGGCAAGGATAACTGTGTTATTTCACCAAGAAACAGTTAAAATTTTTCAATAAAACATGTAGAAAATTTTATTCTGAACAAACCGGTGTAAATTAAGTACACAGAAAGCGAATAGATGTTTGATTAAATGAGTTTTTATTCATAAGAGTACAAAGTAAAATTAACCGGAAAAACTAAAATGAAAAAATGTGTTTTTTTCACTCCATTTTTTTGCATTTGACACTGGTTTTCTCAAAAACTATTCGCTTTCTGTGTACTTTATTTACACCGGTTTGTTCAGAATAAAATTTTCTACATTTTTTATTGAAAATTTTTAACTGTTTCTTGGTGAAATAACAAAGTTATTCTTGCCCAAAGGTGAAAAAATGTGATTTTCACTCCATTTTTTGCATTTGACACTGGTTTTCTCAAAAACTATTTAACTTACAGTTCTGGGACCTGTTTTATTCAATTTATCAGATCAAAAACCATAAGAAATGATTGAATTCGCCCCTTAATCTACCTTACCACAATTCCAGGAAGACCTCATTTCACCTGGTGAACTGAAATCCAGGCGAAACTTTCGCTAGCTGTAACTCGCTAACGAAGCGTTTTCGGACCTATGTTTATATAACATTTTTTCATTATTTTTACTAGTACAATGTGCTGTAGAAGTGGGGGGAGAACTTCATGAATCACCCTGTATGTAAAAATAATGAAAAAAGTTTATATAAACATGGGTCCGGAAATGCTTTGTTACCGAGTTACGGCTAGCGAAAGATTTCCCCCGGATTTCAGCTCACCAGGTGAAATGAGGTCTTCCTGAAATTCTGGTAAGGTAGATTATGGCGCGAATTCAATCGTTTTTTATGGTTTTCGACCTGATAAATTGAATAAAACAGGTCCCAGAACTGTAAGTTAAATAGTTTTTGAGAAAAACAACAGTGTCAAATGCAAAAAAAGGAGTGAAAAAACACATTTTTCATCCTTGTTTGTCCGGTTAATTTTACTTTGTACTGTTATGAATAAAAATTCATTTTATCAAACATCTATTCGCTTTCTGTGTACGTTATTTACACCGGTTTGTTCAGAATAAAATTTTCTACATGTTTTATTCAAAAATTTTAACTGTTTTTTGGTGAAATAACAAAGTTATTCTTGTCCAAAGATGAAAAAATGTGTTTTCACTCCATATTTTTTTGCATTTGTTACTGGTTTTCTTACAAACTATTTAACTTACAGTTCTGGGACCTGTTTTATTCAATTTATCAGATCAAAAACCATGAGAAATGATTAAATTCGCTCCTTAATGATCTTACCAGAATTTCAGGTAGACCCCATTTCACCTGGTGAGCTGAAATCCGGGCGAAACTTTCACTAGCCGTAACTCGGAAACGAAGCATTTCCGGACCCATGTTTATATAAACTTTTTTCATTATTTTTACATGTACATTGAGCTCCAAAAGTTTCTGCATATCTTCGTGAATCACCTTGTATTTTAATCGGACGTCTCACAGTAAACGCTGGTGGAGAAAGCTGCACACTGGTCATCGGCGCATATCAGCTCACTGGTTTGTTTTGCATAAACCTGCCAGCTGCTTGCTAGCAGGTAGCTAAGTGTACTTGGCATCGTATAGTACGTATTCATAAATAATAACTTGTTAATTAATTTTTAACATAGGTTTATAAAATTAACTTTAAAAGATTATTACTGGCCAAACAATGCTTTATAATATTGAATATCGGTAGTCAAAAAGTTCAAAATACGTTTAAAAGTTCAAAGTAATCACAAATTTTTCTTCTGGTAATATTGGTTGCTTAAGCAAGTTGCTCAATTTTTTTTGAAAACTACCGGGTGATTTTTTAGTCCTGTTACCCAATTGTTAATGTCTGGTAATTTTTTTCTAAGAAAGGGATATTTTGTTTTGTGACACAAAGTTGGTAGCCCTACTCAACCGGTATAGGTACGACAGTTTGAGTTGATTCTCCTTGAGTTGCGTAAAATTGTATCCTGTTTCCAGTTGTGTTACGAACAGAATGTCTTTTACCCTAGAACAACGGGTTTTCATTCTTGAACAATATTTTGCTACAAAATCGTATGCGAGTGTAAAAGAATCATTTCAAATTAAATTTTATGGTGTTCCTCCACTCTATTCTAGTCAATTTCTAAGCTAACTAACTGATTTTTAGAGGCAGGTATTGTTTGCAGCAGAAAACGTAGTGGTCGACCAACTCTCTTGACAGATGACGTTAAGAGAATGTGAAAACAAGATTGCTCAATTCTCCATGGAAAAGTTTACAAAAACTTTCCTCGTATGTTGATTTGTCATGTTCGAGTGCTCAGAAAGCTGCTAAAAAATTGAAATTGTATCCGTATCACATACGATTAGTTCTAGAACTTCAGCCTCCAGATTTAAACAAGAGATTGTTTTAGGATAAAAGACATTCTGTTCGTAGCACGACCGGAAATGGCACAAAATTTTACACAGCTCAAGGAGAATCAACTCACACTGCCATATCCATACTGGTTGAGTAGGGCTACCAACTTAGTGTCACAAAACAAAATTTATTTTTTTTAGAAAAATATTACCAGACATTAACAAAATTGGGTAAAAGGACTAAAAAATCACTCTGTAGTTGTACTTGAGACAATATAAAATTAAACGTTTCCAGAGTCATTCTCATGCATTTTAAAAAAATCTTTCTCTATCTTTTTTTAATTGCGGAAAAAGATGATTATGCCGAATAATTTTCTGTTCTTATTAATGTCACTAACGGTATCGTCTTTAAATGAAAATAATTTCGTGGAAACGTTTTCCATTAGAAATAATTCATCATGCATGCTGCTACTGGAACTCATGTTGAATAGAGACAACTGAATGAAGGTTAAGCACGTAGTTACATGGTCCCACTATGCGCATGCGCGTTCCCCACCGTGAATCAGTACCTGTGACCAGTGACCAGCGACCTAAGACCAGTGACCAGCGACCTACGACCAGTGACCAGCGACCTGCGACCAGTGACTAGCGACCTACGACCAGCGACCAGCGATCTGCGACCTGCGACTTGCGACCTGCGACCAGCGTTCATTGTGCGCTTACCCTTACGGCTGATGACCTAAACAAGTATTGTATGACAAACATATTAATTTCCGGGAGTAGCATAAGATTTATTTACCCATTCTTCTTCTTCTACTTCGGTTCGACTAGTTTCCTAAAAATCAAAAAAATATTTTATTTTAAAAAATGAATCCTTAATTTTACGTTCCAATTTGATCAATTTATAAACTATAGGCAACCTGTTACCAAACCAGATGTGGATGATATACAGGGGGTTTCATGAGGAACGATTCATACTTCAGGAACTGATTATTCAGCTAAAAATAAGAACATTTTTGCCATAAATATGGGCTCGAAAACCATTCTTTAGCTAATTATGGCTAGTGAAAGATTTCGCCAGGAATTCAGTTCCCCCTGTGAAATGAATTCATACTTAACCCTTTCAATCCCAATTTTTTTAACTTTACACAAACAAATATGTGTACATTGTTTCATACACTTTACTGACATTTAAAAGACATAAAATCACTTTTAGACCTTCAGCCTTTTTTTGATGGCGTGACAAAAAAGTGTGACACATATGTCACATTGGGCTTGATGGTATCAAAGTTCCCAACAATATGAATAAGTAAAAATCATGTGCAGGCTTCCGAAACTATTTTCTCTTGCTTAGATTTGTAGCAAAGCATTATTTAAGACTTAAAAAATGTTTCAATTTCAAAAATATTGGTAAAATGGACAAAATCACTATTTGAGGAGGTAAAATGCAAAAGCCCACATGTCCATAAAAAAAAATTTTTGAGATAGCACTTGTTACATATTCTGTGCACTGAGAGGAATTCAAATCAACAGTTTAAACGGAGCAAAACACCACAAATCCCTTTTAAATTCTTATTTGAAAACTGTGGTTTCAAAACGAAACCCCACATGTCCATCAATGACCTAATTAATTGTCCAATAAAGTATTATTATGTTTTTCTGAAAAATAACTTTCATGTTAATGTGTTCCAATCAAAACCCCACAAATCCTACGATTGAGCCATGCAAAACCCCACATGTCCATTTTGTTCAGTCAAAATCCCACATGTCCAAATTTTAATCTCTTATTACTAATGATCAGTCATATTTTGATTTACAAGACTTGCTTAGAATGGTTTCTGGGGAGGAGAAGAAGAAGGAAACACCAATTTCAACTCATATTGCTGTTGTCATTTTTATTATTCACGTTTTTTGGCTATACTGTAAAGTTGCATTTGGTGGACATGTGGGTTTTTGCATTTCACCTCCTCATTTACAGTCTAAAAAATATACTTGTACCTACATTCAACGTACTCGAAGAAATGCTACTTTATTTTAATAAATGAACACGAATATTTAAAACTAAAATTAACTTTAAAAAGAAACTAATGGTCGCGTCCGTTGTGTAGTGGTCAGCATCTTACACTGCAAAGCGGAGGTCTCAGGTTTGATTCATGGCTAGGGTACAGAAAATTATTACACTTCACATCCAGCGCTCTTTAATCAAAAGTAGTCTCTCCAATGTGACTTCTATGCCACACTGGGTAAGAAAGGGTTAAATTTTTAGGGCATTAATTAAGGTTGGTAATTAAACAGGTTTGATGCAAAATGAGCTGTAAAATCGAATGAAACCTGTCCCACGTCTGTTAAAAAAATCATTTCTTAGATATCTGACAAAATACGCAAAACTAGATCTCAAAAAACATGTCTTTCTTAGGTTTCAAGTAATTTACAGTAAGATTAAAATAGGATGAGAGTGCAAAAACAATTTATAAGGGAATTTTTTTTCTGTTGCAATTTTACAATTTCCCTTTTTTTGATAAAAAATTTACCTTTTCTACGTTTTGTTAAGTAATCATAATTCTTACAGTTGTGTTATATCCTGCTGCGGAATATTGGTTGTATGTTACAATGCCTCTTACAGAACAAGTAAACTTGGCGGGTCAAAGGTTATTCATGGGCAAACACGTGAGGTAATTTTTAACGTTTTTAATTATTTTATGGAAAGCGAAGGAAATGCTCTTACCGTTCAAGAGCTGGTTGAAAAAACGGGGAAAGCGACTGGTGTTAGTATTAGTTGTGTGTGGAGAATTTATAAAGAAGGTAAATCATTTTCCACTTCAAATACGTAAAGGAATAAAATAAGAACAAAATGTTTAACAATAAAAGTAAATGTTTAAAATAAATCAGCTGTTTCATTATAAGAACAAATTTCCCTGCAGGGAAATATTACATTAAAAATTTCCCTATGCTAAATCATTGTGCAAGTTTACTCTCATCCTATTTGAAAACATCTGTACCTATGTTAAATTGGTAACAAACATGTAAACATTTTCTTTTTTCTTTTTTACTTTCTCTTGCCTATATGAATATATAGGAAGGAAAGTATTGTTTTCATGTCGATTTTTCGAAATCGAGTTTTCACCGGATCTATACGTTTTCAGACCCCCTGAACCCAAAAAACATGTTTTTAGCGATTGGTCTGTGTGTGTGTCTGTGTGTGTGTGTGTGTGTGTGTCTGTGTGTGTGTGTGTGTGTCTGTGTGTGAACAGAATATCTCAAGAACGGAACGTCGTACGAACTTGAAACTGGAAACTTAAGTTACATACCACTACCGGACGCGACACGAACATTTTCATCAAAATCGGTCAACCGGAAGTAGTAGTTTATTCGTATAATTTTTCAGTTTTTTGCGATTTTCTCAAAAACTGGTCCTACGATTTTTTTTAAAATCGCCTATTTTACTCAATTTTTTATTCTCTACAAGATAGGGTAGGCGCCATGTTTGCTAAAATTCTCGGTGAGGCTGTTTTCACGTAAAAACGTTGTTTTTTTAAGATTACGGCTTCAATATAAATTTTAGCGCAAAAACTTATATAATAAAAGTTGTAGAGAATTTAAAAACCTACAACTTTTGTTTCTAACATTTTTTTGTATAACGCTTAGTTTAGCGGTAATTTGCGATTTTCTGTTTTTTTTCTCACGAAAACGTGAGAAAAATCGATTTTTTTAACATTTCGGCCTTAGTATGCATTTTACGACAAAAGTGTATATAATTAAATTTATAGAAAATTAAAGGATCTACAACTTTGGTTAGAGCATTTTTCTCTACAGAGCCTAGTTTAGCGTGAAAGCGTGATTTTCCGTATTTTTAAGCCAAACTGAGTTGGATTGTCATTTTGCGTCATTCACTCATGATTAAAATAAGGTTATTTATATTGTTAGGTTTATTGTTAATTATTTGCATTGGCAAGAGAAAGTTGTGTGAGTGTTTCACACCAGATTTTTTTAGGTTTTATTTGTTATTGTTGCCCATAACAGACAGGTGAAGTGTTAAATTATTTACATTCAATCTGTTAGTTGCAGGGCTAAAATAAATAGTTCTGTTTCTTATCACATGGTCAGCCAATTAAATGACTGAATCATTTAAGAACAGAAGAGGTAGAGGTGTAAAAGACACTAATCAGAGTTATCTCCTCTGAAAGTAATGAATTTCATTGTACAGCCAGACCCTGTGGTGAATGAAGTGAAAGTGTCAATTGCAGAGTGGAAAATATATGCTTTTCAGAGGGCCTGGCATGCTGATAAGTGTACTTTTCCACTCAGTGAGGAAGGCAATGGTAAACCACCTGACTCCTTGTTTACTTAGTAAAACCTCTACAGGTTCAAACCAGCCTTTTGGCTGATGACCTAAACAACAACAACATTTGTTATTGGGAACTGTACATTGTTGACAACTACCCAATTTGATAGCTGCTTTTTACTGTAGTTTTTGACGTTGATTAGACATGAGTTTGTTCATGGATGGCTGTCAACTGTTCACCATACAAAGTCGCTTGCCCAACCGGTGTTACTTAACATATAATAGCGACTTTCTACCAGCTGATTGACTGGGCTGGCCTGAAGGCCATGTAAACATTTTAAACAAAATTTGTGAAGAATTTAAATTTGAAGAGTTTTCGAGATCTAATTTTGTGTATTTTGTCAGATATCTCAGAAATAATTAATCTTGATTTTTTCCGATTCAACAAAATTGATTTTTTAAGATTTCAGTCTTGCATTATTTAAGATTTTTTAAGATTTCAGTATGCATTTTACGACAAACGTGTATAGACTATTATAAAATTTATTGCAAATTAAAAGATCTACAACTTTTATTTACAGTATTTTTTCTAAAGAGCCTAGTTTAGCATGAAAAAAAGATTTTCCGTATTTTAAGCAAAACTGAGGTTGATTTTCATTTTGCGTCATTCACTCATAATTAAAATAGGGTTATGTTTTTTGACGTTAATTTTTTTGTTTATTTCTAATGTTTTATTATTAATGTTAGGTTATATTGTTAATTATCTGCATTGGCAACACAGAAAGTTGTGTATTTCACACCAGATTTTTTTTAATGGTTAGGCAAAAAATAAAACCGGGTTTTATGTATTTTAAATAAATAAATTATTTTTATTTTGTTAAAATAAAAATAAAAATAAGATTGTTAAATAAAAAATAAAAATAATTGTCAATAATGATAATAAGATACTAACCTCTCTGTCACCGAACTAAAAAAAATAAAAGAATAAATTAATTTGGTCTTTGTGTATGTTAGTAAATTATAAAACTATAAAAATAAATAAATAACTATGTAAAAAATTGTACTGTCAGAATTTTATTAATAATTTTTTTGGGATTTCAACATATTCTACCACTTTCCAAATTCCAATTTTAATTTTTTGACTTCCGGTGTTGGGTCACTTCCACTCAATTCAATAATTTCTGTTTCTACTCTTTAAAAGGAATTAAATTACAGTATTTTTGTTTCCAAACTTCGATTTTAATTTTTTACCTTCTGGTTTTGAGTCACTTCCGCTCAAAACTAGAACTTCAAACCCAATAATTTCTATTTCTGCTCTAAAAAGAATGAATGACAGTATTTTTGTTTCCAAATTCCGATTTTGAGTTTTGACTTCCGGTTTTGGGTCACTTCCGCTCAAAACTTGAGCTTCAAACCCAATAATTTTCTATTTCTACTCTAAGTGAAATTGAATGATAGTATTTTTGTTTTTAAATTCCGATTTTGAGTTTTTGATTTCTAGTTTTGGATCACTTCCGGTCAAAACTTGAGCTTCAAACCCAATAATTTTCTATTTCTACTCTAAGAGGAATCGAGTGATTATTTTTGTTTCCAAATTACAGTTTTGATTTGTTGACTTCCGGTCAAAATCAGAACTTCAAACTCAATCTAGACTCACTAAGGTTTTTTGTAGATTACGAATCCGAAAACCATTTGTTAGCCTTCCAAGTTGTCTCGTGCAGTTTCTGACATCTTGGTGTGACTGACTGACGGAATGATGGACATAGGAAAATGATAGATGATCATTTTAAAAATTTCCACCAAAAATATGACGAATGTTAGAAAGGTCAGTTCTTCAATCTGTACAAAGAATTGATTTTTATGTAAAACTGGCATGTAGTACGCTCCAAAATTATCTAGTAGGCTACTTAAATTTTTTTCTGGATTTACTCCGGAGTTTACTTTTTGTAGATATCACAAGCATTCATAAAATTGAAGACAATGCTAACAAACAAAGACCTTCAGATGCCTCTCAGATTGAGGGTTCTAAGATGTTATGTATTTTCTATCGTACTATATGGAATGGAAGCTTGAACATTGAAGAAACAACACATAAAGAAGATAGAAGCGTTCGAAATGTGGTGTTACAGGAGAATATTGAAAATTCAGTGGGTCCAAAAGGTTACCAATGTTGAGGTGCTACGACGTTTAAATAAGGAGTTAGAAGTTATGAAGAGTATAAAAACAAGAAAACTAGAATATTTGGGTCACATAACCAGAGGAGAAAAATATGAGTTGCTGAGAATTATTATGCAGGGAAGGATCCGAGGAAGAAGAGGCGTAGGAAGATGACGCATCTCCTGGCTGAGGAATCTTAGAGAATGGTTCAACTGTAGTTCATTACAACTATTCAGAGCAGCAGCCAGCAAAGTGACCATAGCCATTATGATATCCAACCTCCGATAGGAGATGGAACTTTAAGAAGAAGATATCACTTAGACAATACTAGCGCAACTACTACTACGCCGGCCGCATTGACGTAGTTGGTAACGTGCTCGCCTCTCATCATGCGGTCTTGGGTTCGAATCCGATTCAGCACGGTATATTTTTATACGTTACAAAATATAATTTCATCCTTCACCGTCTGCATTAGCAGTAATTGCACAACAGTTGGACGTTAAACAAAAAAAAAAAAAAGAAAAAAAGCGCAACTGGCTTCTACGTCGGGGTCCCGGGTTTGATTTTCGATCAGGTCTGGCATTTTTTCATCACTCAGTTTTATGCATCATTCTTCTCACCTTCTGCACTAGCAACAATTGCAAAACAGTCAGACGTAAAATGAAGAACAAAAAAAACTTATACACATTCCGATTTTTAGAAGTTTATAACTTCAGAGATATAGCGGTATTAGAATTTGTTAGATTAATATGAAAAAACTGTTAAATGTTATACTTACTCCGAGAAAACCGCTATGCTAGAATAAAAGGAAAAGAATTCCATTTTACATTTTTTTCTTTTTATTTCTTATGTGTGTACGTTGCAATCTGTTCAATTTAGAACATTAAGCAACCCCATGACCCAGTGAGATTCCATTTTACATTTACAAAAAACTTACCAAAGAATTCCATTTTACATTTTTTTCTTTTTATTTCTTATGTGTGTACGTTGCAATCTGTTCAATTTAGAACATTAAGCAACCCCATGACCCAGTGAGATTCCATTTTACATTTACAAAAAACTTACCAAAGAATTCCATTTTACATTTTTTTCTTTTTATTTCTTATGTGTGTACGTTGCAATCTGTTCAATTTAGAACATTAAGCAACCCCATGACCCAGTGAGATAAGGATGATAATATGTATGATGTGTAAATGAGGTGTAATCTTGTACAAACTGAGGCCGACCATTCCTGAGAGAGTATGGCTGATTGAAACCCAACCATCAAAGTACACCGGTAACTACAGTCTAGTATTCAAATCCGTATTAAAGTAACGATAGGTATCAGACGAACTAATGTCCCATAGCCGAGCGAGTGAGAGGGAGATATGTAACATTTTATGCATCCGCTCAAAGGTCTTTACCGTTGTAATCCAAATCTGAAAACATACTACAGTCGTTATCTTGCTTGTTAGTTTACAGCGTGCATAAACGCTTGCTCACAACAATGAGTAAAATTAAAGACAATGTTATTGGAACGGCGCGTATGGCTTGTGCGAGTGAGAGCGTTATGGATTCTCTCACTCCCACGGCTAGGGGACCTTAGTTCATCTGAATACTATACCTTTACTAGGATTTGAACCAAGAATCTTCGTCTCCGAAAATCAGCTGTTAAACAGCTGACTAGCGGCGGCGACGTTACCTCTAAACCAATCCGGTAGGTCCATTTTACATGATGCGAATATTATTGTACAACCTTATACTAAAGAGCAGATCAATGGCGTGTGTAGTTTTATTATTCTTTTTTGATAATTACCATTAAAATTGAAATAATATTAATTTTTAGTTAAGTTATTAAATATAGGGTGATTCAAAAAGAGCGCCGGTTTTTAAACGGCTGGTAAATTTTTGTTTATCGGTTGGCAACATTGTTAGACCTCATTTCTATTTCGGAAAACATTCCGATTGACGATTCAGTTGTAGTTTCTCTTGTTCGCAGTGTAGTACTCTCGCAGTCTGTGTCTAACCATGGAGAAGTTTACTATTGCACAACGAGTGTTAATCGTCAAAACATTTTACCAGAGTGGAGAGAGTTATGCGGCTACTGTCAGGCGACTTCGCGGTATTCTAGGACGTAATGAAGCACCGAATGAATCAATAGTTCGTCGGCTCATGAAAAAGTTTTTTTAAACGGGTTCAACAGTCGACCTTAAAAGTTCTGGACATCGTCGTTCTGGCCGAACTGAGCAGAACGTTGCGTTGGTTCGTGATAGTGTGGCTGTTACCCCAGCAAAATCAATACGTCGCCGTTCTCAACAATTGGGTTTACGATGTTCTTCTGTACGGAGAATTCTTCGGTACGATCTCCAATATCACCCGTATAAAATTCAGTTGCTGCACGAGAAACAATGTTGTTGCTCCGTGAACGGTTCCAGGATCGCATCATTTCTCGTAATTCCGACCATCAATGGCCACCAAGGTCGTGTGACTTGACGCCTTGTGACTTTCATCTTTGGGGTCATCTGAAGTCATTGGTGTATGCCAATAAACCCCGAAACATCAATGACTTGAAGGAGAAAATTTGACGGGTTATCGGGCAAATGGAAGTCGAAACTTGTCGTGCAGTAATATCCAATTTCATGGACAGAGTTGATGCGTGCCAGCGCAGTAGAGGAGGACACATGCATGCCATCATTTTTCATACATGAAATCGGAAGGTAAGATGAACTTGTTGATGTATTTATTATCAGTTTTTCAATAAAATAAATCTCTTAATTTGATATATCAAAACCGGCGCTCTTTTTGAATCACCTAGGTACACGTTTCTAATAAACCGGTAAGAGTTAGGGGTTTAATTTTTTTGTGCCATGTCTATGACATATTTTTAAGCTCTGGTACTAGAATTATTAATAGGCCTAATATTAATAATAATCTATAATTATTAATAATAGTAATAATCTATATTATAGAACCAGCGATGCCATATCGAGATTGTTTTTTGAAAAATGCAAAAACAATTACATTTTTTTTGTAGAATTTTTTTATTTATTTTCAACTTAGTAATAATACTGCAATGATTCTAGTACCATACATCATAATTATGCTGGGAAACATACTGAAAAAATTTCAACCTTCAAAGTCAAATAGTTTTTGAGAAAACTATACCTTTATGGAAAATAGTGAATTTACGGGAAATGAGCTTTAAAGTTTTACTTGCCCTAAAATCGGCTTGCACCATAATATTGATTCTCACCAGACTGTTATTTTTCCTCAAATAATTTCCTCTTTTTTTCTCTTGTCTTGCTTCTTCTGACACACTTTCTATTGCCTTCTCAGCTTTCTGTGTTCTTTGAATATCCCAACTCTTAATTGTTTCCACAGATTAACTCAATTAAGAGAAATTCTGGTCAAAACATTACTTAACAAAAATCTGCATAGCTTCCATACTTTCTATTGTACAGTTATAATTTTTTTAAATGTAATTACACAGAAAAATATGCAGATGGCAATGACGCCAAAATTAGAAAAATCTATTTTTTTCGATTTTCGAGGTATAGTGCTCTCCTTAACACTCTTCTGCCTTTTATAATAATTTTTTTTTTCAAAAAGTACTCTCATAAGATTGTCTTGGCCGCTTTCGGCTAAAACGATTTTTCGCCTCAGACGATACTTTGTATCGGACCCATGAAAAACGTATTAACACGTTGACTGCTACTTGACCCAAATTTGTGTCACACTTGTCTTTAAAAATGGGCCACGTGCATCAAAAATGAGTCACAGTACATGAGTGATTTTTAAGCCGTGTTTTGTGGTTTCAAAAGCCACAGCTTCAGAGAGTGACATTATACACTTAAGACTATTTAAATAGTTGGTATTTTTCAAATAATAGAATATTTCGTATGTGGGTAGTTTTCCTTGTTGTCCTGTACTAGAATGTTGCTATTATTTTAAATTTTATCATTTCTTTTGCTTATTTTGGTTGAAAGAAATAGTCTAGAATACTTTGCAACTAAACCCAATTATGTTTATTATTTTTTTATTGTGACGTAAAAATGGGTCACATGGCTCTGAAATGTAAAATCATTCCAGCAGGCCATGTGACCCAAAAGTGTGTCACAACTTTATTTTACAAAAAAAATAGCTGTTATTATTTTAATTAATAAATGAAGTAAAATAAGAAGAAAAAGGAATAAAATGTGAAAAATAAAAAAAGTACGATGGCCCCGCTGTGTCACAAAATTTAGTGCGGCAGTTAACGTGTCAAGCGGATTATATTGTAATTTAATTGAACTAAAGGTCTTGTCAAACAGAACGCGGACTGTCCGCGCGGACGGTCCGCGTGTAATTCGCTGCAGACTGAGAGAGCCTAACATAACGCGGAAAAATCAGGATAGACCAGAACAGTTGTAAAGAAAACGTGAACGAGTCGTGACGAATTTATGATTTGTTATTTTTTTAACTTTGAAACTTGAATTTATTGTCTAGCAGTTTCTCAGACGAAGAAGAATTACCTCTTTTGTTCGCTTTGAGTCGGTCGAAACGAAAAAGAAAATGGGTGCACGAAATTAATTGCATAAGAGAGGAGGTAGGCGAATTTCACTGACTTTGCAATGAATTGAATTCCTTCAAAGACCGATTTTTCATGTACTTTTGTTTATCCCAACTATAATTTCATTATTGTTGATATAAGTAGTTATGGGCGGCATAGTGATAGTAGTGTAATATAATAAACTTATACACACACACAACAAAACATACGTACATTCACAGGACAAACTGAATACACTCACACATAACATAAACATACATCAGATGATTTACTACCGTCAGATGTGAAAGACAAAAATAATAATAACAAAATTTTTAAAGTAAAAATAAAAAAGAACATTCCATTTTATTAAATAAAATGGATTGTTAACTCACTCTTTTTTAAATTCTTTAAAGAGTAAGGTGATGATTTACATCTTTTAAAATAGAAAAACATTTTAATAATTGAAAACAACTTTACTGAACAGATAAAGATAGATATTTTTAGAGGATTGGTTGAAATAAAGATTTCAAGGACTTTTAATAGATTTTAAAGATTTTAAGGAACTTTTAACAATTTTAATAACATTAAGAATTTTAGAATATTTACAAAAAAAATCTTTTAATAAAGATCCTTGAATTATTGAATTTGGAAACTTTTCTTTATGAACTTCTGGGACAGTAGTATCTTCGAAAATTCCGCTTTCTATCGTGAGTTCGTAAATAACAAAATTAAACTGCCTCCAAAGTCACTACTGGGAACAGACATCCCTGTACGAGACCAATTTGTTAACTTCAACTATTTGAGCCAATGAATAATGTTAATAATTAATAAGTCAATGACTAATTATTATAGATTGATACACTTGCAATGTACAGTTATGCTGTCAATCACGTCGACAGTAAAAACGTATTTTTATATTTTAGATATAAAGATATATTTTAGATATTTTGTTTTACAGGGCTAAAATAAATAGTTCTGTTTCTTATCACATGGTCAGTCAATTAAATGACTGAATCATTTAAGAACAGAAGAGGTAGAGGTGTAAAAGACACTAATCAGAGTTATCTTCTCTGAAAGTAATGAATTTCATTGTACAGCCAGACCCTGTGGTGAATGAAGTGAAGTTGTCATTTACAGAGTGGAAAATATGTGCTTTTCAGAGGGCCCGGCATGCTGATAAGTGTACTTTTCCACTCAGTGAGGAAGGCAATAGTAAACCACCTCACTCCTCGTTTTACTTAGTAAAACCTCTAGAGGTTCAAACCAGCCTATAGGCTGATCACCTAAACAACAGTAAAAACGTAAAACTAACTTTTTGTTATAAATACTGTTGTAAAATTGTGTTTAGTACTACTGGTTTGTTGAAGTTTTTCAGCTATTTCTTTCCATGATAGTGCTTTATTAACCAAGTTTTTGTAATCATTATCTTGCCATCATATAAATGTGGGTGCACCCTAACAAGTTGAATTAAATTTTCCTCTTCATCGGCCAGCCTGTCCGTCGCGGACTCTGTAGAAAAATACAGCCTCCCAACAGTCCGATGCGGAATAGATTGATACGCGGCGTACGCCGCTGTCTATTTGACTAGAATGATGCAACAATGTCAAACACACAGTCCGCGTTCTGTTTGACAAGACCTTAAAGTAATCTATAAATTGTAATAAATGTTAATAGGTTTTTTTATAAGTTAAAGTTAATCTATTTATTATTTTTCATAACCAGATCCCGAATGAACCTAGACTTAGGTTTTAGAGTATATAAAATTTACTTACCTTATCATCTACCGTGTCTGTTTTGATAGTTTCCTGTTACAATAAAATTAAAAATAACAATCATTTTCAAAATTTTTACTTGCTCTGTATAATTTTTTTCTCTATATGAATAACCATAAGAACCTTAAGAAGGAACCATAAAAAGGAATATAATCATTTCATGTCGATTTTTCCTAATCGAGTTTTTACCAGAAAAAACACATATTTTCACGTTTCTGAACACAAAAAACCTGATTTTTACCGATTGAAATTGAAGCTTGGAACTTAAATTACGTAAGCCAACTAACTTACATGAAAACCTACCATTTATCAAAACCGATCAACCGGAATAATAGTACGTTCGCACAATTTATATTTTTTTGTAATATAAGTTCAAGTGGTACTTAATTAAGTTCCAAGTTTCAACTTCGCACACAATTCCGTTCTTGAGATATTTTGTTCACACACACACACACACACACACGCGCGCGCGCACACACACACGCACAAACAAACAGACCAATTGCTAAAAACATGTTTTTTGGGTAATTTTTTAAAATTTCCCAGCTTAAAAATCATGAGAAACCACTAAAATTTCCCCTTAATTTACCTTCTCAAAATTTCAGTATGGCTTTATTTTACTTATTGCCCATAAATCATGGCGAAAGATTTCGCAAGGCATTACTCGCTAAGAAGCATTTCCTTACCTATGTTAATATGAACTTTTTTCTTTTTTTTAATCACAGGATCATCTCTCGAGAGATTTTCATGCGATGTAAAATCACTCTCTATAATTAAAGTATAGGAAATTAAAAAATCTACAACTTTTATTTTGATCATATTTCTCTACAGAGCCTAGTTTAGAGGCAATTACTGATTTTCCTTATTTTTAAGTAGAAAAAAGGTTTATCTTCATTTTGTGTAATTTACTCATGAAAAAAATTAGGTTGTTTTTCATTTTACATTGTTTCCTCATAATTATTAAACATAGTTTTTACATTTTATTATTTACAATTTGCCCATAACGGGCAGGTGGAGTGTTATTTTAATTGCACTCTAACTGTTTGGTCCAGGGCTAAAAAAAATAGTTCTGTTTCTTATCATATATAGCCAGCCACTTATATGACTGAACTATTTAAGAACAGAAGAGGTAGAGGTGTAAAAGACACTAGTCAAAGTTATCTCCTCTGAGAGTAATGAATTTCACTATGCAGCCAGACCCTGTGGTGAATGAAGTGAAGGTGTCATTTGCAGGGTGGAAAGTGAGTGCTTTTCGGAGGGCCTGGCATGCTGATAAGCATACTCTTTCAACTTTGTGAGGAAGGCACAAGTAAACCACCTCACTTCTCGTTTTTACTAAGTAAAACCTCTAGAGGTTCAAACCAGCCCTCGGCTGTTGACCTAAACAACACGCTATTTACATTGACAAGAGAAAATCGTGTGAGCATTTCACACAAGATTTTTAAAGCTTGTGGTAATCGATTAATGTATTTTTTATCTGCGTAAGCAGAGTTTTCTTCAAACAATTTAATATTGAGATTAGCAATATATTAATGAGCTCAAATGACACTTGCCTCACGACCACCGCCAAGCTGAAATAATAAAAAAAATTCACTTCATTTTTATTTTTTTTATGTAATTTATAAACCTAAAAATATTTATTGTTATTAACAGTATACGAAGTGTGGCTATTAAATAACGAGACTAACGTTGTAATTTTTTTTTTCTACATAATCACTTATTGACACCTTCAATATACACTCCTTCTCTATCCCTATAACGCTCCATGCAAATTTTTCCCGGTCATTCTAAGCCACTTACTCGCGTATAATAATAATAGTAATATAAATAAATAAACCATAATTTATTTTCCATTTTGAGGTTAGAATGTCGTTTTGGGGTCAATGCATCTATTAGTCAGGGATAGCTTACTTTTGAGCCCATAACAGGCAGGTGGAGTGTTAAATTATTTGCACTCGATCTGCTAGTTCCAGGGGTACAAAATTAGTGCTGTTTCTTATCACATGGTCAGTTAATTATATGACTGCATCATTTAAAAACAGAAGAGAGAGAGAGAGGTGCAAATACACTACAATGCTTTGATACTGTACTGCTTTTACGCCGGTCCGTAGTTAACATTTTGCCCACTGTCAGCGCTGTGATGGGGTTGCTGCTGCCGATAGATAGCGCAGCGGTCACACCTCTCGCAGTGCATGTACCAAGTGGCAACATGTATCTACACACTGGCGAATGCGATAGTTGAGAAGGTGACCAGACAGTATCGATTCTAACGTAGTCGAAGGTCGATACGGAGGAATTGCTAGCTCAACTTTGAGTCAATTCTTCAATTCACTTACAACTCTCTTCCCTACCCCTCGATTCACCAGCGACTGCTCCTCTTCGGAGGCAGCGGTACAAGGCGCTCGCTGATTCGGCGACTGCTCCTATTTGATTAGGCAGCGGTACAGACTACCACGCTTCGCTTCACCGGAGACTGCTCCTCTTCGGAGGCAGCGGTACAAGGTGCTCGCTGCGTCGGCGACTGCTCCTATTTGATTAGGCAGCGGTACAGACTACCCCGCTTCGCTTCACCGGAGACTGCTCCTCTTCGGAGGCAGCGGTACAAGGCGCTCGCTGATTCGGCGACTGCTCCTATTTGATTAGGCAGCGGTACAGACTACCACACTTCGCTTCACCGGAGACTGCTCCTCTTCGGAGGCAGCGGTACAAGGTGCTCGCTGCGTCGGCGACTGCTCCTATTTGATTAGGCAGCGGTACAGACTACCCCGCTTCGCTTCACCGGAGACTGCTCCTCTTCGGAGGCAGCGGTACAAGGCGCTCGCTGCGTCGGCGACTGCTCCTATTTGATTAGGCAGCGGTACAGACTACCCCGCTTCGCTTCACCGGAGACTGCTCCTCTTCGGAGGCAGCGGTACAAGGCGCTCGCTGATTCGGCGACTGCTCCTTTTTGATTAGGCAGCGGTACAGACTACCACGCTTCGCTTCACCGGAGACTGCTCCTCTTCGGAGGCAGCGGTACAAGGTGCTCGCTGCGTCGGCGACTGCTCCTATTTGATTAGGCAGCGGTACAGACTACCCCGCTTCGCTTCACCGGAGACTGCTCCTCTTCGGAGGCAGCGGTACAAGGCGCTCGCTGATTCGGCGACTGCTCCTATTTGATTAGGCAGCGGTACAGACTACCCCGCTTCGCTTCACCGGAGACTGCTCCTCTTCGGAGGCAGCGGTACAAGGCGCTCGCTGATTCGGCGACTGCTCCTATTTGATTAGGCAGCGGTACAGACTACCACGCTTCGCTTCACCGGAGACTGCTCCTCTTCGGAGGCAGCGGTACAAGGTGCTCGCTGCGTCGGCGACTGCTCCTATTTGATTAGGCAGCGGTACAGACTACCCCGCTTCGCTTCACCGGAGACTGCTCCTCTTCGGAGGCAGCGGTACAAGGCGCTCGCTGATTCGGCGACTGCTCCTATTTGATTAGGCAGCGGTACAGACTACCCCGCTTCGCTTCACCGGAGACTGCTCCTCTTCGGAGGCAGCGGTACAAGGCGCTCGCTGATTCGGCGACTGCTCCTATTTGATTAGGCAGCGGTACAGACTACCACGCTTCGCTTCACCGGAGACTGCTCCTCTTCGGAGGCAGCGGTACAAGGTGCTCGCTACGTCGGCGACTGCTCCTATTTGATTAGGCAGCGGTACAGACTACCCCGCTTCGCTTCACCGGAGACTGCTCCTCTTTGGAGGCAGCGGTACAAGGCGCTCGCTGATTCGGCGACTGCTCCTATTTGATTAGGCAGCGGTACAGACTACCACGCTTCGCTTCACCGGAGACTGCTCCTCTTCGGAGGCAGCGGTACAAGGTGCTCGCTGCGTCGGCGACTGCTCCTATTTGATTAGGCAGCGGTACAGACTACCCCGCTTCGCTTCACCGGCAACTGCTCCTCTTCGGAGGCAGCGGTACAAGGCGCTCGCTGATTCGGCGACTGCTCCTATTTGATTAGGCAGCGGTACAGACTACCCCGCTTCGCTTCACCGGAGACTGCTCTTCTTCGGAGGCAGCGGTACAAGGCGCTCGCTGATTCGGCGACTGCTCCTATTTGATTAGGCAGCGGTACAGACGACCCCGCTTCGCTTCACCGGCGACTGCTCCTCTTCGGAGGCAGCGGTGAAAGGTGTTCGCTGCGTCGACGACTGCTCCTAATCATTTAGGTAGAGGTAAAGACGACCTCCTCTTCGCTTGCCAGCGGCTGCTCCTTTTTGAGGTAGCGGCGAAGGCTTCCATAAGCATCTGGTTTTTATTTTGAATTACGCCGCCGGATGCCCAGCCGATCCTATGAGCTCTACAGACTGCGCTACTAAAAGCCGGTGGCGACAGCTTTTTACAATCCTCCTTCAGTGGATGGTAAAACACCTCATTCCTCTTTTAATTATTATTAAAGCCTCCAGAGCAGTACTTCTCCCGCGAGATTAGTTGGGTGTACCGCGAAACTTCTGAGACTTTTTAATATTTGTAATTAAAAAAATTTTAAATAATTTCACTCAATATTTATCTTTCGAAAAAGAACAAGAGTATAATATTGAAGAACTTTAACTTATTTTATACGGGATTTTTTTGAATTACTACATCAATACTATTAAATATTTCTGTTCTCATTTAACCCATGGTCAAAAATTATACATTCTTTAATATGTCTCTGTATTACTGCATCTTTAGAGCACCTAAATATTTTATAAGGTTACTGCGTAACAACTATGGTGTATCACAATGCCATCAATTAATAATATCATATATCATTTACTTACATTAAAAGTCTCTGTGTCTGTAGTATCTCGCTGTAAAATAATAAAAACATACTGTGACAATATCGAAGGAACGTGTGGTTTTGAAATTTCTAGTAGGCTTCATTCATAAAATAGTAAGGAGAAGATAATAGAGTGAAATAGTAACAATAAGTGACAATAGGACAATAGTGACAATAAAAGTATGCCTATTTATGAAAGTTGTTTGAAATAACTGCGCTATTATGATAAAAGGTCGGTTGTTGTTGTAAAGCTATTTATGAAGGGGCCGGTTGTTTAAGTTTTCTATTTACAATAGTTGACTTGTTTACAATAGATTTTTCTAGCACTCATTTATAAAGGGTTATTTTTTGTACTTTATTATTTGCATGGAGTTTCTCTGCTTTGCTAGAATGATCTTTTTAAATGAGTATATAAAGAGACCCCCGAGCGCGGTCAGAGTTAGTATTCGTTTGATCTTTGACGAGTTACTGTCGGGCGTTATACAGGTTAACGGTTCCGAGCATTGTGTTGGTCAACGATTGTTATACTGTCTTTGTTTGTGTGTGTAGTTTTTTTTTAGTAGGTTATTTGGTCACCAGAGACGATACAGTCTCTATCAAAACCATTAAGCGAACAGAAGCCGCGCCGATCCTCCCACAGGAGAGAGCGCTATTAAATCACAACTTTGTTTTCTTTTGCAAATTTAAAAATTTCCCTGTAAGCAAGCTCGTTATCTTTACGTATTATACCTTGTACATCATATACAATATCAGGATCAGTTCTCCACAAGTCGAGTCTCAGTCTCTCCGAAGCTTCAAACAATAATGGGCAATCAAATATCATATGGTTTAAGTCTTGTCTGACCACGCCGCAGTCGCACGCGGCAGAACCAATCACATTTTTATCCGCCAGATGTGCTTTACAGCAAGTGTGATCAGATTTTATTCTGTTGATCAGAGTAATAAACTCTCTAGGACCTCTAGAACTTGCCAACCAAGGTTTGTTCAAACCAACTTTGGAGTTTTCAAAGTAAAATTTTCCCTTAAAATTGCTTTGTGATTTCAGGAAATTACGAGAATCAGATCGTAGAACACATTCGAAAAAGGGGAAAAGATTGTCAAACCTCACCTTAGGGATGTCTATAACATTCTTATCAAGCGCTGCTTTCGCTAGTTCGTCGGCTCTCTCGTTACCCGCAATTCCCAAGTGACTTGGGATCCAAACGAAGGAAGCGTCAAGTCCAATTCTAATTAATGTGATCTGTATTTAATTCAGTTTTTGTGTATTCAGTTTCATTTTGTATTTTCGTAATCTTACAAAATTGATTGTAAGTTGTGCTAAGTAAATTATTAAGTTATTTATTATTTATTTTAAGTAAATTATTAAGTTATTTATTGTATTACTTCAATATAATTAGTTTGTTGTTTATTTTGTAAATCTTTTAGTGTAGTAAATATTTGTAATTGTAAACTTTAGTGTATTAATTATTTAATTACCTAAATTCCGAAACGGACCTAAGCGATAAGTGTCACAATACTTTCAAAATAATTATACTGATGTTATGAAGACAAAGCGTGTTAGTGTTGGCTAATTAAATTTCCAAAACTACTGAACCGATTTTCATGAAATTTTGACACCATATTCATGTTTATATTTAGAGCAAAAATTTCTTTTTAATTTTCAAAAATGATAACCCTAAGAACCCTAATGAAGATTTTCATAAATGTGTATGTGTGTGTGTGTGTGTACTCAATGTGTGATAATTTTTAATTAAAGTATATTTTAACCAAATAAATTACATATTGGTAATTAAAAGTTCGTTCATAAATTATTTGTATACAACCCGGGTGTTTTCTAAAGAACGCAACCCTGATTATAAGAAGATAGAAGTAATACATCGTTAAATTTTCTGTCCCCCCAATCGGTATGTTGGCAACAGTGTACTCAAGGTCAACTACCTAAGACAGTTAAAATGTTTCAGTCAAGCATTAGTGTGGTGACAGCAGTGGTTTCGTTATATTGTGTCAGCAATGGTTTTTCAAAGGAAGAACCGGGTGTTTTATTAAGAACGCAACCCTATGTTAAAAGCCACAATCTACGGCATATTTTTATTTGCCGTAGACTATTTTACATATTATTAATTAATATAAATTATTATTTTACAAATGAATAGCAAATTGCAATGAAAACATTGTATTACTTCTATCTTCTTATAATCAGGGTTGCGTCCCCGGTTCTTCCTTAGAAAAAACCATTGCTGACACAATATAACAAAACGACTGCTGTCACCACACTAATGCTTGGCTGGAACATTTTAACTGTGTTAGGTAGTTGGCCTTGAGTACACTGTTGCCAACATACCAATTGGGGGACAGAAAATTTACCGATGTATTACTTCTAACTTCTTATTATCAGGGTTGCGTCCTTAATAAAACACCCGTTATTATATAAAGCCCTTGACCTAAAATTTCAAAACCTTCAAATTTTAAATTTTGAAACTTCTAACTTCATCTTTAAACTTTTATATCTTTAAATTTTAAAATATTGTGACCCACCCAACCCCCGTGGCGGCCGAACTTCACCTTGTGGCAAATGGTTCTGATCCATTTATGAATTCTAATCCACCTACCCCTCTGAGACCGAGACACATAAGCGGCGCGAAGCGCCGCTGGAGTGGCGAGTAATCTATACCAATATAATAAAGAAGAAACGTCTGTTTGTTCGTTTGTATGAAATAATCTCAGAAACTACTGAACTGATTTTTAAAAATCTTTCATTGTTGCATAGCTTAGAGCTTCCTGATCAATATAGGCTATTTTGCAACTTTAATTAAGTCAGTTAAGCAATTTAAACTGTGACGTTGTCGCATGTTTTAGTTTATCGGGTGCATAGCACTTTTATTTTTTCTAAGTTTTCTGGATGGTGTATTTTTTGGGCTAGAAGCACGATTCAACTTTTATTTTTCATAGAAAAACGTGAAGAACATTCGATTCCAAAAACATTAAAAATTCGGAAATATTCAAAATTTTTATTTTTGTACTGTATTTCATATATTTGTTTTCATTCGACAGGAAGTGAATGAGTCATATATTTCCAATTACTCTGCGTACCGCACCCATGTATTACTGTCTCTTATCTCAGCCATATATCAACTGTCTCTTTCTTTTCCCTCGGTATTCTTCTATGCATTCTATTCAATTCTGTTAAATCGCACGGACAAACATTTAAAACGATGGGCATCGATTTGAGATAAGATTGCTTCCATCCACTTATGGACAACTTTATGTCGGACTTTCTAGAGCTGCAGGTGCAGAAAAGCAATTTATTTTGCTTGAACAGGGCAATAAAACCACAAATATTGTGTATAGACAGGTTTTAAAATAATTGAATGAGGCCTGCTGTGAAGCGAAGCGAGCGGGGATTGCTAGTATTATATAAATGTGATTGTAATAACCATCAAATAAGGAGCAACTCATGATGTGTTAAATGATATACTAACCTCTTCTTCACGGCCAAGCTGCAAAAAAAACAAAATTAATTTTAGTTTTGTCTATTTTAGACTATGTTAGTTTTGTCTATGTTACAAACACCGGAACGGATAGTGTTTTCATATAAGGGCAATTTTCAAATAGAGTGCAGCACCAGCCACACAAACATTTTAATTTTGACAAGTGTGCATGAAAAGGAAATCCAAGCTTTTACGAATACACCCCGGCATTCCTCGTTGAATAACGTTAAAATTTGTTCATTTACAACCCGAAAACCAAGATAGCCAGAATATTGATTATAAGAGATAACCAAGATTACCAAGAGATAACCAAGAGATTGACCAAGATTCAGAATATTGTTAATAATTCAAAATTTAAATTACGTACAAATTTAAAATTTCGTACACGCTGTAAGAATATAATTGTCTACGTTGTGTTAAAATTTCAAACTTTTCGCTCAAATAATTATCGAGTTACACGCCTCTAAACCTGCCCATAACAGACAGTTGGAGTGTCAAATTATTTACACTCAATCTTTTCGTTGCAGGGCTAAAATAAATAGTTCTGTTTTTTATCACATGGTCAGCCAATTAAATGACTGAATCATTTAACAACAGAAGAGGTAGAAGGGTAAAAGACACTAATCAGAGTTATCTCCTCTAAAAGTAATGAATTTCATTATACAGCCAGACCCTGTGGTGAATGAAGTGAAGGTGTCATTTGCAGAGTTGGAAAATATATGTGCTTTTCAGAGGGCCCGGCATGCTGATAAGCGTACTTTTCCACTCAGTAAGAAAGGCAATGATAAACCACCTCACTCTTCGTTTTACTTAGTAAACCCTCTACAGGTTCAAACCAGCCTTTCGGCTGATGACCTAAACAACAACAACACGCCTCTAAACGTATGAAATTGGTTGCGGTAGAAAAAACACCGGGTCTTCCAACCTCGATTTGGAGATTTTTATATAACATTAAAAATATTGGATTATTATGGGTTAACGCAGATTAAAATGAGCTAAATTTTGATGTAATGTTTGTTAAAATCCGACTCATAACTTTGGAGATGGAAGGGTACGAGCTCAGGTGTCTATGATTATGAAACCGATGGAAGTCACAGTTACTGATGGGTTAATCACGAAATGAACTTTATTTGAGACGAAGAGTAAAAGGGGAACAATCTACTGCGCATGCCCAATTTCTCTATTACAATCCTAAAAACATACTAACACACGTAATTTATTGGAATACACAGTCCTTATTTTATTACGCGATGTATAGTTCGTTTGTTTTAGGAAGAAGCTTGTAAGGGGTGGGTGAGTAGGTAGAGTAGGGATAGTTTCAAAGGGGAAAGTGTTGCCTCCTTCTCACTTAATGATCATTCCCTCTCTTTCTAACTGTATACTACTGTTACAACTACGAGGTGCTTCCCCCACCACTAAACAGAACAGCTCAGCGGCACACAGCGTTGGAGGGAAAGCTTCTAGCTAGAACAAATGACCTGTACACGTACAGACGAGTAGTGCGACGAGTGGTACAGGAATTAATATTGTTTTGATTTGGCTATTCTGTTTTTACGTTTTAGGCTGTATTTATACAAACACAAGTGTTTTAATTTATTAAAACTCATTCCGTTTCTTTTCATTTTAATTCTTTACATTTTATTCGTTTTTCTGTAGTGTTGTTACAAATTAAGTTAGTTATCTATCCGTGTAAGTTTATAAGTTTATCATGACGACCGTTTGAAAACAGGGTAAAACAATTCGAAGTGCAGAACGGATGGTTATTTTAAAATGTTATTAAGTGTTGTAAAGAAGAAGAAAAAAATAAACTATAATATTCAGTAGAACCCCGATAATTCATCACTTTCGGGACCGAGGGGCGGAACGATAAAGACGAATTATCGAATAGCCGTTGTATTACTTACTTCTTCTTCTTCAAGTGCCGTCTCCGCGTCGGAGGTTGGCGATCATCATTGCTATTCTAACTTTCGAAACAGCTGCTCGGAACAGTGACGTGGAGTTGAGACCAAACCAATCTCTCAAATTCTTCAGCCAGGACGCTTTCCTTCTACCCGGCCGGCGCTTTCCTGCTATCTTTCCTTCCATTATCAGCTGAAGAAGTCTGTATTTCCCGTTTCGAAGAACATGGCCGAAGTACTGTATTACTTACTAACTACTCCCAAATATGAATTGTAATAATTTATTAAAATTGATCATCTAGAAACGTACAGTATATCAAAACACTTTTTATACCTGTATATTTTTTAAGATTAAAACAACAGCCAGGAGTTATCTTGGCGACCGGGAGTCCATCTTGTTGTCATGCCCCACCGATACGCCAGTGCACCGAAGGGAGGTACCAACGTACCGAACATATTTTGTTTTACTTCTTCTTCTTCTATATGCCTGCTCCGCGTCGGAGATTG
The DNA here is from genome assembly GCA_035578175.1 of Catonia carolina. Classification (NCBI taxonomy): domain Eukaryota; kingdom Metazoa; phylum Arthropoda; class Insecta; order Hemiptera; family Achilidae; genus Catonia; species Catonia carolina. Next base: position 15,330,833 of record JAQMRL010000015.1, read on the forward strand.
GCGATCATCATCATGATTCTAACCTTGGAACCAGCCGCTCTGAAGAGTTGAACTGAGGTGGTCCCAAACCACCATCGCAGATTCCCCATCCAAGAAATTCTCCTTCTCCCCGGTCTTCGTTTACCCTCAATTTTGCCCTCCATGATGCACTGCAGCAGGTGGTATTTTTTATTCCGTACTATATGGCCAAAATATTGGAGTTTCCATCTTTTGATATTGAAAAGAAGTTCTGTATTATTGTTCAAACGGCTTAGAACTTCCCCTTTTTTAATTTTATCCTTCCATGAGATGCGGAGCATCCGCCGGTAAGTCCACATCTCAAACGCCTCCAATTTCCTTTCCAAGGACTTAGTCAATATCCATCCCTCATGACCATAAATGAGTACAGGAATTACATAACATCTGAGTATGCGAAGTCTTGTATTGAGGTTGAGTTCTATATTGCAAAGCAAATTTTTCATTTTTATGAATACAGCTCTTGCCTGTTCAATGCGGGCCCTGATCTCCTGATTAAAGTCCCATCCTTCATTCAAGAGACACCCAAGATATTTATAGAACTTGACTCGCTCGACCACACTACCATCAACCCAAAGGACAGCATTTACTTCATGTCTACTGACAAAAAATTTATCACCTAAAAACATATAAGGTACCAATGTTGTTTTCTAAAAAAAATAACAAATTTTCCCGAGGGTTGACGAATTATCGGATGTGACGAATAAACGGGTGACGAATTAACGGGGTTCTACTGTACTAAACAGTTGCATGTTTTTAGAAATGTACGTATTCTGCTAGCAGCAGCGAATTGCCCACACTGAGTCCCGGGTTTATCTCGTTATTACATTTCAGTATCTCCTCTGAGAGTAATGAATTTCATCATACAGCCTTGTGGTGAATGAAGTGAAGGTGTCATTTTTTACAGGATGGAAAGTAGATACCTTTCAGTAGACCTAACTTGCTGATTAGTATACTTTTCAACTCAATAAAGGCATGGTAAACCACGTCACTCCTTGTTTAACTTATTAAAACCTGCAAAAGTTCAAACCAGCCTTTCGGCTGATTAGCAAACAACAAAATGAATTTGTTGGAAAAATATTTTTTAAATTAAATAAATATTATACTCACCCCCAGAAAACCGGAATGCTATAATAATAACAAAAATTCATATTAGTTACGTCATTGTCATTGTATAAACGTTTTTACTTTCTCTTGCCTGTATGAATATAATATACAAAAAACATGTTTTTTTGGGTTCAGGGGGTCTGAAAACGTGTAGATCCGGTGAAAACTCGATCTCGAAAAATCGAAATGAAAACAATACTTTCTTTCCTATAATATAGGAAAGAAAGTATTTTCTTGCCTGTATGAATATAATATACAAAAACATGTTTTTTGGGTTCAGGGGGTCTGAAAAACGTGTAGATCCGGTGAAAACTCGATTTCGAAAAATCGAAATGAAAACAATACTTTCTTTCCTATAATATAGGAAAGAAAGTATTTTCTTGCCTGTATGAATATAATATACAAAAACATGTTTTTTGGGTTCAGGGGGTCTGAAAAACGTGTAGATCCGGTGAAAACTCGATTTCGAAAAATCGAAATGAAAACAATACTTTCTTTCCTATAATATAGGAAAGAAAGTTATTTCCTATAATATAAGAAAGAAAGTATTGTTTTCATGTCGATTTTTCATTTTCAGTTTTCATGTCGAAAGAAAGTTATTTCCTATAATATAGGAAAGAAAGTATTGTTTTCATTTCGATTTTTCGAAATCGAGTTTTCACCGGATCTACACGTTTTCAGACCCCCTGAACCCAAAAAACATGTTTTTTGTATATTATATTCATACAGGCACAAAATACTTTCTTCTTCTTCTTCTTTCCAACAAGGATTAGGCTTAAAGCCTGTTCCGGTTTCACAAAAAATTCCATCTTTTCCTCGGCCGACCCACATCCCTTCTTCCTTCTGGCACGTAAGACATTATCGTCTTGGGAATCCTCCTCTGATCCATCCTGCCAAGATGATTCCTCCATTCCTCCTTGTATTCCTCAGCCCTTTCTAGGATGTTGAAGACATTTAGTTCGTTTCGGATGTCTTCACTTCTGATACAATCTCTTCGAGTGCATCCCTTTATTCTGCGAAGGAATCACATCTCAGCCGCCTGTATCTTAGATCTATCACGTTCCGCAGTTATCCACGACTCGCTTCCATATAACAATACTGGAACGGCCATAGTTTTATAGAACTTAATCGTCGTTTCCTTCCGGGTCTTGTCTTTTAGAGTCCTACTGATCAATACTTCTGAAAAATACTTTCTTTCCTACATTATAGGAAAGAAAGTATTGTTTTCATTTCGATTTTTCGAAATCGAGTTTTCACCGGATCTACACGTTTTCAGACCCACTGAACCCAAAAAAAACATGTTTTTAGCGATTGGTCTGTGTGTGTGAGTGTGAACAGAATATCTCAAAAACGGAACATCGTACGAAGTTGAAACTTGAAACTTTAGTTACATACCACTACCGGACCCGACACGAACATTTTCATCAAAATATATAACAGCTTGGAGAACTGCATCAAACCAGTCGAGAGACTGGTGACAAAAAAACAATATAATACAGTGATACTCAAGCAAGTAGTATTAATTTTTTCCAAACTGCAAGCTCTAGAATATAATTTTTTGTATGCAGTTCTTATGTTCGTGTGTGATATGAATTTTTTACGTTTTGGCTATATGCCTGCTGAGAGTAACTGGTGACGTCTATATGACATAAACTCAAGTTTCTCTGAAGAGAAAATTAAATTTTCACTGTCATTTACCTCTGTCTGTCCCTCACACCCAGATGAAAAAACCGCAAGAGATACGAACAAATGGTTATCGGATTTGTAATCTCGTACATTAAAAGTTAGTGGGCTTAAACTGAATTTTAAGTTCCGGTTTTGACCGAAAGTTGCCAAAAACGGAAGTCAAGAAATCAAATTCGGAATTTGGAAACAAAAAAGGTGTTATTCGATTCCAGTTAATTAGTAACTACAGAAATCACTTATTATAATTGTTAGAATTGTTTTTGGCGTAAATCAAAGGTAAATGTTTTTGAAAATTGTCACCACACATGAGACGTTTCGTCTCAGGAAAGGGATTTTTTTTCAATTAATTATTTACAATGCTTACAACAATGTACGAGGTGTGGCTATTAAATAACGAGACTGACGTTGTAAAAAATTTTATTTTTATTTTATACATAATCCCTTATTGTCACCTTCAATATACACTCCTTCTCTATCCCTACAACGCTGCATGCAAATTTTCCATTTTTGGAAACAGTGCTGGAAGTCATCTTTAGTCAGCTCCTTCCAAATACATGCCGCTTTCTCTTTTACAGCTTCCACAAAATCAAATCTTGTCCCTTTAAATCCAGATTTCACGTTAAGGAAGAGGTAGAAGATAATAACATGTAATGAAACGTGGTTTTTTACTTATGATCCGGAAACGAAGCGCCAATCCATGTTCAGGAAGAGCTGAACTTCACCGAGAGCCAAAAACGTTCGAAAGAGCAAGTCAAAATTTAAAGCAATGATGATTGTTTTTTTTTAAATTCATAGGATTTTGTACTTTCACTGGGTTCCTGAAGGTCAAACAATTAATCAATATTACTACTTTGAGGTACTTTCTAAACTACGTCAACGAGTAAGGAAAAACGTCCCGAAATGTGGAAGGACAAATCATGGGTTCTTCACCAAGAAAATGCGCCAGCTCATTCCGTGTTATCTGTCAAGAAGTTCCTAGCTAAGTACAGCATCTCAGTGTTAGAACATCCATTTTATTCACCAGATCTTTCACCATGTGACTTCTACCTGTTCCCTAAGGTAAAATCTGCATTAAAAGGGACAAGATTTGAGTCTGTGGAAGCTGTATAAGAGAAAGCGGTACGTGTCCTAAAGGAGCTGACAGAAAATGACTTCCAGCACTGTTTCCAAAAATGGAAAATGCGCATGGAGCGTTGTAGGGATAGAGAAGGAGTGTATATTGAAGGTTACAATAAGTGATTATGTATAAAATTAAAATTAAATTTTTACAATGTCAGTCTCGTTGTTTAATAGCCACACCTCTTATGTGTTGACACATTTTGCTGAAACGCATATAAGTCCAACATGTGACACATATTATGGTGCAGTCACTTACGATAGTATCTAATGATTTTCTTACCTTAACTTCCCTTTCGGTTGTAGTCTCCTGCCAGAAAAACAAAACAATAATAATAATAATAATAATATGTGTAAAGAAAAACACGAACACGAACAGAACACGTAAAGAAAAACACGTGTACAGAAAACACGAAATCGAAGAAATCAAAAAGGAGGAAAGAAAAATTATTAGGAAAATTCTAGGGGCTCGACTTACAGAAGATGGGTATAGGCTGCAATCCAACAAAATAACAGAGAGCTATTCAAACATTGAAATTGACATGCGTAAAAGGCGGTTGAAGTTCTTTGGACATCTTAACAGATTGCAGGAGGATAAGCTAACAAAAAGAATAATTGAATATATAACAAAACTTAAAATTTCAACACCTTGGCTGGACGAAATTCGTAAGGACCTAGAAAGCGCAAATATACATCAAACTGAAATTTTTAATAAAAACTTATTCCGTCACAAGGTAGACAAGTGGAAAGTTTCAGAGCCCTCAAGAGAGAAGCAGTTTAGACCAATGTGGTCTGAAAACCGCAAAAAAGCTTTCTCGGAAACAATGAAGGCCTACTGGACCAATAAGAAAAACAAATGACGAAACTGAGTCATAATGCTTATCGTCTTCTATCCAAGGAGAATTCGCCAATAATAATAATAATAGTATTTCCAAATTTTACTATCTTTTCCCCCTTTATGAATAAATATTGATGGCAACTGCCCCACTAATATCGTCGCCTACTACAGACGGTCCCGGAGCCTGCCATAGAGAGCGCTTCCAACGCGCAGCTAGCAGTGGTCCCCTCTCTGACTTGAAGTGGACTCGCCGGCGGGGTATATATATAAATAGGTGTTTTTAATTGCGAACGTCACTCACTCACTTGCCTTAACCCTTTCAATCCCAAATTTTTAAACTAAACAGAAAAAAATGAGACCTATAGGATCAAAACGACCAATCTCCACTTTTGGGCGAAATTGAGGTAGCAGTGCCATATGGAAGAAAATTTTGTGTTCTTTTTAGTGGTAAAATCAAATTAGATCAAAATAGCCTTTAAAACTGTGTTTTTACATATGTAAAAGTACAGTTTGAATCAAAACAACCAATCTCCATCATAAAGTTGGAATCATAATCACCAATCAGAGAGCAGCAGTCATGTCTACTAATTTCTTAGTTTTTGAGGTTAAACATGTGTCGAACGACATATGTCCAGTCGTGAGTATCAGAACAACCAATCTCCAAAATTATTTGTTAATTTTTTATGTTACTAGAAAAGTAAACAAGCTAAAACTTTGTAATTACATTTCTAATTGGTACAACAAAAATATAATACATTGTTGAAACCAAACAAATCAGTTTTCTTATAGGTACAGTTTTTTGCAGTTTGCCAAAAATTACCTTGAATGGAGATTGGTCATTTTGATCATATAGGCCTCAAATATGCGTACACTACGTACGTACTACAATCGGACACGTACGTCCGATTAGAACTTGATGGTATGAAAGTTCCCAACAATAAGAATAAGTCAAATCATGTTCACGCTTCCAAAAAAAAATATCTAATATTCCCTTACTTAGATTTGTAGCAAAAAGAACTAAGTATGATTTTAATATTATTTAAGACTTCAAAAATGTAACAATTAAAAAATATTAGTAAAATGGATAAAATCACTATTTAGGAACAGTTTAAAAAATATACTTGTAAATACACACAACATATTCGAAGAAATGTTACTTTATTTTAGTAAATGAAAATAAAATTCTAAAACTAAAATTAACTTTAAAAAGAAATTAATTGTTGCCTCCGTGGCGCAATGGTCAGTATACTGCAATGCAAAGTAGAGGTCTCAGGTTCGAATCTTGGCTGGGATACAGAAAATTATTACACTTCACACCCAGCATTCTTTAATCCAAAGTTGCCTCTAACATCTAAAATGTTCAGGTCTGTCATTTCACTCCAACATGACTTCTATGTCACACTGGGTTAGAAAGGGTTAACAAGTCTATCAAACTTCTGATTTACGCAGCCATCATTCGGTCGTTTCTGTTGTATGGCCCGCCCGTTTGGTGGCAATTTCTGTCTCCGTCTAATAGACTCAATTTTTGCACTTTAGAAAATAGGATTATTCGAGCCATTTTCAAGTTCAACTACCTCATTCCCAATTCTATTGTTCAGGAACACCTTCTTCTGCCCTCGCTTGAGGACTAGATTCACAACACCTCAAGGAAGCTACACGACAAAAGAATGGATTCTCAATTTCCATGCATAAAAATTTCTCAATTTCCAATTTTGTATAAAATTTTATATAAATGAATGAAGATGTATTCTCTCTCTCTAGTTAACAGCCATAAGGCTGGTTGGCAGCTGCTCTCCATGCTCCTCGGTCATCTGCTTTCCGCTTCAACTCGCAATATGAAGCACATCCCATGTCCTCTAGTAACTGCTTCATGTACTCCAATCTGGGTCTTCCCCGCAAATTTCTCCCCTCCACAACTCCTTCGATTATTCTTTTCAACATACTGTCATGTCGGAGTATGTGGCCTATCAGCTGGGCTCTTCTCTGTCTGATCCAAGCAACTATACTATAGAAGATGTATTATCTTCTATAAATTTTTAATAAATGAAGTTTTTAGTTTCAATTATATGTTATTTACTCTGATGATGGTGGATCCACCGAAACACGTGTAAGTGAAAATAAAAGTTGACGCAGTTACAAAGAACGGTTATTGAAATATATTATATAAATTCATTATATAAAGTAGAATTACTTTCAAACTGCAGGATGCATTATAAAGATTTATCATTGAGAAAGAGGCATGGTAAACCACCTAAAAGTAATGACAATGGTAAATCAACAATTCAATAATGTTAATGTTACTTACGGAAATTTCGGTTGGCTGAAATTAAAAAATTAAATCATTGCAATTAGTATACAGTTTTAGTAATGACAAATTTTATACATGTGTATTAAATATTTTGATAAAATTATAAACCAAATTAGCATAATACGAGTTGCGGCTATTAACAGGTTGACTCCTAAGGCAATTTTTGCAATTTTCCTTAATCCTTAAATGCATGCTTTATTTATTTAAATGCATGATTTTTACTTTCTCATTTGTTGATTTTCATTTTGCGTCTTTTACTCATGATTAAAATTAGGTTATGTTTATTGAGGTTAGTTTTTGTTTATTTCTAATGTTTTATTACTAATGTTAGGTTATATTGTTAATTATTTGCATTGGCAAGAGAAAATGTGTGAGTGTTTCACACCAGATTTTTTTTTGTTTTTCAATAAGAAAATTAAATTACGTGGTAAAAAGCATTTAGATTAAAGGGAAAAATAATTTAAAATTTTTCTTTCATTGTTTTTCTGGAAAACTGAGTTTTTCTTTGTGTGACCCGTGAGCAACACCATAGATAAAGGGTGCGCATGAGTGGTAGCCTATTTTGGACAATGAATAAATAAAAACAATGATTGATAATTGTAGTACAATTTCATTAACTAGTTATATAAAAAATACTTTACTCCACTATTCCTGAGGAACAACTTGAATAAAATAAGCTATATTATAATTACTAAAAGAAGATTATAGTTATCTGATTATTACTGATGAAATTAACGCTGTAGATTTTTTCACTTTCTCTTGCCTATACGAATATATAGGAAGGAAAGTATTGTTTTCATGTCGATTTTTCGAAATCGAGTTTTCACCGGATCTATATGTTTTTAGACCCCCTGAACCCAAAAAACATGTTTTAAGCGATTGGTCTGTGTGTTTGTGTGTGTGTGTGCGTGCGCGCGCGCGCGCGTGTGTGTGTGTGTATGTGTGTGTGTGTGTGTCTGTGTGTGAACAGAATATCTCAAGAACGGAACATTGTACGAACTTGAAATTTGAAACTTAAGTTACATACCACTACCGGACCCGACACGAACATTTTCATCAAAATCGGTCAACCGGAAGTAGTAGTTTATTCGTGTAATTTTTCACTTTTTTGCAATTTTCTCAAAAACTGGTCCTACGATTTTTTTAAAAATCGCCTCATTTACTAAACTTTTTATACTTTACAAGATAAGGTAGGCGTCATGTTTGCTGAAATTTTGGGTAAGGCTGTTTTCACGTAAAAACATTTTCTTTTTAAGATTTCGGCTTTAATATGCATTTTAGCGCAAAAATGTATATAATAAAAGTTGTAGAGAATGTAAAATTCTACAACTTTTATTTCGAACATTTTTTGTGAAACGCTTACTTAAGCGGTAATTAGCCATTTTCTGTTTTTTTCTCACGAAAACGTGTGAAAAATTGATTTTTTTAAGATTTCGGCCTTGGTATGCATTTTACGACAAAAGTGTATTTAATCAAATTTATACGAAATTAAAAGATCTACAACTTTTATTAAAAGCGTTTTTCTCTACAGAACCTAGTTTAGCGTGAAAGAGTGATTTTCCGTATTTTGAAGCCAAACAGGTCGATTTTCATTTTCCGTCATTCACTCATGATCAAAATAAGGTTATGTTTTTAGAGGTTAGTTTTTTGTTTATTTCTTATGTTTTATTACTAATGTTAGGTTTATTGTTAATTATTGACGCAAAATGACAATCGAACTCAGTTTGGCTTAATAATACGGAAAATCACGTTTTCACGCTAAACTAGGCTCTGTAGAGAAAAATGCTCTAAACAAAAGTTGTAGATCTTTTAATTTTCTATAAATTTAATTATATACACTTTTGTCGTAAAATGCATACTAAGGCCGAAATGTTAAAAAAATCGATTTTTCTCACGTTTTCGTGAGAAAAAAAACAGAAAATCGCAAATTACCGCTAAACTAAGCGTTATACAAAAAAATGTTTGAAACAGAAGTTGTAGGTTTTTAAATTCTCTACAACTTTTATTATATAAGTTTTTGCGCTAAAATTTATATTAAAGCCGTAATCTTAAAAAAACAACGTTTTTACGTGGAAACAGCCTCACCGAGAATTTCAGCAAACATGGCGCCTACCCTATCTTGTAGAGAATAAAAAAATGAGTAAAATAGGCGATTTTAAAAAAAATCGTACGACCAGTTTTTGAGAAAATCGCAAAAAATTGAAAAATTATACGAATAAACTACTACTTCCGGTTGACCGATTTTGATGAAAATGTTCGTGTCGCGTCCGGTAGTGGTATGTAACTTAAGTTTCAAGTTTCAAGTTCGTACGATGTTCCGTTCTTGAGATATTCTGTTCACACACAGACACACACACACACACACACACACACACACACACACACACACACAGACCAATCGCTAAAAACATGTTTTTTGGGTTCAGGGGGTCTGAAAACGTATAGATCCGGTGAAAACTCGATTTCTAAAAATCGACATGAAAACAATACTTTCCTTCCTATATATTCATATAGGCAAGAGAAAGTAATAATGCAATAATAAACTATAATAATAGTCATAACTGTTTCTGCCCATAACAGAGAGGTGGAGTGTCAAATTATTTACACTCAATCTGTTAGTTGCAAGGCTAAAATAACTAGTTCTGTTTCTTATTACATGGTCAGCCAATTAAATGACTGAATCATTAAAGAACAGAAGAGGTAGAGGTGTAAAAGACACTAATCAGAGTTATCTTCTCTGAAAGTAATGAATTTCATTATACAGCCAGACCCTGTGGTGAATAAAGTGAAGGTGTCATTTGCAGAGTGGAAAATATGTGCTTTTCAGAGGGCCCGGCATACTGATAAGCGTACTTTTCCACTCAGTGAGGAAGGCAATGGTAAACCACCTTACTCCTCGTTTTACTTAGTAAAACCTCTACAGGTTCAAACCAGCTTTTTATCTGATTACCAAAACAACAATTTTTTTTTTTTATTCCTAATTTGTGTACGTTGCAATCTGTTCAATTTAGAACAATAAGCAACCCCATTACCCAATCAGATGAGGATAATATGTATGACGTGTAAATGAGGTGTAGTCTTGTACAGACCCAAGTCAAGCATTACTGAGAGATTATGGTTTATTGAAACCCAACCATCAAAATACAAAATACACCGATAACCACTGTTTAGAATTCAACTTCGTATAAAAATAACTAGATTTAGTAGGACTTGAACCAGGTACCTTCGTTTCCGAAATTCAACTGTGAAAAATCTGATATGCGGCGACGATTTTGACTCTTTGACCAACGTGGTAAGTCATATTTGTAATTAAAAACCAAAAAAAAAACTGCAAAACAACCAACAAATTATATATATTTTGTTAGATGCACAAAACTCTGAATTTTAATAATTTTTAAAAAACCGGAAATGTGAAAACTTTTAATTTCTTGCGTTCCAGGTAACCTTAATTAGCTCCCAACCATCAAATATATCAGTAACGATTACCTAGTTTTGAAATAAGTATAAAAATAATTATATTTACTATGATTTTTTCTATCCCTAATGTGTGTTCATTGCAATCTGTTCAATTCAGGATAGTAAGCAACCCAGTGAGATGAGGATGATGTGTATGACGTGTAAATGAGGTGTAGTCTTGTACAGACCCAGGTCAATCATTCCTGAGAGATTATGGTTAATTGACCCCAACCATCAAAATACACCGGTAACCATTTTCTAGAATCCAACTCGGTATAAAAATAACTAGATTTAGTAAGACTTGAACCAGATACCTTCGTCTCCGAAATTCAGCTGTGAAACAGCTGATACGCGGCGACGATTTTAACTCTAGACCAAACTGGTTGGTCATAATTGTAATTAAAAACAAAAACTAAACTGCAAAACCCCTAACAAATTATACCTATATCGTTAGATGCAGAAAACTCTGAATTTTAATAATTTATAAAAAACCGGAAATGTGAAAATTTAAATTTCTTGCGTTCCGGGTACTCTTAACCTCTTGAAGGACATCGACACAAAAATGTGGACATTAACACCACGACTCATATAACACCACAGCTTGATATTTTTACTTTCTCTTGCCTATGTGAATATATAAAAAGTATTGTTTTCATGTCGATTTTTCGAAATCTAGTTTTCACCAGATCTACACGTTTTCAGACCCCCTGAACCCAAAAAACATGTTTTTAGCGATTGGTCTGTGTGTGTGTGTGTGTGTGTGTGTGTGTGTGTGTGTGTGTGTGCGTGTGTGCGCGTGTGTGTGTGAACAGAATATCTCAAGAACGGAACATCGTACGAACTTGATTGAAACTTGAAACTTAATTTACATACCACTACCGGACCCGACTCGAACATTTTCATCAAAATCGGTCAACCAGAAGTAGTACTGTATTCGTGTAATTTTTCACTTTCTTCCGATTTTCTCAAAAACGGGTTCTACAATTTTTTTAAAAATCGCATAATTTAATACATTTTTTATACTTTACAAGATAGGGTAAGCGCCATGTCTGCTGAAATTCTTGAAGAGGCTGTTTTCACGTAAAAATATCGTTTTATTAGATTGCGGCTTTAATATGCATTTTAGGCCAAAAATTTATATAATTAAAAATTTAGATAATTTAAAATCCTACAATTTTTATTCCATACAATTTTTTGTATAACGCTTAGTTAAGCGATAATTAGCAATTTTCTAATTTTTTCTCACGAAAACATGTGAAAAATTGATTTTTTTTAAATTTCGGTTTTTTTATTCCTAATGTGTGTACGTTGCAATCCGTTTAATTTAGAACAGTTTGCAACCCCATGACCCAATGAGATGAGGATGATATGTATGATATATAAATGAGGTTTAGTCTTGTACAGACTCAGCCCGACTATTCCTGAGAGAGTATGGTTAATTGAAACCCTACCATCAAAGTACACCGGTAACCACTTTTTAGTATTCAGATCCGTATAAAATTAACTACCTTTACTAGGATTTCAACCAGGAATCTTTCTATCCGGAAATCAGCTGTTAAATAGATAATTCGCAACAACGAGTTTACCACTAGTCCAACCCGATTGATTTTATAAATTTATAAATTATTTTTTTTTAATGTAATTTGTGTTTTTAATCAATTTTTCTACATACCAGAGCAGAAACGTATAAGACAAATAAAGTTGAAACCATGAGTACTACGTAGATGTTCATGATGAAATTTTTTCGACTGAAAAATTACAGCAAGTACGATCTCAATGTATAACGAAGAAGAAACGATATACGTGAGATACTAGTACGTCGAATTGTAGAATTTATAAGATTAATTATTCGCATTTTATAGCTACGTACAGTACATGTCTGGTAGGTCTTCACAATACGCATGCGCGAGCATATTTGTTATTCTAGTAATTAAAAAAACAATACACGTGTCCCTTATTGTAGCTACTAAGATAGTCGTTTAACAATTTTATTAAAATAAATTTTGTTGTTGAAGATATCTGGTGTGAAACACTCACACGACTTTATATTACCAATGTAAATAATCTAATGTGAAACACTCACACGATTTTATATCTCCGATGTAAATAATCTAGTGTGAAACACACGACTTTATATTGGCAAATTAAATAATCTGGTGTGAAACACTCACACGACTTTATATTAACAAATTAAATAATCTGGTGTGAAACACTCACACAACTTTATATCTCCAATGTAAATAATCTGGTGTGAAACACTCACACGACTTTATATCTCCAATGTAAATAATCTGGTGTGAAACACTCACACGACTTTATATTTTCAATGTAAATAATCTGATGTGAAACACTCACACAACTTTATATCTCCAATGTAAATAATCTGATGTGATACACTCACACGACTTTATATCTCCAATGTAAATAATCTGGTATGATACACTCACACAACTTTGTATCTCCAATGTAAATAATTTGGTGTGATACACTAACACGACCTTATATCTCCAATGTAAATAATTTGGTGTGTAACACTCACTCAACTTTATATTTCTAATGTAAATAATCTGGTGTGAAACACTTACACGACTTTATATTAACAAATTAAATAATCTGGTGTGAAACACTCACACAACTTTATATCTCCAATGTAAATTATCTGGTTTGAAACACTCACACGACTTTATATTAACAAAGTAAATAAGCTGATGTGAAACACTCACATGACTTTATATTTCCAATGTAAATAATTTGGTGTGAAACACTTACACGACTTTATATTAACAAAGTAAATAAGCTGGTGTGAAAAACTCACACGACTTTATATCTCCAATGTAAATAATCTGGTAATTTTAATGTACGCAAATGCCTTCAACCTTATTTCAATTTACAAACATTCAAATAATTATTTCATTTTAAAATGTGTATTTAATTTTTCCCAGTAAAAATTTAAATAATAAGTTAAAAGAACTAAACTGCAAAAGTTCACTAAACTATACTTTACATACGCACGCAACTAACTAAACAATTGGTCTGAATATAACTTATATAATTTTTGTTAATTCCTAATTTTGTGTACGTTGCAATCTGTTGAATTCAGAACAATAAGCAACCTCATGATCCAATGAGATGAGGATGATGTGTATGACGTGTAGATGAGGTGTAGTCTTGTACAGAGCCAGGTCGACCATTCCTGAGAGAGTATGGTTAATTGAACCCAACCATCAAAGTGCACAGGTAACCACTGTCTAGTATTCAAATCCGTATAAAAGTAACTACCTTTGCTAGGATTTGAACCAGGAACCTTCGTCTCCAAAAATCAGCTGTTAAACAGCTGATTTTGGTGACGACTTTACTTTTAGATCAATCCGGTGGGTTCAATATAATAATGAACAGAACTTTGTATGTGAAAACAAATTAGTCACATCAATATGTCGGACAGATTATTATTAATAATAACAGAATCGTTTATTTCAAAAACCCCATAAGTAACAAAAATGAAATTTTCGGTAAACTGAGAAAAACTACCTGGATTAATAAGCTTAATATTTACATGAGTGGTTTCATGCTTATATTAAAGTACATATCAAAACACATCTTTCAGTATAAAATAACTGTGTTTTTCTTTTTTATTTTGTTAGAAATTTCATTAAATATGGTGCTGTACTTATGGTGTTTTTAAAGTAAACAATTTTTTTTTTTACAAAAATAAAACAGAAACAGTGTTTTTATAAAAAAAAAAACATTTTTTTTTTACTAAAAATTTCTATATTAATTCATATTTTAAATATAATAAGTAGTTCGTTATACATTATTTGATTTTTTTTAAATTACATCAATTTTCGTCATTAAATATGATGCTGTACTTAAGGTGTTTTTAAAATAAACAATTTTTTTGTACAAAAATAAAACAGAAACAGTGTTCTTATAAAAGAAAACATTTTTTTTTTACTAAAAATTTCAATATTAATTCATATTTTAAATATAATAAGTAGTTCGTGATACGTTATTTGATTTTTTTTAAATTACATCAATTTTCGTCAAACTCGTCATATGTTTCATTCTCCATTGTTGGCCATTGGTAGATTTCTTCATAAAATGATTTCTTTTCCTCGGGTATATACTGAATAACTTTTTTTAAATCGTTGATGTTTTTAATATGAATTTTTACAGGATTTTGATATGCAGGTTCTGCTGGAAATGCGAGATGCTGCTACAGTGTATTTTTTGATATTCTCAATGTAAAATGAAAATTTGATACACCATCGATGAACTGAGAACACTTTACTTTACCCAGATGTTCAGTAGAATGGTGAAATTCATTATACTTTGAAACTAGGAGTCACATAACCCTCAAAACAGCTGATAGATTGATCAGCTGATAGCAAGTTTGTTGCAGAAAGCCCATATCTACAGTACATATGGGGTTTCTGAAATAAACACTCGATTTTGTAAATTTCATCTGCCTATTACTTTGCCTTTAAAAGTTGTATATATGGTGTTACTGTACCAAACGGTGTATTTTCATCAATAAAGCATGGAAAACACAAAAAGTCATTTTTGACAAAAATGTCACTTATGGGGTTTTTGAAATAAAAGACTCACAGTGAAAACGAAGCGTAGTGACCGTGACCGTGCGTGAGTCGCACATTACAGTAGCGACTGTATACTTTTGTGACTGTACCGTCGTTGCACGGCGAGGGGTGAAGAGTGGAGTAGAAAAACACCGAAAATGCTTGCACCAATTCGAATTGTCTGGACCAACCCAGTGTTGTTATATGATTAAACATAGGTTATATTTAACATTATTTACTTTGACAAGAAAATGTCGCGTGAGTATTTTAAAACAGATTTTCTTTTTGATAACATAATAATTTAAGAAAAAACATTAGTTAGAGAAATTTGATAATGTGTACCTACAAAATTTTACTAAAAAACATAATAATACATAGAACAAAAATTAGCGTAGTCTAGACAATTTATTAAAAATAAAAAACAAATAATAATGTACGATAAACAAAATGTAATCTTTAAAAACTTGTTTGCATGAATAACAAAAATGAGAACAACGTAAAATAAAATAAATTATAAAAGTAAGATTTTAAAGTTTGATAAACTCTGTACTACTACAATAAAAAAAAACAAATATATGGAAAATTTTTACGTTTATAATTTTTTCATTTGTTGTTGTTCTTAGGTAATCAGCCGAAAGGCTGGTTTGAACCTGTAAAGGTTTTACTAAGTAAAATGAATAAGCAATAATATCAAATAAATAAATTTAGTGCTAATTTTAGAACCCACCGGGTTGGTCTAGAGGTAAAAGTCGTCGCCAAAATCAGCTGTTTAATAGCTGATTTTCGGAGACGAAGGTTCCTGGTTCAAATCCTAGTAAAGCTAGTTACTTTTATACGGATTTGAATACTAGACAGTGGTTACCGGTGTACTTTGATGGTTGGGGTTTAATTAACCATACTCTTTCAGGAATGGTCGGCCTGGGTCTGTACAAGACTACACCTTATTTACATGTCATACACATCATACTCATCTCATTGGGTTATGGGGTTGCTTATTGTTCTGAATTGAACAGATTGCAACGTACACAAATAAGGAATAATAAAAAAAAAATCTGGTGTGAAACACTCACACAACTTTCTCTTGCCAATGCAAATAATTAACAATAAACCTAACATTATTAATAAAATATTAGAAATAAACAAAAACTAACCTCAAAAACATAACCTTATTTTAATCACGAGTGAATGACGCAAAATGACAATCGAACTCAGTTTGGCTTAAAAATACGGAAAATCACGCTTTCACGCTAAACTAGGCTCTGTAGAGAAAAATGCTCTAAACAAAAGTTGTAGATCTTTTAATTTTCTATAACTTTTATTATATATACTTTTGTCGTAAAATGCATACTAAGACCGAAATGTTAAAAAAATCGATTTTTCTCACGTTTTCGTGAGAAAAAAAACAGAAAATCGCAAATTACCGCTAAACTAAGCGTTATACAAAAAAATGTTTGAAACAGAAGTTGTAGGTTTTTAAATTCTCTACAACTTTTATTATATAAGTTTTTGCACTGAAATTTATATTAAAGCCGTAATCTTAAAAAAACAACGTTTTTACGTAAAAACAGCCTCACCGAGAATTTCAGCAAACATGGCGCCTACCCTATCTTGTAGAGAATAAAAAATTAAGTAAAATAGGCGATTTTAAAAAAAATCGTAGGACCAGTTTTTGAGAAAATCGCAAAAAACTGAAAAATTATACGAATAAACTACTACTTCCGGTCGACCGATTTTGATGAAAATGTTCGTGTCGCGTCCGGTAGTGGTATGTAACTTAAGTTTCAAGTTTCAAGTTCGTACGATGTTCCGTTCTTGAGATATTCTGTTCACACACACACACACAGACACACAGACACACAGACACACACACAGACACACAGACACACACACAGACCAATCGCTAAAAACATGTTTTTTGGGTTCAGGGGGTCTGAAAACGTATAGATCCGGTGAAAACTCGATTTCGAAAAATCGACATGAAAACAATACTTTCCTTCCTATATATTCATATAGGCAAGAGAAAGTAAAAATTAAGATAAGTGAAATTTGTAACTATCCAATTTGAATTGAAAAATCAAATATTTATCATTGGCTCTACAGTATAAATGGTAAATAATTATTTAATTATATATTTTCTGAATTTACTGAACTTTTTTATTATTTTTAAATCATGTGGAAGAGAGTTGTATATTTTGGGTGCAATAAATTCATACATCCTGGGTTTGAATCCCACTCAGGCACAGCATATTTTCATACGTTACAAAATATCATTTCATCCTCCATCGTACAAAAGTTACACCCCAACGTCGTCGCTAATGACCGTTGTAGTTGATGCGACGTTAAATAAATGAATTAAAAAAAAAAAATCTGGTGTGAAACACTCACACAACTTTCTCTTGCCAATGCAAATATTTAACAATAAACCTAACATTAGTAATAAAACATTAAAAATAAACAAAAAACCAAACTCAATAAACATAACCTTATTTTAATCATGAGTGAAAGACGCAAAATGAAAATCGACCTCAGTTTGGCTTAAAAATACGGAAAATCACTCTTTCACGCTAAACTAGGCTCTGTAGAGAAAAATGCTTTAATTAAAAGTTGTAGATCTTTTAATTTCCTTTAAATTTGATGATATACACTTTTGTCGTAAAATGCTTACTAACCTTTTGAGGACTACGAACGTACGGGTACGTTTACCGCTCTGCGACGGTAAAGGACTAGGCACGTACGGGTACGTTTCATGTTTTCCGGTCCAAAATACTATGAACGCACCGGTACGTTTGGTTTTGTTTTTATACTTGAGCTGACATCTATCATTATCTCCATGTACTACATGTTATAAACGAATAATTAATTTAGTAGGCTTTGTTTTATGCGATTGAAACAGCACGTGTGTTTTGTCTAACCTAACTTATGAGTTCGGAAAAGGTTTTATAGTTGTATTAGCTTCTTGCTACCGTTTGTTTACTAAACAGAATACTTATTTATAGTTTACTAATAAATAATTTTTATTTCTTGTGAATATAAGTGTGTTTTATTATAATGTAAATCGTGTTTCGTGTATATATTTGTTTTATTTTGAACGTTTCATTTCATTGTTTATTTTGTATATACGAGTGTAAATGGCTAGTTTTAGTGGTAGGCGTCTACGGGATGACGATATATTACAATATATTACTAATCCCGATTCAGACATTGAAAATTACAATGAGAGTGATAGTGAAAATTTATTTTATGTACGGTACGATATTTCAAGTTCCGAAACTGATACCGACATTTATGTGTAGATTTATGTGTAAAGACTGTGACGTGGCCCTTTGTGTATATCCTTGTTTTCGAGATTATCATACGTGTGTACATTTCTAATAACATTATAATTTTTCATAGACTATAAGTGTAATAAATAATGTAGTGTATACGTGTTTTATTAGTGTGTAATATTTTTTTATAGTTTTTTGACAATGTAGTGTAGTGACATTTTTGACTATAAAGTTTTTGACGTAGGATTTTGCGGATACATTTACTTTATGCGGTGAGTGTGTAAAAACCATAACTGTGCATGTAATCTCTTTTTATTTGGGCATTTAGCATGTGTTGATTTATTTTCATAGTAAATAAATATATTATAAGTGTTCTTTCTTTCTGTTTAGTGTATTTTCTTCACTATAAAACCAAATATTATACGCGTACATAGAGGGACACACGCGTGTATGTGTGCGCGCGCATGCACGTATGGGCGCTTGACTGTGCGGGTGAGGGTTATTTACGTGTACAAGTATTCATGGGGTGGAGGTCTGTAAAAAAAAGCAGAAAATAATAAATAAAGGGAAGTAGAAATAGACGAAAAACCTAAAAAAAAAACTCAGGCTGTGAGCCCAGTTCTAGGTTGAAAAACATAGTCCTCAAAAGGCTAAGGCCGAAATGTTAAAAAAATCGATTTTTCACACGTTTTCGTAAGAAAAAAACATAAAATCGCTAATTACTGCTAAACTAAGCATTATACAAAAATATGTTTGAAATAAAAGTTGTAGGATTTTAAATTGTGTACAACTTTTATTATTTACATTTTTGCGCTTAAATGCATATTAAAGCCGTAATCTTAAAAAAACTATGTTTTTACGCAAAAACGCCCCACCCAGAATTACAGCAAACATGACGCCTACCCTATCATGTAGAGAATAAAAAATTTAGTAAACCAGGCGATTTTAAAAAAAACCGTAGGACCAGTTTTTGAGAAAATCGCAAAAAAGTGAAAAATTACACGAATAAACTACTACTTCCGGTTGACCGATTTTGATGACAATGTTCGTGTCGGGTCCGGTAGTAGTATGTAACTTAAGTTTCAAGTTTCAAGTTCGTACGATGTTCCGTTCTTGAGATATTCTGTTCACACACAGACACACAGACACACACACAAACCAATCGCTAAAAACATGTTTTTTTTGGGTTCAGGGGGTCTAAAAACGTATAGATCCGGTGAAAACTTGATTTCGAAAAATCGACATAAAACAATACTTTCCTTCCTATAAATTCATATAGGCAAGAGAAAGTAAAAATTCATACATTTTGTTGTACATTACGTCTGTTTCTCAAGTGTAAGTCCTGGCAGTTTTTACTTTCTCTTGCCTATATGAATATATAGGAAGGAAAGTATTGTTTTCATGTCGATTTTTCGAAATCGAGTTTTCACCGGATCTATACGTTTTCAGACCCCCTGAACCCAAAAAACATGTTTTTAGCGATTGGTCTGTGTGTGTGTCTGTGTGTGTGTGTGTGTGTCTGTGTGTGTGTCTGTGTGTGAACAGAATATCTCAAGAACGGAACATCGTACGAACTTGAAACTTGAAACTTAAGTTACATACCACTACCGGACGCGACACGAACATTTTCATCAAAATCGGTCAACCGGAAGTAGTAGTAACTTAGTTTATTCGTATAATTTTTCAGTTTTTTGCGATTTTCTCAAAAACTGGTCCTACGATTTTTTTTAAAATCGCCTATTTTACTCAATTTTTGATTCTCTACAAGATAGGGTAGGCGCCATGTTTGCTGAAATTCTCGGTGAGGCTGTTTTCACGTAAAAACGTTGTTTTTTTAAGATTACGGCTTTAATATAAATTTTAGCGCAAAAACTTATATAATAAAAGTTGTAGAGAATTTAAAAACCTACAACTTCTGTTTCAAACATTTTTTTGTATAACGCTTAGTTTAGCGGTAATTTGCGATTTTCTGTTTTTTTCTCACGAAAACGTGAGAAAAATCGATTTTTTTAACATTTCGGTCTTAGTATGCATTTTACGACAAAAGTATATATAATAAAAGTTATAGAAAATTAAAAGATCTACAACTTTTGTTTAGAGCATTTTTCTCTAAAGAGCCTAGTTTAGAGAGAAAGAGTGATTTTCCGTATTTTTAAACCAAACTGAGTTCGAATTTCATTTTGCGTGTTTCACTCATGATTGAAATATGGTTATATTTTTGAGATTAGTTGTTTGTTTATTTCTAATGTTTTATTACTAATGTTAGGTTTATTGTTAATTATTTATATTGGCAAGAGAAAGTTGTGTGAGTGTTTCACACCAGATTTTTTTCGTCGGTTTTTAGCATTATTAAGGAGAGACTGAACTTTGTATCCCGTTAATGTTAAATTTGCTATTTTTAAGTACATTTTTCACAGGATTGGTAAACGATAAGGCATTTAAAATTTTACTTATTTATAAATATCGGGTTTCTCTAGCTATTTACATTTTTTTCAATTTAATTTGTTGATCCATAAAGTTAAAAATCTGGTGTGAAACACTCACACAACTTTCTCTTGCCAGTGAAAATAATTAACAATTAACCTAACATTAGTAATAAACCATAAGAAATAAACAAAAAACTAACCTCAAAAAACATAACCTAATTTTAATCATGAGTGAAAGACGCAAAATGAAAATGAACCTCATTTTGGCTTAGAAATACGGAAAATCACTCTTTCTCTCTAAACTAGGCTCTGTAGAGAAAAATGCTTTAAATAAAAGTTGTAGATCTTTTAATTTTCTATAAATTTAATTATATACACTTTTGTCGTAAAATGCATACTAAGGCCGAAATGTTTAAAAAATAAATTTTTCTCACGTTTTCGTGAGAAAAAAACAGAAAATTGCTTATTACCGCTAAACTAAGCGTTATACAAAAAAATGTTTAGAATAAAAGTTGTAGAATTTTAAATTCTCTACAACTTTTGTTATATAACGTTTTGCGCTAAAATGCATATTAAAGCCGCAATCTTAAAAAGAAAATGTTTTTACGTAAAAACAGCCTCACGCAGAATTTCAGCAAACATGGCGCCTACCCTATCTTGTAGAGCATAAAAAATTTAGTAAACCAGGCGATTTTAAAAAAAATCGTAGGACCAGTTTTTGAGAAAATCGCAAAAAAGTGAAAAATTATACGAATAAACTACTACTTCCGGTTGACCGATTTTGATGAAAATGTTCGTGTCGGGTCCGGTAGTGGTATGTAACTTAAGTTTCAAATTTCAAGTTCGTACGATGTTCCGTTCTTGAGATATTCTGTTCACACACAGACACACAGACACACACACACACACACACACACACACACACACACACACACACACACACACACACACACACACACACACACACACACACACACACACACACACACACACACACACACACGCACACACAGACCAATCGCTAAAAACATGTTTTTTGGGTTCAGGGGCTCTGAAAACGTATAGATCCGGTGAAAACTCGATTTCGAAAAATCGACATGAAAACAATACTTTCCTTCCTATATATTAATATAGGCAAGAGAAAGTAAAAATAGAATAACGAATAATATAAAATTTTTACAAATTTTTCCTACGGTATTTAACACATTATTAATTTTTACAGAATTTGAGAAAGTCATTAAAATGCCAGAATATTTTCATATGCGAGATTAATAACTGGTATAAATTTCAGCCTGTTAGGTTTAATGGTTTTCGAGAAAAATGTTCCTAAATGTTAAAAATTTAAATTTGCGGGAACATGTGAGAAAACAAAACGGCACAAATCAAAAACAAAATAATAACAGAAACAAGTGAATTTTCCTTCAACAGTTGGTTAGAAAGATCAACCAATTGGCTGAGAGTATTAAAAACAGTAATGAAGATTTATTTTAAAAGTACTAAAATTCCCTTTGCTCTAAAACGATCCGTATAAAATTATGAAAAATCTGGTGTGAAACACTCACACAACTTTCTCTTGCAAATGCAAATAATTAATAATAAACCTAACATTATTAATAAAATATTATAAATAAACAAAAACTAACCTAAAAACATAACCTTATTTTAATCATGAGTGAATGACGCAAAATGAAAATCAACCTCAGTTTGGCTTAAAAAAAACGGAAAATCACACTTTCACGCTAAACTAGGCTCTGTAGAGAAACATTCTCTAAATAAAAGTTGTAGATCTCTTAATTTTCTATAAATTTTAATATATACACTTTTGTCATAAATAGCATAACTAAGGCCGAAATCTAAAAAAAATCGATTTTTCACACGTTTTCGTGAGAAAAAAAACAGAAAATCGCTAATTACCGCTTATACAAAAAAATGTTTGAAATAAAAGTTGTAGGACTTTAAATTCTCTACAACTTTTATTATATACATTTTTGCGCTTAAATGCATATTAAAGCTGTAATCTTAAAAAAAAACAATTTTTTTTACATGAAAACAGCCTGACCAAGAATTTCAGCAAACATTGCGCCTACCCTATCTTGTAGAGAATAAAAAATTGAGTAAATGAGGCGATTTTAAAAAAAATCGTAGGACCAGTTTTTGAGAAAATCGCAAAAAAGTGAAAAATTGTACGAATTATCTACTACTTCCGGTTGACCGATTTTGATGAAAATGTTTGTGTCGAGTCCGGTAAGGGTATGTAACTTAAATTTTAAGTTTCAAGTTCGTACGATGTTCCGTTCTTGAGATATTTTGTATACACACACACACACACACACAGACCACTCGCTAAAAACATGTTTTTTGGATTCAGGGGGTCCGAAAACGTATAGATCTGGTGAAAACTCGATTTCTTAAAATCGACATGAAAACAATACTTTCCTTCCTATATATTCATATAGGCAAGAGAAAGTAAAAATATTCGTTCTTGGTGTCTCGATAAGTTTTCTGGGTAAACCTCCTCCTAAAACCTTAATTTTTTCCATTAAAATACTATTTTTTTCACGTAATTTAAAGTTTTTGTGGTTGAACCGACAATCGAAATTTTCAGTAAAAACCATCATACAGTCTCATCTTAAATTAGGAACGTGGCATACAACACATAAGTAATTCAATAAGATAAGAACACGTATTATTTTTTTATTTTTTGTCAGTTAATTTATAAAAGTAGGCTTAATAACGTCAGTCATTTACGAACTCAGAAAACATTGCTAAGGAATAATGATGTCGACTGAATAATAACATACAACATACTACGACGTTGTCATTTTTTATTACTTGTTAAACGCTTTTATTTAGCTTACTCTTGGATCCATCAAATCTTGCAACTTAAAATTTTAATACTTCTACCGTATCAATATGAATCAAACTTTGCACACTTGTTTATCTTCGATGACAATACGCTGTGGAGGTGTTTGTAAAAAAAAATTTCAAAAAAATTACAAAAAAATTTTAAAATTTTTTTAAAGAAACGCTTTTAACAATTACTTAAAAAAATTAACTAAAAAGAAAAAAATAAAAAAAATCGCAGAAAAAAAAATTACAAAAAAATTAAAAAAAAATTTTAAGAAACGCTTTTATTTAACAATTAATCAAAAGAAAAATGAACTAAAAAGAAAAAAAGAAAAAATTTTACAAAAAAAAAAACAATCGCAGACATTACAGTTAAAATAAAAGCGTGGCGCATTAATATATATATAATATTTATTGTAAAATATTCGTTGTAATAAAATATTCGTTGTAATATTTATTGTAAAATATTCGTTGTAATATTATATTCGTTGTAATA
Source organism: Catonia carolina (assembly GCA_035578175.1). Classification (NCBI taxonomy): domain Eukaryota; kingdom Metazoa; phylum Arthropoda; class Insecta; order Hemiptera; family Achilidae; genus Catonia; species Catonia carolina. Next base: position 15,354,968 of record JAQMRL010000015.1, read on the forward strand.
AAATATTCGTTGTAATAATATATATATTAATGCGCCACGCTTTTATTTTAACTGTAATGTCTGTGATTGTTTTTTTTTTGTAAAATTTTTTATTTTTTTCATTTTAGTTCATTTTTCTTTTGATTAATTGTTAAATAAATCTTTTATTACATCTTTTATTAATCTTTTATAATAAAGCTTTTCTTAAAAATTTTTTTTTGATATTTTTGTTTTTCAAAAGTTCAAATAATAATTTTTTTATAACAATCTGCATGTAGCCTATGCAGAATCCCACAAAATATCTCGTTACAAGTTTCTTAAATTCAAAACCAAAAATTTGTCACTCATAATGTAGCCTAATTTAATTTTTCGTACTTTTTCAATGTGTTAGGGAAGTTTTCAGTCACCAATTTTGTTCAGTTTTTTACTTGATACTATTGTAGATATATCAATAATGGGCAGGCGCGGATCCAGGACTTTGGCTTGGGTGGCGAACGGGGGGTTGGGGTACACCCCCCAACCTAAGAGGGGTCCGGTGGTCCTCCCCCGGAAAATTTTTGTATTTTTGAGTTCAAAATAACGTTTGATAGCTCTATTTTTCGAAGATTGCTTGATAATACTTAAGTCACATTAAAGTTGAAAAGTACCCGTCTTTTGGTACGTGCCGGCTGGTACCAGCCATGTTGGTTTTTATGTAGTTGTAACCTCTGTTACTGGTTACATTGCTTATTTTGAATTTCGTACCGTGGTTTATGTCGTTATTTGCTTGACTGTACGCCTGCTCCATCTCTCGGCTGTTTTTGGTATTACGTGTGGCGATTTAGTAGTGGTAATTGTCTCTTATCTACCTGCTTTTGTTATCTCTCGAAAATCAGCTGTTTCAAGTAAAACGTACTTTTTCCTTCTCTGTGTTAGACTTACCGTTACGATGATATGTTGAATTTGTCCGCCGTAAATAAAATAAAATTTTCAAGTGCTTTTTAAAATGTCGTGATTTGTTTTTTTGGAAGCATTTTTCTAAAATGCAGCGCTGTAAAGTATTGCGGATCTGTTTGGCAGTTTTTTTGTTTATTTTTTTTAAATAATGTTCTCTACGTATAAAAGGCTATTTTCAACTTGTTTAATTCTGCTTTAATCAATGCCCAGACACGTATTTTCAATTTTCACCAGCGACATAAAAAGGGTGTACGAGTGTTGAAGAATGTTTTTTTTATAAATTCTACCATGTATTTATATATATATATATATTCTACTCGAACCTTGACTGAAAATCAAACTACGTTAAGTATCTATTATTTGTTATGCTGATCTCATCTGGTATGTAAATTTTTTTTATTTTTTTAATCAACCATCAATTTACCAATGTTCTACGATTGTTCTCACTACTATGCATTGGCTGCATGTTTGGGCAAACTTTTCTGATTTTTATTTTCACTGAACTGTGGACCAGCACCTGATTTTCACCAGTTTTTTTTATATATCTTTTTTTCTTTAAAAGATAAATATATATTGTTGTTTTGTTATTTTGAATGAACTTTTTATATATATTTAAAGCTTATAAATTTTATTAATAAAACAAAACACTTTTTGGATTTGGACTTATAATATTAATAAAAACAAATAATTAAATAAAAACGTATTTCATTATGATTACTATTGTTATTTGATAGCAGACTATATCTATTCTTATAATGTCTGCATATTCGATTGTAAAAAAATGTTCTAAGCATATTTTTTTCTATTTTTTTTATTTGGATCCAAATTAACATTAAATTCAAATTTGCTGTAAAATTTTTTGATCATATTAATTCTGATTTAATACTATATTGTTTTTTTTAAAAATAGAGTCATTCTTAAATTGCTATAATTATTATATACCATATAATTGCTGTTTGGTAGTTAATTTGTTTAATAAGAATCTATTTTCATTAAACTTTGTTAATTTCATTTTATTTTTTTTATTGTATTGCTACAACCATACCCAGTACGTTTCCTCTTTTGTATCTCTTCCCTGATATCCTGGGAAAGATTACAAAGTGGTATTGCAGAACGTGGTTACGTTCTTTTTTTTATATTGTTGCTGGAGGTGTGGTTGTGGAAAGAAGTTCTCTACTGTTGGAAATTTCTGTGCTGGGTGTAGGTTTTATTATGGCTGCTGTGAGTCGTACCTTTTCTATAGATCATCTCACTCGAGATGATTTATTGTTTGAGTTGCGTAGTCGTGGCGTATATGTTGAAGGCTCTGTGAGTGAACTGAGGATCAAACTCAGGCGTGTTTTAGCCAATTGTGAAAACCCCTCTGTAGATTTTCTTACCGTGTTTTCTACGGAGAAAGAGTATCAAATGTTTACCTTAAGGATGCACAGCTTTGTGCAAGAAATCGACAATTTAGAAGCACCCGTTTCTGAGCGATTTTATAACGGCCTGAAAGGTAGATTTAGTTCGTTGTTAGGCAGGTTTGAGTTACTTAAAAGTTTAGCAACAAATGATCCTAACTTTACTGAAAAAATTGGGGATTTTGAAAATCATATGAAGTCATTAGGCGTTTCGGTTACTGCTATTGCTAACATGAGCATAGATTCGCCGGATCCCAGTCCTGGGGGTAGTGTCCCGGTTCCGAATATTGTAGGTGTTTCGGATGTCTTACCTCAATTGCCTAATATGCCTGTTCCTTTTAATGAGGGTGGCGTTAGGACATTAGCTGCTGGGGGATTATGTAATTCTCTATACGGTAAACTGCCGCACCCCGCGGAAAAATTATTAAATACGTTGCCAGTGTGCAACGGTTTTGATGTTGATAATTTATTAAGACTGTTTAAGATTTCTATTAATTTACTCGAGTCATTTCCTGATATAAGAAGAAGTATTCTTTCGCTTTTGTTGCCCTATGTCGCTAGCCCTTTGCGGGATTTTCTGGTCAAGCATATGGATAGCCAGTCCTTCCGTCACTTTCAGCAGGATGCGTTGTTGGCATTTGTCCCTGCTAGGCAATTGGTCCAGCTAAAACAAAATTTGTTTTTAAGATGTCAAAGGTCCGGGGAGGATTTGCATCGGTATGTTTCTGACGTTAAGGAGGCCGCGTCTGTTTTACAGCTCGATTTGGCGGAGATAGAGATTGTTAATACTATTTTGGATGGTTTGTCCCCTGAAACTAGATCCTGTCTTGTAATGTGTACTCGACCCACTAATTATATTGAACTGAACCAAATGTGTGTTCAGGTGGTGAATACCATGTTCACAGATCGTCAGCGGCAGAGAATTCAGCCCGACACGGTTAAGTTTGACTCTAGACCTAAAACTATTCCGGTGTGTCATTTTTGTCGCAAACCCGGGCATATCGTCGCTAATTGTTTTAAGAAGGCTGCAGTTGATAATAAGAATGGTAACTTCTCTGGAGCGAACGTCTCAAAAAACTAATTTGCAACGAGGTCGATCAAGTTAGCCTTCCTCGTTCTATTGTTGTCAAGTCTAACTCATCTAATGCATATGTCCCTACGTGCTATTTATGTGGTGTTATAGGCCATTATATATGGAAATGTCAGCATTTTGTAAAAGGTTTAAATCGTTTTCGCGTTATTGATTCCAATAAATTTGTTGCCGGTCGCGTTTGTGCCGTAACATCTGTCGTTGGTAATAATTATAGTAGTTGTGTTAAATGGCCCAAATATGTGACCAATATTCTGGAACATAAACGCGACAACATTATCGACGCGAATAGGGTAAGGTGTCGCCCTAAGGTCAATGTTGTTTTCGATTCATGTGACATTCCTGCCTTGTTGGACTCAGGATCAGTTAGATCATTTATGAGTCTTGCTGTTTTCAATAGCATTAACAATGTGCGTAATATTAAAAATATTAAAGAATCTAATCTCGTGTGTTCTTCTGCTACTAATTCCAAACTAGATGTTATATACGAAGTTTTGTGTAAAATTAAAATTGATCAGTTTACCTGGTGTTTCCCTGTTCTTGTTGCTGGTAACCTGGCTTGTCCATTTATACTAGGTTCCGATTTTTTTATTCATACTGGTCTCGTTTTGGATTTGTCTGCTTCTTCTTTTCATTTTAAATTCCGCCCTAAATTTAAAATGTGTTTATCCAATACTCAAGTTTCATCCATTTCTTATGTTCAACCGGATCAATCGCCCGACTCTATTTCTTCTGACTGGCATGTTCTTGTACAACATCTTGATCCTTTGCAACGTGAACGTGCTGTGGAGTTGTTTAAGGCGTTTCCTAATGTGCTTACCACTCGTTTGGGGTTAACACATCTTATTGAGTATGACATCAAGTTGTCTAGCTGTACCCCTGTTAAATCCCACCCTTATGTTTTGGCGCCGCCTAAGATGACCCTGTTGCGCGGTTTAATTGACAAGATGTTGGAGCAGGGCATCATTGAGCCGAGTAATTCTTCCTATGCCAGTCCGGCTTTTGTGGTCGCCAAAGAAGATAAAAAGCCTCGGATGGTAATCGATTACCGCAAGTTGAATAAGTTTGTCGATATTGAGGCTGTCCCCCTTCCTAACCTCCATTCCTGTTTTGATTGGTTTGGGAAGGCCAAATATTTCACCGTTTTAGATTTAAACTCTGCTTATCACCAAATCCCCCTTTCTAAAAATTCTAAACACGTTACCAGTTTTTGCACACCATGGATGCTGTATCAATTTACACGGATTCCCTTTGGTTTGGCCACTGGAGGCCAAGTGTTATCTAGGCTATTAGATAAAATTTTTCATGATGTGAAATTCAAGTATGTTTTTAATTTTTTGGATGACGTCCTAATATTCTCCGAGGATTTTGATACTCATCTGTCACATGTTCAAGATATTCTTAGTCGACTTTCACGTGCTGGTTTAACTGTTAATCCTAGTAAGGTTAAGTTTGCCGTGTACGAGGTGGGTTTTCTTGGACACCTGATCTCTGCGGGAGGTATTCGTGTTGATCCTGATAGGACTCTTGCTATTCAAAGTTTTCCCGTTCCTAATAATGCTAAGGCTGTATCCAGGTTTATAGGCATGGTGAATTTTTTTCCGCAAATTTATACCTCGTTTTTCTGATATAGCCGCCCCCCTCAACGCTCTCCGTGGAAAGAAAGCCAAGTTTAACTGGACGGAAGAGACTCAGAAGGCTTTTGTTGCATTAAAGGACGCTATTTGTCACCCTCCGGTGTTGAGAATACCTGATTTTGACCGGCCTTTCATTTTACAAACTGATGCGAGTTCCAACGCCTTGGGTGCTGTGTTATTGCAGGAGGTCGATGGTTCGAGACAGCCTATTGCCTATGCTTCGCGAAGTCTTACTCATCAGGAGAGAAAAGGTTCGGCGTACGAGCTTGAGTGCCTAGCCGTGGTCTATGGTATTGATAAATTTAGGCCTTATCTGGAGCACAGGGAATTTGAGCTAGAAACCGATAACCAAGCGCTATCCTGGCTGCTTGCTAGGCCAAGATCTTTGGGTAAGCTTGGGAGGTGGATTGCTAAGATAATGAGCATGAAGTTTAATGTTACCCACATTAAAGGCACGCAGAATGTTATTGCCGACACCTTGTCGCGCATGTTTGAAGAAGACGATGGGAGAGGAGAAGAAGAGAATGTGGAATGTTTTCCTATTTTAACCGATTTCCCGTTAGCCTTTTCCGATTTTTCGCAACACCAAGTTTCAGATCCCCTTTTGGCTAGTATCATTAAAAATTTGAAAGATGGTTCCGTCTCCGATAAGTATTTTTTGTCTAAAGGTGTTTTATGTGTCCACGCTTTCGGCCCCTTTCCGTCCCGTATTGTTTTACCCGCTACTCTTATTGATATGGTTTTCTCTTACTATCACGATTCATTGTTAGGTGGTCATTTAGGTTTCGTTAAGACACGCCGCAAAATCTCCCTTAATTTTTATTGGCCCTCTATGTCCCGTGATATCGAGCAGCGTGTCAGGTCTTGTGGTGTTTGTGCTACTAGTAAGCCATCACGTAACACTAAGTTAGGTTTTCTTGCCTCATCTGTTCCCGTACGCCTCTTTCACATGTTTCATGTTGACCATGTAGGCCCTTTACCCCGTACCCGCGGTGGTAATCGTTATATTTTGGTGGTCGTTGATACTTTTTCTAAATTTACTTGGCTTTGTCCCGTGCGAGAAGCCACCGCTAGCTCCACCATTAAGGCTCTCCGTGATTATATCTTTCAAAATTTTGGTTTTCCTGAAGTTATCATTACGGACAATGCTTCTTGTTTTACTTCCAATTTGTTTAGGAATTTCTTGTTTTCTGTGGGGGTTAAATTTTCTACCCTCTCCCCTTACCACCCACAGCCTTCCAATGCCGAACGCTTTAATCGTAATTTGAAAGCTGCTCTTATTGCGTACCATTCTCAGTCCCAAACTTCCTGGGATCTGTCTCTTAATTGGTTGCAATTGGCATTTAATACCTCTTTCCATGATTCCATCAAGGATTGTCCCTTTAATATTTTGTTCCGAATCCAACCTTCTTGTCCCTTGTAAAATTTATGGAAAATTAATGATTTACTGCCACGAAATCCTAAGTCTGTTATGGAAGTTTGGAATAGCGCCAAAAATAATCTTGTGAAGGCACGCGAGAAGTTTGCTGGTGTTTATAATAATGGAAGGAGGGAATGCCCTTTTAAAACTGGAGACTTAGTATGGTGTCAGAAGCACAACTTGAGTTCTGCCGTTAACAAGCAGGCCGCCAAGTTAATGACTCGTTGGGCTGGCCCATTCAAGGTGCTTAAGTTTCTGACTCCGGTCACCGTCGAATTAAGTCGTCCGAAAGAAGAATGTTGTGTCAGAAAGGCACATGTGTCGCAACTGAAGAAAGCGTACGGTCCGTACCGACCCGAAAATAATCCTTTGGATATGGAAGGAGAAATTGTTTGCGACGAGGTTTGTGATGAGTCCTTGTTTTTCCCGATTGTGTCTTGCCCGAATTTACGAAATTTCGATGTACCCTGATTTGCCTTTGTTTTGTTTGTTGGTTTTGTCAATTATTATTATTAGGGGTTTTACTCCTTTTCCTCGTGCACGATGGATTTTCTTTTACTCTGTTTGGTGAATTTTACTCCCGATGTTACTTTGCTGTTTTTGGGGTAGGTTTTGTTCTGCCTTTTCTGGGGTGTCATGGAGACGTCCGTGTCCCCTTCTGTGTCGTCTGTTTGACGATTTCGTCGGCTTTCGGCCCATTGTTTTGGACATAGTGAGTCCGTTGTGGCCTTTTGGCCAATTTGTTTACTGTTAGTTATTTGTTTCGGGTGTTAGGTTAGTCGGTTTTGGTTTTGGTTGTGGTTAGTTAGTTTTGGGTGTGCGTGTGTTGGTGCTTTCTTCCCTTGGTTGGGCGGAAACCACCAGCGCCGCCACTGTGGATCTTTGATGTCTTCTGGGACTGTTCACCTCTTCCTTTCGTTAGGCGGGTGGTGAGGGGTTCCGGGGGATTATCTTGATCCCTTTTCCCGGCTTTGTCGTTTCGGTCACGCGAAGGAGATGACCCTAACTACTCCTGTGGGGTTTTGTTGGGGGGTTGATGTGAGTCGTGCTCGGGGACGACTTAAAACTCCCCCTTTAGGTGTTCTGCTCTCGACATGGGCAAACTAAACCTGTGGTTCAGGTTTTGTTTGCCCTTGGCGGGGGGAGGCTGTAACCTCTGTTACTGGTTACATTGCTTATTTTGAATTTCGTACCGTGGTTTATGTCGTTATTTGCTTGACTGTACGCCTGCTCCATCTCTCGGCTGTTTTTGGTATTACGTGTGGCGATTTAGTAGTGGTAATTGTCTCTTATCTACCTGCTTTTGTTATCTCTCGAAAATCAGCTGTTTCAAGTAAAACGTACTTTTTCCTTCTCTGTGTTAGACTTACCGTTACGATATGTTGAATTTGTCCGCCGTAAATAAAATAAAATTTTCAAGTGCTTTTTAAAATGTCGTGATTTGTTTTTTTGGAAGCATTTTTCTAAAATGCAGCGCTGTAAAGTATTGCGGATCTGTTTGGCAGTTTTTTTGTTTATTTTTTTTAAATAATGTTCTCTACGTATAAAAGGCTATTTTCAACTTGTTTAATTCTGCTTTAATCAATGCCCAGACACGTATTTTCAATTTTCACCAGCGACATAAAAAGGGTGTACGAGTGTTGAAGAATGTTTTTTTATAAATTCTACCATGTATTTATATATATATATATATTCTACTCGAACCTTGACTGAAAATCAAACTACGTTAAGTATCTATTATTTGTTATGCTGATCTCATCTGGTATGTAAATTTTTTTTATTTTTTTAATCAACCATCAATTTACCAATGTTCTACGATTGTTCTCACTACTATGCATTGGCTGCATGTTTGGGCAAACTTTTCTGATTTTTATTTTCACTGAACTGTGGACCAGCACCTGATTTTCACCAGTTTTTTTTATATATCTTTTTTTCTTTAAAAGATAAATATATATTGTTGTTTTGTTATTTTGAATGAACTTTTTATATATATTTAAAGCTTATAAATTTTATTAATAAAACAAAACACTTTTTGGATTTGGACTTATAATATTAATAAAAACAAATAATTAAATAAAAACGTATTTCATTATGATTACTATTGTTATTTGATAGCAGACTATATCTATTCTTATAATGTCTGCATATTCGATTGTAAAAAAATGTTCTAAGCATATTTTTTTCTATTTTTTTTATTTGGATCCAAATTAACATTAAATTCAAATTTGCTGTAAAATTTTTTGATCATATTAATTCTGATTTAATACTATATTGTTTTTTTTAAAAATAGAGTCATTCTTAAATTGCTATAATTATTATATACCATATAATTGCTGTTTGGTAGTTAATTTGTTTAATAAGAATCTATTTTCATTAAACTTTGTTAATTTCATTTTATTTTTTTTATTGTATTGCTACAACCATACCCAGTACGTTTCCTCTTTTGTATCTCTTCCCTGATATCCTGGGAAAGATTACAAAGTGGTATTGCAGAACGTGGTTACGTTCTTTTTTTTATATTGTTGCTGGAGGTGTGGTTGTGGAAAGAAGTTCTCTACTGTTGGAAATTTCTGTGCTGGGTGTAGGTTTTATTATGGCTGCTGTGAGTCGTACCTTTTCTATAGATCATCTCACTCGAGATGATTTATTGTTTGAGTTGCGTAGTCGTGGCGTATATGTTGAAGGCTCTGTGAGTGAACTGAGGATCAAACTCAGGCGTGTTTTAGCCAATTGTGAAAACCCCTCTGTAGATTTTCTTACCGTGTTTTCTACGGAGAAAGAGTATCAAATGTTTACCTTAAGGATGCACAGCTTTGTGCAAGAAATCGACAATTTAGAAGCACCCGTTTCTGAGCGATTTTATAACGGCCTGAAAGGTAGATTTAGTTCGTTGTTAGGCAGGTTTGAGTTACTTAAAAGTTTAGCAACAAATGATCCTAACTTTACTGAAAAAATTGGGGATTTTGAAAATCATATGAAGTCATTAGGCGTTTCGGTTACTGCTATTGCTAACATGAGCATAGATTCGCCGGATCCCAGTCCTGGGGGTAGTGTCCCGGTTCCGAATATTGTAGGTGTTTCGGATGTCTTACCTCAATTGCCTAATATGCCTGTTCCTTTTAATGAGGGTGGCGTTAGGACATTAGCTGCTGGGGGATTATGTAATTCTCTATACGGTAAACTGCCGCACCCCGCGGAAAAATTATTAAATACGTTGCCAGTGTGCAACGGTTTTGATGTTGATAATTTATTAAGACTGTTTAAGATTTCTATTAATTTACTCGAGTCATTTCCTGATATAAGAAGAAGTATTCTTTCGCTTTTGTTGCCCTATGTCGCTAGCCCTTTGCGGGATTTTCTGGTCAAGCATATGGATAGCCAGTCCTTCCGTCACTTTCAGCAGGATGCGTTGTTGGCATTTGTCCCTGCTAGGCAATTGGTCCAGCTAAAACAAAATTTGTTTTTAAGATGTCAAAGGTCCGGGGAGGATTTGCATCGGTATGTTTCTGACGTTAAGGAGGCCGCGTCTGTTTTACAGCTCGATTTGGCGGAGATAGAGATTGTTAATACTATTTTGGATGGTTTGTCCCCTGAAACTAGATCCTGTCTTGTAATGTGTACTCGACCCACTAATTATATTGAACTGAACCAAATGTGTGTTCAGGTGGTGAATACCATGTTCACAGATCGTCAGCGGCAGAGAATTCAGCCCGACACGGTTAAGTTTGACTCTAGACCTAAAACTATTCCGGTGTGTCATTTTTGTCGCAAACCCGGGCATATCGTCGCTAATTGTTTTAAGAAGGCTGCAGTTGATAATAAGAATGGTAACTTCTCTGGAGCGAACGTCTCAAAAAACTAATTTGCAACGAGGTCGATCAAGTTAGCCTTCCTCGTTCTATTGTTGTCAAGTCTAACTCATCTAATGCATATGTCCCTACGTGCTATTTATGTGGTGTTATAGGCCATTATATATGGAAATGTCAGCATTTTGTAAAAGGTTTAAATCGTTTTCGCGTTATTGATTCCAATAAATTTGTTGCCGGTCGCGTTTGTGCCGTAACATCTGTCGTTGGTAATAATTATAGTAGTTGTGTTAAATGGCCCAAATATGTGACCAATATTCTGGAACATAAACGCGACAACATTATCGACGCGAATAGGGTAAGGTGTCGCCCTAAGGTCAATGTTGTTTTCGATTCATGTGACATTCCTGCCTTGTTGGACTCAGGATCAGTTAGATCATTTATGAGTCTTGCTGTTTTCAATAGCATTAACAATGTGCGTAATATTAAAAATATTAAAGAATCTAATCTCGTGTGTTCTTCTGCTACTAATTCCAAACTAGATGTTATATACGAAGTTTTGTGTAAAATTAAAATTGATCAGTTTACCTGGTGTTTCCCTGTTCTTGTTGCTGGTAACCTGGCTTGTCCATTTATACTAGGTTCCGATTTTTTTATTCATACTGGTCTCGTTTTGGATTTGTCTGCTTCTTCTTTTCATTTTAAATTCCGCCCTAAATTTAAAATGTGTTTATCCAATACTCAAGTTTCATCCATTTCTTATGTTCAACCGGATCAATCGCCCGACTCTATTTCTTCTGACTGGCATGTTCTTGTACAACATCTTGATCCTTTGCAACGTGAACGTGCTGTGGAGTTGTTTAAGGCGTTTCCTAATGTGCTTACCACTCGTTTGGGGTTAACACATCTTATTGAGTATGACATCAAGTTGTCTAGCTGTACCCCTGTTAAATCCCACCCTTATGTTTTGGCGCCGCCTAAGATGACCCTGTTGCGCGGTTTAATTGACAAGATGTTGGAGCAGGGCATCATTGAGCCGAGTAATTCTTCCTATGCCAGTCCGGCTTTTGTGGTCGCCAAAGAAGATAAAAAGCCTCGGATGGTAATCGATTACCGCAAGTTGAATAAGTTTGTCGATATTGAGGCTGTCCCCCTTCCTAACCTCCATTCCTGTTTTGATTGGTTTGGGAAGGCCAAATATTTCACCGTTTTAGATTTAAACTCTGCTTATCACCAAATCCCCCTTTCTAAAAATTCTAAACACGTTACCAGTTTTTGCACACCATGGATGCTGTATCAATTTACACGGATTCCCTTTGGTTTGGCCACTGGAGGCCAAGTGTTATCTAGGCTATTAGATAAAATTTTTCATGATGTGAAATTCAAGTATGTTTTTAATTTTTTGGATGACGTCCTAATATTCTCCGAGGATTTTGATACTCATCTGTCACATGTTCAAGATATTCTTAGTCGACTTTCACGTGCTGGTTTAACTGTTAATCCTAGTAAGGTTAAGTTTGCCGTGTACGAGGTGGGTTTTCTTGGACACCTGATCTCTGCGGGAGGTATTCGTGTTGATCCTGATAGGACTCTTGCTATTCAAAGTTTTCCCGTTCCTAATAATGCTAAGGCTGTATCCAGGTTTATAGGCATGGTGAATTTTTTTCCGCAAATTTATACCTCGTTTTTCTGATATAGCCGCCCCCCTCAACGCTCTCCGTGGAAAGAAAGCCAAGTTTAACTGGACGGAAGAGACTCAGAAGGCTTTTGTTGCATTAAAGGACGCTATTTGTCACCCTCCGGTGTTGAGAATACCTGATTTTGACCGGCCTTTCATTTTACAAACTGATGCGAGTTCCAACGCCTTGGGTGCTGTGTTATTGCAGGAGGTCGATGGTTCGAGACAGCCTATTGCCTATGCTTCGCGAAGTCTTACTCATCAGGAGAGAAAAGGTTCGGCGTACGAGCTTGAGTGCCTAGCCGTGGTCTATGGTATTGATAAATTTAGGCCTTATCTGGAGCACAGGGAATTTGAGCTAGAAACCGATAACCAAGCGCTATCCTGGCTGCTTGCTAGGCCAAGATCTTTGGGTAAGCTTGGGAGGTGGATTGCTAAGATAATGAGCATGAAGTTTAATGTTACCCACATTAAAGGCACGCAGAATGTTATTGCCGACACCTTGTCGCGCATGTTTGAAGAAGACGATGGGAGAGGAGAAGAAGAGAATGTGGAATGTTTTCCTATTTTAACCGATTTCCCGTTAGCCTTTTCCGATTTTTCGCAACACCAAGTTTCAGATCCCCTTTTGGCTAGTATCATTAAAAATTTGAAAGATGGTTCCGTCTCCGATAAGTATTTTTTGTCTAAAGGTGTTTTATGTGTCCACGCTTTCGGCCCCTTTCCGTCCCGTATTGTTTTACCCGCTACTCTTATTGATATGGTTTTCTCTTACTATCACGATTCATTGTTAGGTGGTCATTTAGGTTTCGTTAAGACACGCCGCAAAATCTCCCTTAATTTTTATTGGCCCTCTATGTCCCGTGATATCGAGCAGCGTGTCAGGTCTTGTGGTGTTTGTGCTACTAGTAAGCCATCACGTAACACTAAGTTAGGTTTTCTTGCCTCATCTGTTCCCGTACGCCTCTTTCACATGTTTCATGTTGACCATGTAGGCCCTTTACCCCGTACCCGCGGTGGTAATCGTTATATTTTGGTGGTCGTTGATACTTTTTCTAAATTTACTTGGCTTTGTCCCGTGCGAGAAGCCACCGCTAGCTCCACCATTAAGGCTCTCCGTGATTATATCTTTCAAAATTTTGGTTTTCCTGAAGTTATCATTACGGACAATGCTTCTTGTTTTACTTCCAATTTGTTTAGGAATTTCTTGTTTTCTGTGGGGGTTAAATTTTCTACCCTCTCCCCTTACCACCCACAGCCTTCCAATGCCGAACGCTTTAATCGTAATTTGAAAGCTGCTCTTATTGCGTACCATTCTCAGTCCCAAACTTCCTGGGATCTGTCTCTTAATTGGTTGCAATTGGCATTTAATACCTCTTTCCATGATTCCATCAAGGATTGTCCCTTTAATATTTTGTTCCGAATCCAACCTTCTTGTCCCTTGTAAAATTTATGGAAAATTAATGATTTACTGCCACGAAATCCTAAGTCTGTTATGGAAGTTTGGAATAGCGCCAAAAATAATCTTGTGAAGGCACGCGAGAAGTTTGCTGGTGTTTATAATAATGGAAGGAGGGAATGCCCTTTTAAAACTGGAGACTTAGTATGGTGTCAGAAGCACAACTTGAGTTCTGCCGTTAACAAGCAGGCCGCCAAGTTAATGACTCGTTGGGCTGGCCCATTCAAGGTGCTTAAGTTTCTGACTCCGGTCACCGTCGAATTAAGTCGTCCGAAAGAAGAATGTTGTGTCAGAAAGGCACATGTGTCGCAACTGAAGAAAGCGTACGGTCCGTACCGACCCGAAAATAATCCTTTGGATATGGAAGGAGAAATTGTTTGCGACGAGGTTTGTGATGAGTCCTTGTTTTTCCCGATTGTGTCTTGCCCGAATTTACGAAATTTCGATGTACCCTGATTTGCCTTTGTTTTGTTTGTTGGTTTTGTCAATTATTATTATTAGGGGTTTTACTCCTTTTCCTCGTGCACGATGGATTTTCTTTTACTCTGTTTGGTGAATTTTACTCCCGATGTTACTTTGCTGTTTTTGGGGTAGGTTTTGTTCTGCCTTTTCTGGGGTGTCATGGAGACGTCCGTGTCCCCTTCTGTGTCGTCTGTTTGACGATTTCGTCGGCTTTCGGCCCATTGTTTTGGACATAGTGAGTCCGTTGTGGCCTTTTGGCCAATTTGTTTACTGTTAGTTATTTGTTTCGGGTGTTAGGTTAGTCGGTTTTGGTTTTGGTTGTGGTTAGTTAGTTTTGGGTGTGCGTGTGTTGGTGCTTTCTTCCCTTGGTTGGGCGGAAACCACCAGCGCCGCCACTGTGGATCTTTGATGTCTTCTGGGACTGTTCACCTCTTCCTTTCGTTAGGCGGGTGGTGAGGGGTTCCGGGGGATTATCTTGATCCCTTTTCCCGGCTTTGTCGTTTCGGTCACGCGAAGGAGATGACCCTAACTACTCCTGTGGGGTTTTGTTGGGGGGTTGATGTGAGTCGTGCTCGGGGACGACTTAAAACTCCCCCTTTAGGTGTTCTGCTCTCGACATGGGCAAACTAAACCTGTGGTTCAGGTTTTGTTTGCCCTTGGCGGGGGGAGGCTGTAACCTCTGTTACTGGTTACATTGCTTATTTTGAATTTCGTACCGTGGTTTATGTCGTTATTTGCTTGACTGTACGCCTGCTCCATCTCTCGGCTGTTTTTGGTATTACGTGTGGCGATTTAGTAGTGGTAATTGTCTCTTATCTACCTGCTTTTGTTATCTCTCGAAAATCAGCTGTTTCAAGTAAAACGTACTTTTTCCTTCTCTGTGTTAGACTTACCGTTACGATATGTTGAATTTGTCCGCCGTAAATAAAATAAAATTTTCAAGTGCTTTTTAAAATGTCGTGATTTGTTTTTTTGGAAGCATTTTTCTAAAATGCAGCGCTGTAAAGTATTGCGGATCTGTTTGGCAGTTTTTTTGTTTATTTTTTTTAAATAATGTTCTCTACGTATAAAAGGCTATTTTCAACTTGTTTAATTCTGCTTTAATCAATGCCCAGACACGTATTTTCAATTTTCACCAGCGACATAAAAAGGGTGTACGAGTGTTGAAGAATGTTTTTTTATAAATTCTACCATGTATTTATATATATATATATATTCTACTCGAACCTTGACTGAAAATCAAACTACGTTAAGTATCTATTATTTGTTATGCTGATCTCATCTGGTATGTAAATTTTTTTTATTTTTTTAATCAACCATCAATTTACCAATGTTCTACGATTGTTCTCACTACTATGCATTGGCTGCATGTTTGGGCAAACTTTTCTGATTTTTATTTTCACTGAACTGTGGACCAGCACCTGATTTTCACCAGTTTTTTTTATATATCTTTTTTTCTTTAAAAGATAAATATATATTGTTGTTTTGTTATTTTGAATGAACTTTTTATATATATTTAAAGCTTATAAATTTTATTAATAAAACAAAACACTTTTTGGATTTGGACTTATAATATTAATAAAAACAAATAATTAAATAAAAACGTATTTCATTATGATTACTATTGTTATTTGATAGCAGACTATATCTATTCTTATAATGTCTGCATATTCGATTGTAAAAAAATGTTCTAAGCATATTTTTTTCTATTTTTTTTATTTGGATCCAAATTAACATTAAATTCAAATTTGCTGTAAAATTTTTTGATCATATTAATTCTGATTTAATACTATATTGTTTTTTTTAAAAATAGAGTCATTCTTAAATTGCTATAATTATTATATACCATATAATTGCTGTTTGGTAGTTAATTTGTTTAATAAGAATCTATTTTCATTAAACTTTGTTAATTTCATTTTATTTTTTTTATTGTATTGCTACAACCATACCCAGTACGTTTCCTCTTTTGTATCTCTTCCCTGATATCCTGGGAAAGATTACATAGTCACTTAAAAATACTACTCAGATTCAGATTTATTTTTCGTATTTCAGATTTCTCAACATTTTTCGCATACCACTTGTTCAGTAGGGGGGGACGACGATCGCCCCCTGGATCCGCGCCTGAAATCGGGCAGGTGGAATGTTAAGTTATTTGCACTCGATCTGTTGGTTCCAGAGCTACATACATTCTGTTTACATTCTGTTACATTCTGTTTCTTATCATATAGACAGCCAATTATACATATATATTTTTTGTAATCCCTAATTTGTGTACGTTGCAATCTGCTCAATTCAGAATAATAAGCAACCCCATGACCCAATGATATGAGAATGATGTGTATGATGTGTAAATGAAGTGTAGTCTTGTACAGACTCAGGTCAACCATTCCTGAGAGAGTATGGTTAATTGAACCCCAACCATCAAAGTACACCGGTAACCACTGTCTAGCATTCAAATCCGTATAAAAGTAACTACCTTTACTAGGATTTGAACCAGCCAATTATATGACTGAATTATTTAAGAAAAGAAGAGGTAGAGGTGTAAAAGACACTATTCAGAGTTACTTCCTCTGAGAGTAATGAATTTCACAATACAACCAGATCCTGGGGTGAATGAAGTGAAGGTGTTATTTTCAGGGTGGAAAGTGGGTGTTTTCGGAAGGGTTGGCACGCTGAAAAGCATATTCTTTCAACTCAGTGAGGAAGGCAATTGTAAACCACGTCACTCCTCGTATTTACTTAGTAATCTAGAGTGTATTACTTATTACTTATTACTTATTAGTATTAGAGCGTAGTACTCTAGAGCAGGGGTATCCAAACTACGGTCCTCGGGCCACATCCGGCCCGCGAACAGATTTATTCCGGCCCGCGGAAAGCTAGCATACTGAGAAAAAGTTTTTATTTGATAATATATTTCCTTTTAAGCATTTTTACCATTGAATATGAGTACACGCCATTCAGGGTTAACAAGGGTTTGAAGCAGGGGTGTTGTTTATCACCAACTCTTTTCAAGATATATATACAAAGAGCACTGAGCACCTGGCGCAAGAAATGTAATGGAATGGGGATTGAAATTGGAGATACCTGTTTGTATACACTACTGTTTGCCGATGATCAAGTGCTCATAGCTAACGATGAAGAGGACATTGCTTATATGACAAGGAAACTCTTGGATGAATACTGTGAATGGGGGTTGAATATTAATATTAGCAAGACCGAATACTTGGTTATAGGGGAAGAGTCCAATGATCTTCAAGTCGACAACAAAATTATCAAGAGCACAAAGGAATTCAAGTACTTGGGGACCTACATATCATCAGACGGTTCAACTAGGAAGGATGTTAAAAATAGGATTGTGCAAGGGAGAATAGCAATCCGGAAATTGAACCCGATTTTATGGTCTGCAAAAATGCACATGAATACAAAAGTCCAGTTGTACCACACTATTGTGGAGCCAATAACAACTTATGGGGCAGAGTGCTGGCAAATAACATTAAAAATAGACAGCCAGCTTAAAGCAATTATTGAAATGGACTTTCTGCGCCGTTCATGTAGAGTGTCCAGGTTGGACCATATCCGGAATGACGACATCAGGAAAAGAGCTCATGTAGAAGATACCATTGTGGATAGGATAGAGAGACGACAACTGATATGGTATGGTCATGTGCAGAGAATGGGTGATGAGAGGTGGCCAAAAAGAATGTTGTCTTATGTCCCAACCAACAGAAGGAAGAAAGGTAGACCAAGAAAAACGTGGAAAAAGGGAATACAGGAAGCCATGAGGGAGAGAGGGATGGATGAGGGTGATTGGGAGGATAGAAGAGAATGGAGATTGAAGTGCGGGAAGCGGCGCCGGCCGTAGGAACCCCGGAAAAAAAAAAAAAAAATATGAGTATAGTAGTCGTCTCTCACTTGCCACTTCTTTTCTCAATAAGTATAAAACTAGCTGTAAACAAGTAGTGATCAACCATTGTTTGACCCTAAATGGGCTGAAATTTTAAGTGGCAAGCAAATGCAATATTCTCACTAAAAAATAATTGTTCCTTTTAAGCTTTACATTTGTTGTAAACTCATATATTGTCAAGTTTTCTTTAAAATTCAATGAAGTACATTTTGTAGTAAATTGAAAAGATTTGGTTTTGTATCATCCTGTGTTTTCATTAAGCCTACTTGAAAACTCCTTTTACAGAACAAATATTATTTTATAGCAAATATAATTATTTGTTTGGGCACATCTTTTTTTAAAATCACGTAAAGAATTTTAGTTAGCCAACAACAAAGATATTATAAGGAAATATAGCAACTTAAAAAACTAAGCAAGAAAATCTCAAAAACCACCACTGAGCTCTTAATTAGAAAAAATTTCGAGGGTGTATGGGGGGGGGCTAGACTTTCTGCCCTGAAATATTGCTGGCCCGCCTTTCCTCCAAAAATTTACAATGTGGCCCTTGAGTAAAAAAGGTTGGAGACCCCTGCTCTAGAGTACTCTTAGTACCTCTAGTTTCAAACCACCCTTTCACCTGTTGACTTAAACAACAACACTATTGTAGATATCGATTGTAGTTTAAGTTCCTTTAAGTACGGTCGTGCCTGACAGGCACAACGGCTAGCCCTGACCCGTGGTTTCTTTCCCTCCCACTTCTTTTGCAGGGTTTACCCTTTCTATAGATTCGAATTTAATTGCCAGAAGTACATTGCCAAAGTCGTTCACGTTATTTAGTGCGTTGTGTCGAATTCATGTGTAACTAGCATGCCCTGCGCGGCTTTGCACACGAAACATGTGTAATAAATTTTTTATAGATATATATGTAAAATAAATTGTGTTACTGGTAAATCGACTGTATATTTCAATGTACAGAAACACACACACACACACACACACACACACACAAAACCAGGGCCGTTGAATAAGAAATCTTTTATTCAACGGCCCTGCACAAAACGACGTTTTGATAATAATAATTTTTATTGTTGTTTAGGTCAACAGCCGAAAGGCTGGTTTGAACCTGTAGAGGTTTTACTAAGTAAAATGAGGAGTGAGGTGGTTTACAATTGCCTTCCTCACTGAGTGGAAAAGTACGCTTATCAGCATGCCGGGCCCTCTGAAAAGCACATATTTTCCACTCTGTAAATGACAACTTCACTTCATTCACCACAGGGTCTGGCTGTACAATGAAATTCATTACTTTCAGAGAAGATAACTCTGATTAGTGTCTTTTACACCTCTACCTCTTCTGTTCTTAAATGATTCAGTCATTTAATTGACTGACCATGTGATAAGAAACAGAACTATTTATTTTAGCCCTGCAACGAACAGATAAAGTGTAAATAATATGACACTCCACCTGTCTGTTATGGGCAGAATTTTTATTATATAATAATAATAATAATAATAGTTATTTTTGAAAAATATTCACAACAGGAGAGAATATAAAAAGCTCGTAGAGGCCTAGGATTGGTGCAAAACCTTTATATTAAAAAATGTTTGTCTTTAAATGCCAAAATTAAACATTACAATACAGTAATTAAACCAACAATTTTATATGCCAGTGAGACCTTGACACTTAACAGGAAAGCAGACATGGAAGGCAAATCAGACACAGACTTAAATCTTGTCCCTTTTAATGCAGATTTCGCTTTAGAGAACAGGTAGAAGTCACACGGTGCAAGATCTGGTGAATAAGGTGGATGTTCTAACACTGAGATGCTGTACTTGACTAGGAACCTCTTGACAGATAACGCGGAATGAGCTGGCGCATTGTCTTGGTGGAGAACCCATGATTTGTCCTTCCACATTTCGAGGCGTTTTTTCCTTACTCTTTGACGTAGTTTAGAAAGTACCTCAAGGTAGTAATATTGATTAATTGTTTGACCTTCAGGAACCCAGTGAAGATACACAATCCCATGAATATAAAAAAAAACAATCATCATTGCTTTAAATTTTGACTTGCTCATTCAAGCTTTTTTGGCTCTTGGTAAAGTTCGGCTCTTCCAGTGCATGAAGTGGCGCTTCATTTCCGGATTATAAATAAAAAAACCACGTTTCATCACATGTTATTATCTTCTATTTGTTCCCTAAGGTGAAATCTGCATTAAAATGGACAAGATTTGAGTCTGTAGAAGCTGTAAAACAGAAAGCAGCTCGTGTCCTGAAGGAGCTGACAGAAGATGACTTCCAGCACTGTTTCCAACAATGGAAAATTCGCATGGAGCGTTGTAGGGATAGAGAAGGAGTGTATATTGAAGGTGACAATAAGTGATTATGTATAAAATAAAAATAAAATTTTTACAACGTTAGTCTCGTTATTTAATAGTTACACCACGTATAAAGTTAGTTAAGGACTGAGGCGCAAAGTCACCATGTAACATCGTTTCTATAGTACAGGGTGATTCAAAAAGAGCGCCGGTTTTTAAACGGCTGGTAAATTTTTGTTTATCGGTTGGCAACATTGCTTGACCTCATTTCTATTTCGGAGAACATTCCGATTGACGATTCAGTTGTAGTTTCTCTTGTTCGCAGTGTAATACTCTCGCAGTCTCTGTCTAACCATGGAGAAGTTTACTATTGCGCAACGAGTGTTAATCGTCAAAACATTTTACCAGAGTGGAGAGAGTTATGCGGCTACTGTCAGGCGACTTCGCGGTACTCTAGGATGTAATGAAGCACCGAATCAATCAACAGTTCACAGGCTCATGAAAAAGTTTTTTGAGACGGGTTCAACAGTCGACCTTAAAAGTTCTGGACGTCGTCGTTCTGGCCGAACTGAGCAGAACGTTGCGTTGGTTCGTGACAGTGTGGCTGTTAGCCCAGCAAAATCAATACGTCGCCGTTCTCAACAATTGGGTTTAAGATGTTCTTCTGTACGGAGAATTCTTCGGTACGATCTCCAATATCACCCGTATAAAATTCAGTTTCTGCACGAGAAACAATGTTGTTGCTCCGTGAACGGTTCCAGGATCGCATCATTTCTCGTAATTCCGACCATCAATGGCCACCAAGGTCGTGTGACTTGACGCCTTGTGACTTTCCTCTTTGGGGTCATCTGAAGTCATTGGTGTATGCCAATAAACCCCGAAACATCAATGACTTGAAGGAGGAAATTCGACGGGTTATCGGGCAAATGGAAGTCGAAACTTGTCGTGCAGTAATATCCAATTTTATGGACAGAGTTGATGCATGCCAGCGCAGTAGAGGAGGACACATGCATGACATCATTTTTCATACATGAAATCGGAAGGTAAGATGAACTTGTTGATGTATTTATTTTCAGTTTTTCAATAAAATAAATTTCTTAATTTGATATATCAAAACCGGCGCTCTTTTGGAATCACCTATACAATCAAAATGTAAGAATTGATATTCGAAAATAACGTTTAAACTCCTCAAGATGTTCGCGAAGCTCCTGATAAAAAATATGATGGAATTCGCCATAAAATACAAATGTCAACTGTTATTTATCAGGTGAACATTATATTTTTTTAATTTTCATGTACTGTTTCAACAAATACTGTTAAGGCATTGTGCACCGGGGTTTGCACTGTCTTGTGGACCTCTTTGCTATTTCTTCCTTCTTCTTCCCTTTGTTGGCCACTCGTAAATTGTGTCGTGTCGTGTGCGGTTGTGCTTTCGGCGTGGCTCTCTCGGTCGGCGTCTCGAATGGCGCTAGCATTGCTTCCCGTCTCGTTTTAAGGCTTGTTCTTTATTGCTTAAACATTTTGGTCCTCCGGTCGTGGATAAAATCAGTGCATTATTGGTTTTACAGTGTCTTAAAATTGCTAAACATTCGTGTTTGTATTCGTATAGTACGCGAGAGGGGGGTGGACCCACGCTTCGTTGTGTTCGCGCCAATTCACGCACGTTTTCATACTTCGGCAGCCATTTTTTCTTACAAATCAAATCCATCTTTGTAATTTTGGTTCATACTGCGCAGTTGTTACTATCACATGTAGTAAGTGTGGGCTGCGCCGTCATCAGCTGGCCGCTGTCTCAATCTGATTGGTGGGGATTTTTCATTCATTGAAACGTCAGCTGTTTATTTAATCGAATTGTTTATTTACATTTGTTGTTTTGTATTATTATTAATATTGCACTAACGTTGTTTATTCGATTTTTTGCACAATTGTTATCTTATCGTTATTTTCTTTTATCCTCTGTCGTTATTCTCGTTTACTGCATTCAATATGGACAATGCTGAGCAAATTTTCAGAAAATGTCGTCAACTAATCCGATCATTGAACACATTAACACACGTTCAATCCATTTCTGCACCCAACGATGCGTTTAAAATTCAGGCTGAACGAATATTCTCAGATTTCCAACCACTGCAAAATGAATTAATTGATTTACTAAATAAGGCATATTCTGAAGACCTTGAAAACCAAGTCGCTATCATCCAAACTGACTTTGAAACTAAATATTTTCAAATTATCGCTCATATGGCTAATACTAGTTTAATCGACAACAAACCTAATGTAATTTCGCCAACTACATATCTACCAAAAATAAAAATTCCTAGCTTCGATGGAAATCTGTCTGAGTTTCAAAACTTTATATCCTTATACAATGAACTTGTACATAAATCCGAACAACTGTCCGATATTCAAAAATTGCATTATTTTATATCTAGCTTGCGTGGTGAGGCGTTGCAAATAATATCTCATCTACCTTTGACTTCTGCAAATTACCAATTAGCTTACCAATTAATTAACAACAGGTACGCTAACGACAGACGTGTCGCAAACATGCATTTTTCGCAAATCAGTAATTTCGATAAATTCGCAAGTCCATCCTATCAAAATTATAAACAGTATGTTAGCATTCATACTTCCGCCGTTGGCGCCCTACAGCTATTAAATATAAACTAGGCAAATTATTCTCTGACAAATTGCTTGCTGACGACCAATTTACACACTCTGGTCCCATCGAAATTCTATTGGGAGCTGAAGTCTTTCCGCATATTGTCTTATCGCATAGTAATGCCATAATTAAAGGCACTCCATCGGCCATCTCTACTGAATTCGGTTGGGTTATTTTCGGGAAACTACCGGCTTTGTCCGCCATCGACTCCATGCAAGAATGTACATCGCTTTTCGCTGCTGTTGAATCGCTTCCCGAGATCATGCAACGTTTTTGGGCTTCGGAAGAAATTGCCACCACTCCAGTCGTTAACCCGGATGATGAGCACTGCGAAAAATTGTACACCGCCACAACTTCTCGTGACAAATCAGGGCGTTATATGGTTGCGCTACCATTCAAAAATAATTCCGTCGACTTAGATTCCAATCGAGAAATTGCAAAACGTGCTGCTGAAAAGTTTACCGCTAAAGTTGCTAAACAGCCAATTGTCGAACAAAAGTACCACGCATTTATGCGTGAGTATATTAATTTAAATCACATGTCAATCGCGCCTGCTCCTTCTAACTATGTAATACCGCACCATGGTGTGTTTAAAACTGCTGAGCCTAATGGTAAAATTCGTGTGGTGTTCAACGCCTCGTTTCCTGATTTTAAAGGCAATTCGCTAAACGACCAATTATTGTCCGGTCCCAAACTACAAAGGGACATTTGTCAGATTTTGACTTCATTTCGTAAACATCAAGTTGTCGTTTGTTCGGACATTAAAATGATGTATAGGCAAATAATTGTTAGGTCTGAAGATCGCTCTCATCAACACATATTCTATAGTTCTGACAATAATTCCGCTCCTCAGGAGTATGAATTAAACACTGTCACTTATGGCATTAAACCTTCTGCGTATTTAGCTCAGCGCACTCTGCTTCAGCTAGTACAAGACGAAGGCGTTTCTTTTCCGTTGGCGTCAAATGCCATACAATCGCATACCTACGTAGACGATATTCTAACCGGCGCTTCTAACTACAAAGAAGCAGAACTACTTATTTCTCAACTAATCGAATTATTCGCTCTAGGAGGCTTCGAGTTGCGCAAATGGTCTTCAAACAATGCAGAGCTACTACGGCGATTTTCAAACGATCATCTTGAAAATCCTATCAGCTTTTCCGACGATACTTCGGCGATCAAGATTCTTGGTCTTCAATGGGACCCTGCTAGCGATTCCTTCTCATACCGTGTTATTCCATTCGATTCAGAGGCTACTAAACGAACAGTGTTATCATATCTTGCTAAAATCTTCGATCCGCTTGGCTTCCTTACGCCTCTTACATTTTGGATAAAACACTTTCTAAAACAACTCTGGAATAGTAACCTGCAATGGGACGATCAATTACCTCCACTTTTCGACGATGCTTGGAACAAATTCACGTCCGAGTTATCTGTGCTACAAGGCTTCCGTTTACCTAGATTAATTTCTATCAACCATGCTGAATATCGGTTATTAGGCTTCTGTGATGCTTCGGAAAAAGGGTATGCTGCATGCATTTACCTTCACGTACAAACAAACAGCTCAGTCAGTGTATTTTTGCTTAAATCTAAAAGTCGAGTGTCGCCGCTAAAAAATGTTACAATTCCAAGGCTTGAACTGTGTGCCGCTCTCTTGTTAGCGCGTTTATTTGAATCGTTGTCAAGTTTTAAAAATTCTATTTCTTGTTGTGAAGTTAGGCTATTTTCTGATGCCAGTGTTGTGTTAGCATGGCTACAAACGCCGCAACACCGTTTAAAAATGTACGTTGCCAATAGGGTGCATAAAATTCTTGAGTTGACCAACATAGAACACTGGTCACACATTTCTAGCGATCAAAACCCCGCTGATGTCGCATCGCGCGGTTCTAATTGTGTTGACTTGTTAAATCATCCGCTTTGGTGGCAAGGTCCGCCTGTTTATCGCACGCAGTCTACTGGCTGGCCTGCACCTGTCGTTCCGTCAATCGCTGCTGAAAAACTTGACCTACGGCAAGAAAAAATATGTCTCGCCGTCTCCAACGAACATTCGCACTCCGACGAAATATTATTCAGATTTTCTTCGTATTCTCGTATGCTGCGAGTACTAGCTTATGTTGCTCGTTTCATTAAACGTTTAAAAACTCCTTCTGTTAATTTTACACCGTTCTTAACTGCTGAGGAGATTAATAACTCAGCAATTCTATGCGCTAAACTCACTCAGTCTCGGTACTTTGCTAGTGACATTCAGGCAATCTCTAATGGCAAGCTGCCGTGCAAATCGATCATTTCATTGTCGCCTTATGTAAATAATCAAGGCATTCTTGTTGTAGGCGGTCGCTTAAGTCGCTCAGATATTGCTAAAACGGCGCAACATCCTATCCTGTTGCCAAAGCACAGTCATCTTACTGAACTAGTCTGTGATTATTTCCATCGGCTTTCATTACATTCTGGGCCGCGCACTACGCAAGCATTCATACTTCAACAATTTTGGATTTTGTCAGCTCGAACCATCATTCGTAAGCGCATTCACCAATGTGTTCGCTGCATCAGATACGGCGGACACCCTTCGCAGCCAATCATGGCTGATTTTCCTGCTTCTCGTGTCTCTGCTGCCCGAGCATTTTCATCCACCGGAATTGACTATGCGGGCCCATTCTTTGTAAAAAATAACCGATTGCGTAAATCATCAATTTCTAAAGGCTATTTGTGTATATTTGTTTGTATGTCCACTAAGGCTGTGCACCTTGAATTCGTGTCAGACTTATTTACAGATGCTTTACTCGCGGCTTTAGACCGCTTCGTTTCTCGTCGAGGTTTGCCCTCTCACATTTACTCGGACAATGGTACAAATTTCGTCGGCGCTAAAAATAAGTTAGCCGAAATCTATCAACAAATTCGCGCCTCATCTACTGCGATAGGCGATCACCTTGCCTTATTGAAAGTTAACTGGCATTTCAACCCACCATCCGCACCTAATTTTGGAGGCTTGTGGGAGGCAGCTGTCAAATCTGCAAAACATTGCTTAAATCGACTCATCGGCGATAAACCTTTGCTCTTCGAAGAGTATATTACTCTCTTCGCTCGTATCGAAGCTGTACTAAACAGCAGGCCGTTGTTTCAATTTTCTTCGGATCCCTGCGAAGAAAAATTAATGCTGACTCCTGGACATTTCATCACCGGAACTTCATTACTTCAACCTCCCGAAGGCACCGCTCCAGACCAGTTGCAACCTTCATCCAGATGGGAACAACTCAAAACACTCGTTCGCTCGTTTTGGAAACAATGGTCTCGTAACTATTTACATACCCAAACACAGCGCCACAAATGGTCGCGCGCTTGTGCCAACGTTAAAATCGGTTGCACAGTTATTGTGCAAAATTTAAATACTGCTCCTGCTTTATGGCCACTGGGCATAATTACTAACGTTTTTCCCGGCAAAGACAACACTATTCGCACTGCTGAAATTAAAACCGTACAGGGCATTTACGTTCGGCCCGTCTCGAAACTGATTGTCTTACCAGACAATTAGATTCAGTTTCATCTCCATTCGTTTTCGTTCTTCGTTTGCTTTCTTCGTTCTTCTGCTGTTTTCTTCGTTCTTCGTTTCATTTTTTGTTTTTTTGTTTTTTGCGTCGTTACTGGTTGCCAGCCCTCGCTGGTGATCACATCAAGATACTCCGCTTCCGTTTGCCTCCGCGCAGGCTGTGGAAAATGTCCGTTCGACGTCGGCCGGGTGCACCCGCGCGTGCATCACGCCACATCAAAATGTTCCGTTCTGCTACTTCGTCTTCAGGCTTCGTCTTCTGGCTTCGTCTTCAGGCTTCGTCATCAGGCTTCGTTTCGTCTCCAGGCTTCTTCTTCGCTGCTTCGCTTATTCCCTCCCGTGGGACTTCCACGGCGGGCGGGTTTTCAAGGCTTTTGTTTGTGTGCTAGGCTTCTCGTTCGTTTTGGCTTTTAGTTGCTTAGTTTCCGCGCCCTGCGTTGGTTCAGGGCGGGCGGCCCCGTTATTGTTCGTCGTTTTGGAAATCATTTGTCAATGATTTGGCGGGCGGTTATGTTAAGGCATTGTGCACCGGGGTTTGCACTGTCTTGTGGACCTCTTTGCTATTTCTTCCTTCTTCTTCCCTTTGTTGGCCACTCGTAAATTGTGTCGTGTCGTGTGCGGTTGTGCTTTCGGCGTGGCTCTCTCGGTCGGCGTCTCGAATGGCGCTAGCATTGCTTCCCGTCTCGTTTTAAGGCTTGTTCTTTATTGCTTAAACAAATACCACATTTTCAAGGAAGAACTTTCTTGAAGTACCAAATCGAATCTTTGTTCGACTGAACTCTCCAGTATGTGTCCGACACTATCATCGTCGCTCTGCTTGCGGCTTCAGTATGTGCTCAGCCGTAGACGTGTTCGTCAGTATTATTCAGTGTTCTCTTTGTTTTGTAATCCCTAATTTGTGTACTTTGCAATCTGTTCAATTCAGAACAATAAGCAACCCCATGACCCAATGAGATGAGGATGATGTATATGACGTGTAAATGAGGTGTAGTCTTGTACAGACTCAGGCCAACCATTTCTAAGAGAGTATGGTTAATTGAACTCCAACCATCAAAGTACACCGGTAACCACTGTCTAGCATTCAAATCCGTATAAAAGTAATTACATTTACTAGGATTTGAACCAGGAACCTTCGTCTCCGAAAATCAGCTGTTAAACAGCTGATTTTGGCGACGACTTTACCTCGAGACCAACCCGGTGGGTTCAGTGTTCTTTAAAGTAGTTTTCTATAATTCCAAAAAACATTTGACTTAAAAATAGTGAAGTCACGAGATTGGCTTTTGCGTATGTATGGGTTGTGAGAAAGGGAAGTGAAATATTTGCAGTGTTGCCAACCTCAACAGTGAGACACTACTCGTACATTTCACTACCGTGCAGTTACCACATACATTTTGTAAGCTGTAATTTATTCCGAGAAAATTTTTTCTTCATAAACCTTACCTATAAGGAATAAATGACCTGTAATATTGCCTAGGTCTATGGCTTAATAATTAGGCTATGGGACATTTTTAGTTCGTCTGATTAGATTTTATATACTACGAGTATATAAAATTCGATGTATGTATGTGTGTGTTTGTGTGTGTGTGTGTTCCCCTTTATCTCCTAAATTACTGAACCAATTTTCATGCAGTTTTTTTTATGTTGTAACTATGATGCCGGTGCAGGTTTTAGGCTATTGAAACCCTTAAAAAATTAATCCCTAAAGAGTTGAAAATAATGTTTATCTACATTAAGGCTGTTATGAGGTTAGATAATCTGCTGCTGTTAAACCAGCTGATGTGATTCAAATATAGATTTGTCATAAATAAAGTCATATGATTTAGCAAATAGCGACGTGGTGCTAAAGATCAGCTGGTGACAACGTCATATATATGATAATTTTATTGTATTTTATTATGTAGATACGATTTTGTCTTGTTGAGTATTTTATAAAAGTAAAGTTCCGTGTTTCTTTAATTTGCTTTAATTTTCTTTTAACTGGTGAGTGATCAATTGCTTTGATATTTGATTTTGACTTTTAATTTATTCAGCGTAAGATTTGGTTTTGACAATTTTTGTTGAGGTTGTTTTTTTCCATTTTCAATAATGCCATCAAAAAAACATCACTAGGAAGAAAATCTTCAAAAGCAAAAAAAACTTTAGAAAGCAAGAACGGCTGAAATTTTAAACTGCTACTTATTTTTAAAAAAGTGATTAGACCATTTTTCGCGTGCAAAGCCGCAACGGGGCATGCTAGTTATTTATAAAACAATAACAACAGACTGGAGCAGTTTTTTAATCCTCCTGAAAATTTTCCAGTTTTGGACTATAGTTGAAGACTTATTGTAGAAAACACTGTAAGTACCACTGAGGTCAATTTTGTTTTTTTTTATGTGAAACGATTGTATGTGCCAATGGTATTCCTGCAGTAAACACTGAATATATAGAATTAAGATGAACTAATGACCCCTAGCCGTGGGAGTGAGAGAATGCATAACGCTCTCACTCGCACAAGCCATACGCCCCGTTCCAATAACATTGTCTTTTATTTACTCATTGTTGTGAGCAAGCGTTTATGCATGCAGTAAACTAACAAGCAAGATAACTACTGTAGTATGTTTTCAGATTTGGATTATAACGGTAAAGACCTTTGAGCGCATGCGTAGTTATGCCACATATCTCCCTCTCACTCGCTCGGCTATGGGACATTAGTTCGCCTGATACCTATACTAGATATTATTCTACAGTTTACAGAAAAATATCAAAGATGGCAGCACCAGAATGTGCCAGATGAGTTTTTGTGGGTATCACTGATAATACCTGGTCTCAATTCTGTAGGTAGCCATTTTTTTGCATTACGGAAGTATTGTTGAGGTTATACATTTTTCATGAATAAACTTGTATTATTTTGTAATGTAGGCCTATATGTTCTTTTTATATACAATATTATATCATGTAATCATTATTATTTAGCTATTTTATAATATTAAAGTTTTTCTTACTTTAATATGTTTTATCTCATTTTTATAATATTTCCACAAATTAGGTTTAAGTACTGTTTTCAGTTATTTAATACTTGGAGTACTTAAGACATTTCTCACAAAACAATGCACAAGGCACATTCATTGTTTTCAATAAATTATTGGTACCACTTTATTTGTTCTCTACAAATTTAGATAGTAAAACGAACTTATTTCAGCAGTTTCAAAAAAAATACATTATTTTCTTATCAGAAATTACTTATCTGATGTAAAGTAACCAATCTATTTTTGTGATTAATTGAAATTATGAAATACCACCAGAATTACCTTTTTTTTTGCTTTCCTGAGAATTTTTATTTTCGGCATTTACAGTGTTTTCTACCAGGGGCGGTTTCAGGGACGGGGCCATGGGGGCCATGGCCCCCTCCGAAATTCTAGGAAAACTTAGTTTAATATTTTCTATAAGCTATTATTTCTAACAAAACTGAATCCCATAACTCGTACCTATCAATTAACAATAATTATTTTATTATTAAAATGAGTCAAACAGAAAGTATCTATTCCAAAATAGTATTAAGATAACAATCAGTGTCAGTAGTCAAAAGCCACTCGCATCCAGTCAGCAGCTTGAAAATGTCTCTATGAATTAAAATTGTGGTTACAGCAATACAGCATAAAAGAGGACTTTTCAATGACTCAATTACAAACTATGTATTACAAATTATGTAGTAAGAGCTACATAAAAACAAAATAGCCCCCCCCGAAAATCAGCCCTGGAACCGCCCCTGTTTTCTACAATAAGTCTTCAGTTGTTTTTGCTAAAACCTCTTCAATTTAATGGTTTTAACGTCGCTAATACATGAATTTACATAGTTTAGAACATTTGTGATTTAATAGGCAGTTCGGTACCAAGACACGAAATCTACCGAATGAATCCCAACTGTTCGCGGAGCTACAACATCAAGCTTATTTGGCTTCCACTTTAGAAGCAGGTGGAAAATATACGCAATTAGCTTATTATAATTCAGGTAACTGCCCATAACAGACATGTGGAGTGTCAAATTATTTACACTCAATCTGTTAGTTGCAGGGCTAAAATAAATAGTTCTGTTTTTATCACATGGTCAGCCAATTGAATGACTGAATCAGTTAAGAACAGAAGAGGTAGAGGTGTAAAAGACACTAATCAGAGTTATCTCCTCTGAAAGTAATGAATTTCATTATTCAGCCAGGCCCTGCGATGAATGAAGTGAAGGTGTCATCTGGAGGATGGAAAGTAGATGTTTTTCAGATTCAAATACTTTCCTTCTTATATTATATTCTTACAGGCCAGCCCATAACAGACAGGTGGAGTGTCAAATTATTTACACTCAATCTGTTAGTTGCAGGGCTAAAATAAATAGTTCTGTTTCTTATCTCATGGTCAGCCAATTAAATAACTGGACCATTTAAGAACAGAAGAGGTACAGGTGTAAAAGACACTAATCAGAGTTATCGTCTCTGAAAGTAATGAATTTCATTATACAGCCAGACCCTGTGGTGAATGAAGTGAAATTGTCATTTACAGAGTGGAAAATATGTGTTTTTCAGAGGGCCCTGCATGCTGATAAGCATACTTTTCCACTCAGTGAGGAAGGCATGGTAAACCACCTCACTCCTCGTTTTTACTTAGTAAAACCTCT
Organism: Catonia carolina; assembly: GCA_035578175.1. NCBI lineage: Eukaryota > Metazoa > Arthropoda > Insecta > Hemiptera > Achilidae > Catonia > Catonia carolina. The sequence continues at coordinate 15,385,878 of JAQMRL010000015.1, forward strand.
ACAGGTTCAAACCAGCCTTTTGGCTGATGACCTAAACAACAATTCAGGTAAAGATTTATTAATAAAAAAACGTGTTGTTTCGAGTAAGTTAAATTGGGTTAACTTTATTATCGATTTCCGTCATAATTACAATATTTTTAATATTATTAACATCAAGGCTGAAAAAACAATAAAGAAAAGTAAATTAGTCAATATAATAACAGTAATATTATGTTTTATCCTTAACCCTTTCAATCCAAAATTTTTTAACTTTACACAAGCAAAGATGTGTACATTGTTTCATACACTTTACTGACATTTAAGTGAAATAAAATCACTTTTAGACCTTCAGCCTTTTTTTGATGGCGTGACAAAAAAGTGTGACACATATGTCACATTGGGCTTGATGGTATCAAAGTTCCCAACAATATGAATAAGTAAAAATCATGTGCAGGCTTCCTAAACAAAATTCTCTTGCTAAGATTTGTAGCAAAGCATTATTTAAGACTTAAAAAAGGTTACCATTCAAAAATATTGGTAAAATGGACAAAATCAGTATTTACAGCCTAAAAATATACTTGTATATATAGCCTACATTCAACATACTCGAAGAAATGCTTTTTTATTTTAGTAAATGAACACGAATATTTAAGACTAAAACTAACTTTAAAAAGAAACTAATGGTCACGTTCGTGGCGTAGTGGTCAGCATCTTACACTGCAAAGCGGAAGTCTCAGGTTCGATTCTTGGCTAGGTACAGAAAATTATTACATTTCATATCCAGCGCTCTTTAATCAAAAGTAATCCCTAACAATTAAAGTTTTTATGTCTGTTATTTCACTCCAATGTGACTTCTATGCCTCACTGGGTAAGAAAGAGTTAATCCGTGTACGTTGCAATCAATTCAATTGAGAACAATAAGCAACCCCATGACCCAATGAGATGAAGATTATGTGTATGACATTTGTGAATCAACTGTAGTTTTCTACAGACTGAGAGAATATGATTGAAACCCAACCATCAAAGTAAATCGTTTACCTCTGTATTATTAACACGTTGACTGCTCTCCAGTGTTTTGGGAAAAGGATGTACAGTCGGACCTCCAAATATCGAAATTGTACGTTCCTCATAAAAAATTCGATATATAGAAACTTCTATAAAGAGAAACGCTGTTTTTTTTTCATTATCACTGCTACAAGTGAGATTACTCGACCGTGACCATATTACCTTAAAACAGTATTTATTTACAATAAAGTTTGTTTTATTGTGAAAACGGGTGTGAAGGGCAATTCTCCACAGAAAGAAAAACTTTTCTCTTTTGCTTAGGCATGTTTTTATCTTGTAACAGTTTTAGGTACCCATTTGAAAACTTCTTCGTCGTATTTACGTATTTTTGATCGTACATAGTATAAACGTATCACACTACCCTTGTACGTGGACCACAGTGGTCAACGTACTGATGTACTGTATTGTCACGTAACTCTCTCTCCCTCTCCCTCCCCCTCTCTCACTCTATCTACCTCTATCTCATATCTCTCTCTATCTCTCCCTCCCTCTTCCTCCCTCCCTCTCCCCCTCTCTCTCTCTATGTTTCGGATTGAAAAGTGTGTCATGGGAGGGCTATATGGAGTTATATTTATATTTTCACTAAAATTAAATTCGATATATACGTAGAATTTGTTTTCGATATACAGAAGCATTTTTCATTTAAAATTTCACGGGACTTAGGAAATACTTCGATTTATAGAGAATTTCGATAGATAGAAGTTCGATAAATAGAGGTCCGACTGTATGTGAAAAAATCGATTTTATTTTTATTTACGATTCTAAGGTAATTTTTTGCGCTTTTTTCAAAAATCCTATTGCCAAGTCTGTACGAGTTATAGTTTTCAAGATAAAATGATGGCAAAAAGCTGTATGTACGTCTATTTTGAGAAATTTTAGAGGCAAAATGGTGTATGTGTTAATAAATTGGTAATTAAAGATTGGCACAAAGATGTATGAATTATTTTCACCATTTTTCTATCCTGAAAACACTGAAAATCACTATGCTTTTAAACGGGAATAAGATGTATGTGCGATTAATACTTTTTACTTTAGTAAACTGTGTTGTTAAAATAGTTTTAGTCAATGGTAAAAGGGGTTAAATAACTTATGCTTCTTTTTGGTATGTTTTATAATCATTTGTATTTAGAGAAAGGCACAAGGCAGAAGGATGTATGCTCAAATAATACCTTTTGCCTATGAAATGCTGAAAATTAACTATCCAAAAAAAACATAGAAAAAGGTGTATACCATATTTTACATTATGTTTACTCATAATAAAGTCATAATTACTCATAAACATAATTACTCATTTATATTGTTATGCTGTTGCTGCTCATGAACAGTCATTCCATAAGGCAAAAAGGTGTATGAACTTAATACACCGTTTTGCCGCTCATACACATGACATTTTGTTTTGGTGTTAGTTTCAGATTATGTCCAACCTTAGGCTGTATATTCATACAGCCTAAGGTAATCTATTCATGCTATTCTATTATTCTATTCATGCTAAGGCAAAAAGGATTAAATTGACTTTACAGCTTTTTGTCAATACAGACTGCGTTCGATGCAATTAATGAAATGGCTGTAAAGTGGGTACACCTTTCTGCCATAGTTTCACTTATTTTTTTTTTTTTTTTTCCCATTAAGGCAAAATGGTTTAACTGAGTTTTTAGGGTTTTAACAAGTTTTTTACAAATTTTTGACTGTGTAGTCATAAACAGAACATTAAAAACTGTAACAATACATAAAGTACTCAATTAGAAAGTCATTTACAACAAAATGGCCGCAATTTAAACTTTGAATGCGATTTCTGAAAAGTTGTGTTTTTCGGATACACCTTTTTGCCTTTTTAGGGAAGTGCTACGTGACCCAAATATGGGTCACACTTGTCTTTAAAAATGGGCCATGTGCATAAAAAATGAGTCACAGGTCATGAGTGATTTTTAAGCCGTGTTTTGTGGTTTCAAAAGCCACAGCTTCAGAGTGTGACATTATACACTTAAGACTGTTTAAATAGTTGGTATTTTTCAAATAATAAGATATTTCGTATGTGGGTAGTTTTCCTTGTCCTGTACTAGAATGTTACTATTATTTTAAATGTTATTATTTCTTTTCCTTATTTTGGTAGAAAGAAATAGTCTAGAATACTTTGCAAATAAACACAATTATGTTTATTACTTTTTTTATTGTAACGCAAAAATGGGTCACATGGCTCTGAAATGAAAATCATTCCAGCAGGCCATGTGAACCAAAAGTGTGTCACAACTTTATTTTACAAAAAAAATTAGCTGTTATTATTTTAATTGATAAATGAAGTAAAATAAGAAAAAAAGGAATAAAATGTGAATTTTTTTTTAGTTTTTATTTGTTATTGGGAACTGTACATTGTTGACAACTACCCAATTTCATCGCTGCTTTTTGCTGTTCTTTTTTTTACGTGGATTAGACATGAGTTTGAACAGGGACCCCCAGTAGAGTATGTTCATAGATGGCTGTCAACTGGTCACCATACAAAGTCGCTTGCCCAATTGGTGTTACTTAACAAATAATATCGACTTTCTACCAGCTGACTGACTGGGCTGGCCCGAAGGCCATGTGGAAAAAAAAATTACGATGGCCCCGCTGTATCATAAAATTTAGTTCGGCAGTCAACGTGTTAACCCTTTCTTACCCAGTGTGGCATAGAAGTCACATTGGAGCGAAATAACAGACATAAAAACTTTAATTGTTAGCGACTACTTTTGATATAAGAGCGCTGGATGTGAAGTATAATAATTTTCTGTACCCTAGCCAGGAATTGAACCTGAGACCTCCGCTTTGCAGTGTAAGATGCTGACCACTACGCCATGGACACGACCATTAATTTTTTTTTAAAGTTAATTTTAGTTTTAAATATTCGTGTTCATTTACTAAAATAAAGTAGCATTTCTTCGAGTATGTTGAATGTACATACAAGTTAATTTTTTAAGCTGTAAATAGTGACTTTGTCCATTTTACCAATATTACTTTCTCTTGCCTATATGAATATATAGGAAGGAAAGTATTGTTTTCATGTCGATTTTTCGAAATCGAGTTTTCACCGGATCTATACGTTTTCAGACCCCCTGAACCCAAAAAACATGTTTTTAGCGATTGGTCTGTGTGTGTGTCTGTGTGTGAACAGAATATCTCAAGAACGGAACATCGTACGAACTTGAAACTTGAAACTTAAGTTACATACCACTACCGGACCCGACACGAACATTTTCATCAAAATCGGTCAACCGGAAGTAGTAGTTTATTCGTATAATTTTTTACTTTTTTGCGATTTTCTCAAAAACAGGTCCTACGATTTTTTTAAAAATCGCCTGATTTACTAAATTTTTAATTCTCTACAAGATAGGGTAGGCGCCATGTTTGCTGAAATTCTGCGTGAGGCTGTTTTTACGTAAAAACGTTTTCTTTTTAAGATTGCGGCTTTAATATGCATTTTAGCGCAAAACGTTATATAATAAAAGTTGTAGAGAATTAAAAATTCTACAACTTTTATTTCAAACATTTTTTTGTATAACGCTTAGTTTAGCGGTAATTTGCGATTTTCTGTTTTTTTCTCACGAAAACGTGTGAAAAATTGATTTTTTAAAGATTTCGGCCTTAGAATGCATTTTACGACAAAAGTGTATATAATTAATTTTATAGGAAATTAAAAGATGTACAACTTTTATTCAAAGCATTTTTCTCTACAGAGCCTAGTTTAGAGAGAAAGAGTGATTTTCCGTATTTCTAAGCCAAACTGAGGTTGATTTTCATTTTGCGTCTTTCAGTCATGATTAAAATTAGGTTATGTTTATTGAGGTTAGTTTTTTGTTTATTTCTTATGTTTTATTGCTAATATTAGGTTTATTGTTAATTATTTGCACTGGCAAGAGAAAGTTGTGTGAGTGTTTCACACCAGATTTTTTTTGAATTGTAACATTACAAGTCTTAAATGATGCTTTGACATTAAAATCATATTTAGTTTTTTTGCTACAAATCTAAGCAAGAGAATATTATTTTGGAAGCCTGCACATAATTTTACTTATTCATATTGTTGGGAACTTTGATACCATCAAGCCCAATGTGACATATGTGTCACACTTTTTTGTCACGCCATCAAAAAGGCTGAAGGTCTAAAAGTGATTTTATTTCACGTAAAGTAAAATTTCACGTGTCAGTAAAGTGTATGACACAATGTACACAAATTTGTTTGTGTATAGTTAAAAAATTTGGGATTGAAAGGGTTAAATTAATTAATTAATTTATTTATTATTACTTAAATTTTTATTATAATTAATTTAAATTATTAACTTAATTTATAAAAATTTGTTTTCAATACATTTAATCTGGAACTCGATTTTTATTTATAATTACGATGAATTCTCATCCAAATGTTATATATCGGTGAGTAAAAACTTGAATATGGATTTAAAAAATGAAAAAATTGGGCGCCAGCTTTGTCAGCAGAGCATGAGAAGAATAAATAAATAACACTATACCGCCTTGCTTTAAACTAATCTATATTATAAAAAATTTGATGTATGTGTGTATATATCCCTTTATCTCCTAAATTACTGAACCGATTTATATGCAGTTTTTTTGATGTTGTAACTATTATGCCGATGTAGGTTTTAGGCTATTGCAACCCTTAAAAAGTTAGCCGTAAAGGGTTGAAAATAATGTTTATCAACTTTTCTTTTTTTTGTCATCAGTCTCTCGACTGGTTTGATGCAGCTCTCCAACCTGTTCTATCTTGCGCAAGTCGTTTCATATCTACATACCTGTAACACCCTACATCTTTTGTAATTTGCTTTATATATTCTAATCTTTGCCTCCCTCTACAATTTACTCCCTCAATATTACCCTCCATTATTAATAGCCCAATACCTGGATGTCTTAGAATATGCCCCACTAGCCTATCCCTTCTTTTGGTAAGATACTTCCATATACTTCTTTTTTCATCCACTCGCCTAAGAACCTCTAAATTACTTATTTTATCCACCCACCTAATCTTTAACATTTTCCTATAACACCACATTTCAAAAGCTTCTATCCTCATCTTTTATACAGCCCCTATCACCCACGTTTCACTTCCATATAATGCTACACTCCAAACATAATTTTTTAAGAAATTTTACCTAATCTGTAAATCAATGTTTGTAGTCAGTAAGCTGATTTTCATTTCAAAGGCTTTTCTAGCTTGAGCAATTCTACTCTTGATATCACTTGTGCTTCTACCATCCTTTGTTATTTTACTCCCTAGATAGTAGTTTATCAACTATAAGCCAAAATTCTGCCCATAACAGACAGGTGGAGTGTCAAATTATTTACACTCAATCTATTCGTTGCAGGGCTAAAATAAATAGTTCTGTTTCTTATCACATGGTCAGCCAATTAAATGACTGAATCATTTAAGAACAGAAGAGGTAGAGGTGTAAAAGACTCTAATCAGAGTTACCTTCTCTGAAAGTAATGAATTTCATTATACAGCCAGACCCTGTGGTGAATGAAGTGAAGTTACCATTTACAGAGTGGAAAATATGTGCTTTTCAGAGGGCCCGGCATGCTGATAAGCGTACTTTTTCACTCAGTGAGGAAGGCAATGGTAAACCACCTCACTCCTTGTTTTACTTAGTAAAACCTCTAGAGGTTCAAACCAGCCTTTCGGCTGTTGACCTAAACAACAACAACAAGCCAAAATTATTTATATTAAAATTATTAACTAAAATTATTTTAGTTGACTGTAGTTAATCGATTTACTTACGAACAAATTACCAGTATCCTACATTATTATTGTAACCCCCGGCATAACCCCCGGGATAACCCCCTCCACCATAAGGGACCTGAAATAATAATAAAAAATTGATTCGTCAATGTTAATGTTCACAAAGCTGTAACCAAAATTAGTAGAATACTGGCAAGATAAATTGAGCGCTAGTTCACGCATGCGCAATTAACACATACCCGCACCTCCGGTAAAGTAAAATCGGTATAACGCACAACAAACAAAAGTTTTCATCATAATACAGTCGCCGTACAGGCCTTCAAAGTTATGTAAGCGTATGCACAGTAGACGGATTTGGTTGAAGTACGATGAAGGGAGAAATAATGGTGTGAGTAGTACAGCAGTAGAGGGGGGAGGGAATTCACAGCCGACTCGCTGGAATGCATAACGTACCGTACCGTACCGTAGGTTTATATTATACCATGTGTACCAAAAAGAATGACCCGATTTTATATAGATTATTTATTAAGAAGAATTGCTTAACACCAACAAATTACATACTAAATTATTCACAAAAGACGTAAGTTTATGAAAATCTATTATAAATGTTCAATATGTCCTCCATTGGCTGCACGGACGACATCTAGCCGATAGCTAAATTCATCCCAAACTGTAAACCTTGCTTTGGACCGCGAGACCACTTTTGGCCTCCTAGGTCCCCTGACATAACACCATGCGATTTTTTCCTGTGGGGATATGTTAAGCAACTTGTTTACGTTCCTCCCTTACCTCGTGACATTGATGAACTAAAAAACAGAATATCAGCTGCTGTAGCTTCAGTGACAGAAGACACCTTACGCTCAGTTTGGGATGAATTCAGCTATCGGCTAGATGTCGTCCGTGCAGCCAATGGAGGACATATTGAACATTTATGATAGATTTTCATAAACTTAGAGCGGCTTAAATTCCTCTCGGAATGGGCGTGGCTAGCCGAGGGGTGTCCGGCAACGGATAGGCAAATACGCATGTCTAACTGGACAGGGGGCACACCCCAGACTACACAGAGCGTGCCCATATAACTGCAGTTTAGCTACCCAATCCTTGCCTTCTTTTGAGGTAAAGGGCGCTGGCTGTAGCACCTCCGTGTGCTATTCGTAGTACATCCATGTGTGGTAGAGTCACGTGCAAAGCATTAGCTGCGTAACGAACTCGACGGTGACTCGTCCAACGTTTACATGAGTACTGAGGGGAGTGGGGCGCCCTGCGGACGTGACCGCACCCACTCATTTGGGGTGGTCTCTTAGGGGTTGTGGGTTCCTAGATAGGGCTTTGGAGCCACTATGCTGCTTAAATTCCTCTCGGAATGGGCGTGGCTAGCCGAGGGGTGTCCGGCAACGGATAGGCAAATACGCATGTCTAACTGGACAGGGGGCACGCCCCAGACCACACACAGCGTGCCCATATAACTGCAGTTTAGCTACCCAATCCTTGCCTGCTTTTGAGGTAACGGGAGCTGGCTGTAGCACCTATGTGTGCTATTCGTAGTACATCCATGTGTGGTAGAGTCACGTGCAAAGCATTAGCTGCGTAACGAACTCGACGGTGACTCGTCCAACGTTTACATGAGTACTGAGGGGAGTGGGGCGCCCTGCTGACGTGACCTCACCCACTCATTTGGGGTGGTCTCTTAGGGGTTGTGGGTTCCTAGATAGCGCTTTGGAGCCACTATGCTGCTTAAATTCCTTCGGAATGGGCGTACCTGGCCGAGGGGTGTCCGGAAACGGATAGGCAAATACGCATGTACAGTTCAGCCATTCTTAGTTTGCTCCTACTGTCAACAAATAAAAGCCACCTACTACAGGGTGCACGCTAGAATCTGCGACTTTACGGATGTCGTATTCCTATTAAATTAACTATTTTTTAAATTATAAATACTTAAAGTACTAAAAACATCAGTCATTATATGATGTAGGCCTAACAATTTCATTTAGAAAAATACTTTTAAAAGTATTTTGTATTTAAATACTTTTGAAAATATTTTGTTGTTACTTTTTAATCAGCGTGTACACATTTTTTATATAATGCGCATGCACAGTGACGTCATTATTGGTTTACATTAGGATCAAACTAAGGGAGGCTGGACTATAGTTCAGCTGTTCTTATTTTGCTACTGTCAACAAACCAAACTCAGCCACTAAAGGGTGCACGCTAGGGTCCACAATTTTAACTTCTTTTTACATGATTTATACAATTAGTAACTTGCACAAATAGAAAAATAGAAATAGAAATGAAGAATCAAAATACTAAAACACTAAATTTTTAATTGAAAATAAATTATAATGCACGTAAGAACGATGCGAGACATTCTTTGATTACTCTAGCAGTTGACACTAGATTGCAAAGCCGATCCTAAATTAAGTTGACATTCGAGTGTTTAAGTTGAGAGTTTAACTTTTTATGAATTAGGTTTATAAACTTACAGCAGCTGGTCCTTGAGCCTGAAATAAACAAATACAAATAAATAAATACTGAGACAATTTACAATAAATTGCAATTAAATTTAACCCACCGGGTAGGTCTAGAGATAAAGTCGTCGCCAAAATCAGCTGTTTAACAGCTGATTTTAAAGATGGTTTCTAAAAACCCTTTAAGGGTTAGGGCTTTAATTTTTTGTGCCTTTTCTATGACATCTTTTTAAGCTCTGGTACCATAATTATTAATATACAGCTAGCGATACCATTTCGAGAATTTATTTAAAAAAATGCAAAAACAATTTTTTTTTGTAGAATTTTTTATTTTATTTCGAACTTAGTAATAATACTGCAATGATTCTACCCGGGTGATTTTTTAGTCCTGTTACCCAATTGTTAATGTCTGGTAAATTTTTTCTAAGAAAGGGATATTTTGTTTTGTGACACAAAGTTGGTAGCCCTACTCAACCGGTATAGATACGACAGTTTGAGTTGATTCTCCTTGAGTTGCGTAAAATTTTGTGCTGTTTCCAGTTGTGTTACGAACAGAATGTCTTTTACCCTAGAACAACGGGTTTTCATTCTTGAACAATATTTTGCTACAAAATCGTATGCGAGTGTAAAAGAATCATTTCAAATTAAATTTTTTGGTGTTCCTCCACTCTATTCTAGTCAATTTCTAAGCTAACTAACTGATTTTTAGAGGCAGGTATTATTTGCAGCAGAAAACGTAGTGGTCGACCAACTCTCTTGACAGATAACGTTTTAAGAGAATGTGAAAACAAGATTGCTCAATTCTCCATGGAAAAGTTTACAAAAACTTTCCTCGCATGTTGATTTGTCATGTTCGAGTGCTCAGAAAGCTGCTAAAAAATTGAAATTGTATCCGTATCACATACGATTAGTTCTAGAGCTTCAGCCTCCAGATTTAAATAAGAGATTGTTTTAGGATAAAAGACATTCTGTTCGTAGCACGACCGGAAATGGCACAAAGTTTTACACAGCTCAAGGAGAATCAACTCACACTGCCATATCCATACTGGTTGAGTAGGGCTACCAACTTAGTGTCACAAAACAAAATTTATTTTTTTTAGAAAAATATTACCAGACATTAACAATTGGGTAACAGGACTAAAAAATCACTCTGTAGTACCATATGTCACAATTATACTGGGAAACATGCTCAAAAAATTTCAACCTTCAAAGCCAAATAGTTTTTGAGAAAACTTTACTTTTATGGAAAAAAGTGGATTTGCGGGAAATGAGCTGTAAAGATTTACTTCCCCTTAAAATCGGCCTGCACCATAATATTGATCCTCACCAAACTGTTCTTTTTCCTCAAATAATTTCCTCTTTTTTCTCATGTCTTGCTTCTTTTGACATTTTTTCCATTGCCTTCTCAGCTTTCTGTGTTCTTTGAATATCGCAACTCTTTTGTTTCCACAAATTAACTCAATTAAGAAAAATTCTTGTCAAAACATTACTTTAACAAAATTCTGCATAGCTTTCGAACTTTCTATTGTGCAGTTATTTTTTTTTTATGTAATTACAGAGAAAAATTTACAGAAGGCAATGGCGCCAAAATTAGAAAAATCGATTTTTTTCGATTTTCTAGGTATAGTGCTCCCCTTAAGTTGAGTATAAACTAGTGTTAATTTATTAATTAATAGTTTTATAGACTACATTATAAAGATTTGTTATCGATGGGCCGCGGCGGAGGGGAATGTTATGATGGCATTGATTGATCTACATAGCCGATGTTTGTGTATGTGCTAGTAGCAGTCAGAGCCCCATAACAAATACACTCTCCTATGCTGCTCCGTTGTGTCAACTGAACGTGCTAACGACTTTAGTGCAGTTGTTTTCGTTTCCTATCTTCTTCTTCTTCACGTGCCATCTCCACGACGGAGGTCGGCTATCATAATGGCGATACGAATTTTGTTGACCGCTGCTTTAAAGAGTTCGTTTGAGGAACACCTGAACCTCTTTCTCAAATTACACAGCCAGGATATCCTTCTCCTGCCCACCGATCTTTTTCCCAATATTTTGCCTTGAATGATGAGATGCAATATTTGATACCTTGGTCCCCTCATAACATGACCAAGGTACCTTAATTTTCGTGCCTTAACTTCCTCCATGAGTTCCAGCTGCTTTCCCATTCTACTGAGGACCTCTTCATTCGTGACATGCTCAGTATATGAGATCCTCAACATTCTACGGTAGGTCCACAGCTCAAAAGCCTGCAGTTTCTTCTCACTGAATCTATTGAGAGTCCAAGCTTCCACACCGTACAACAGGACAGGGAACACGAAACATTCAAGGAGACGCATTCGTAATTCGAGATTTATATCTCGTGATGTTAGTACCTTCTTCATTCTGATAAAAGTAGCGCGTGCTTTCTCAATTCTAATTTTTATTTCAGCACAGTGATCACCACTGCAACACACTCAAGCTCCAAGGTACGTGTATGCATCCACTCGCTCTAGCACATCACTTCCCGCCAGAAATTCGTTTCCTATAATGTCCTCGAAAGATTAGGTTTTGCCAACAGCTCTATGTCATTTTAAAGAAAAAGCTAAAACAATATTTGATTGATGAAACATTTTACAGTGTGCACGAATTCCTTTCTAAATAGTTTTGATTGAAAAATATTTAACTTTTAATTAAACAAATATTGTGTACTATTTGATACAAAGGGGTTCATGACAAGCCTACTGAGTTAAGAAGTAGCAGGAAAAAATTATTGGTAAGTGATGAATTTATCATTGTGTTTGATTTTTTTTTATTTTTTACTTTTTTTATTTTTCTTTGTGATATTTGATTCAATGGAGTTCATGACAAGCCTACTGAAGTAAGCAGTAGCAAAAACAATTTTCTGGTGGTAATTGATGAATTTATCATTGGTGATAAACTTTCAGTTTATCAGTTTTATCTTGACATGTCCTATACTTCCTTTGGAGTCTCCTGGATGCAGGAAAAAAGTCATTTGTATATACAAACTTGTTTGTGCATTAAGCTCTCCCTCATTTGGCCAGCCTGTAGTGTGGTGGTCACTACACTGGCTTGTACGCCGGGGTCCCGGGTTCGATTCCTAGTCTGATTATTGTTTTCATCACTCATTTTTATCTATCACCCTTTTCAACGTTAGCAGTAAGACCATAGAGTTGTATAAGCGATCCTATAGCTCAAAATGAGTTGAAAACGATATACCGGGTGTGTAAAAAAATTCTCTGGTTTCATGAATAATTTCAAGTTCAGTATCTGGCGAGAAGTGGAGTATCGTCTAGACGTCTGTAGTGCAATTAACAGATCCCATGTGCAAGTTTACTACGACAACTGTACTACGATACCAACGCGAAGCATTTACTTATAAATAACACAATTTTTTTTCTTTAATTCAGTTACTTACAAAAGAAGTGTTAGTGGTTGTGGTCTGTAAAAAATAAGAAAAAGAAGTTAAAGTATTTAATAACCTTTTATAGGTCTTTGGTAAGTATACTTATAAATACTGTGACAATATCGAAAAGACATGGTTCGCGTAATTTCTAGAATTTCATTCATGAAAATAGTAAAGGATAATAGAGTGAAATAGTAACAATAAGTGACAATAGGACAATAGTGACAATAAAGGTATGCCTATTTATAAAAATTATTTAAAAGGACTGCGCTATTGTATATGGTAAAAGGGTATTGTGTACAACTATTTGTGAAAGAGACCTGTAACATCTTCTATTTACAAAAGACCTATTGTTGACTTGTTTACAATGGATTTTTCTAGCACTCACTTATAAAGGGTTATTTTTTGTACTTATTTGCATGAAGTTTCTCTGCTTTGCTGGAATGATCTTTTTAAATGAGTATATAAAAAGACACCCGAGCGCGGTAGAGTCAGTATTCGTTTGATCTTTGACGAGTAGGTATCGGACGTAGTGCAGGCGCGTTTCCGAGCATTGTGTTGGTTAACGATTGTTATAATGTCTTTGTTTGTGTGTGTATTTTTACTTTCTCTTGCCTATATGAATATATAGGAAGGAAAGTATTGTTTTCATGTCGATTTTTCGAAATCGAGTTTTCACCGGATCTATACGTTTTCAGACCCCTGAACCCAAAAAACATGTTTTTAGCGATTGGTCTCTGTGTGTGTGTGTGTGTGTGTGTGTGTGTGTTTGTGTGTGTGTGTGTGTGTGTGTGAACAGAATATCTCAAGAACGGAACATCGTACGAACTTGAAACTTGAAACTTAAGTTACATACCACTACCGGACGCGACACGAACATTTTCATCAAAATCGGTCAACCGGAAGTAGTAGTTTATTCGTATAATTTTTCAGTTTTTTGCGATTTTCTCAAAAACTGGTCCTACGATTTTTTTTAAAATCGCCTATTTTACTCAATTTTTTATTCTCTACAAGATAGGGTAGGCGTCATGTTTGCTGAAATTCTAGGTGAGGCTGTTTTCACGTAAAAACAAAGTTTTTTTAAGATTACGGCTTCAATATGCAATTTAGAGCAAAAATTTATATAATAAAAGTTGTAGAGAATTTAAAATCCTACAACTTGTATTTCAAACATTTTTTTGTATAACGCTTAGTTTAGCGGTAATTAGCGATTTTCTGTTTTTTTCTCACGAAAACGTGAGAAAAATCGATTCTTTTAACATTTCGGCTTTAGTATGCATTTTACGACAAAAGTGTATATAATTTAATTTATAGAAAATTAAAAGATCTACAACTTTTATTTAGAGCATTTTTCTCTACAGAGCCTAGTTTAGAGAGAAAGAGTGATTTTCCGTATTTCTAAGCCAAACTGAGGTTGATTTTCATTTTGCATCATTCAATCATGATTAAAATAAGGTTATGTTTGTTGAGGTTAGTTTTTTGTTTATTTCTAATATTTTATTATTAATGTTAGGTTTATTGTTAATTATTTGCATTGGCAAGAGAAAGTTGTGTGAGTGTTTCACACCAGATTTTTTAAACTGTAATTTATTCCGAGAAAATGTTTTCTTCATAAACCTTATAAGAAATAAATGTGACCTGTATTATTGCATATAGCTTAATTACATGACTAGAAATATTTGATTTATTGTAATTACGAATGAATCGCCTTCTTTACTATTGCTTTCACCGGCGTTTTCATTACCAGTCTCTCTGGTATCTACCTAACCGTTTTCTTTTCATTACCAGATGTCAATAAAACTGATAAAAAATGGCTTCTTCATGTCCTTAATTTCCTTCTTTATATATATATATATATATAGTGGCGACTATTTACAACACTAAGGGTCGTTTGTCGCAGTCAAAACGCCATTTTTGCCTGTCTTGCCATGACTCCTCCTCCATGTTTCTTCTTTCCATGGCTCTGTCAATACCTTCCATCCATCTCCCTCTCGGTCTTCCTCTTTTTCTATTTCGCTGCGGTCTCCAATTCCACGCTTTCAGTGGGATTCGTACGTTGCTCATTCTTCGCATGTGACCATACCAGTGCAGTTGTTTTCTCTCAATACGGTCTATTATTGAGTCTTCAATGCCCATTATCTCTCTTACTCTTATATTCGTTACTCTATCTCGTAACGTCAGTCTGCAACATCTTCTCCAATATCTGTTCTCCACTGTACTGATTCTATTTTTCGTGTTTTGTGTAATGGTCCACACTTCTGCCCCATATGTCACCGTACCTTCCACTATTGCTGAAAATATTCGTTTCTTTATGTCTTTTCTTATGTTGAGACTCCACAGAATTGAGTTCAGTTGACCAGTTAATGTCTTTCCTTTCACAATTTTATTAGCTATGTCTTCTTCATCCCTTCCATTTTTTGTAAACGTCACTCCTAAATATTTATACTCTTCCTTCTTTATTTCCTTCTTTATTTTTCGAATTGTGGAAAGAGAAACATCACAGTAGTTAGCCGCTAGCTCACGGTTTTTGTTAAGAGGCTCGGATAGGCATTTTTATTTAGCTTCAACTTCACAACATTTTATTAAATCGCATATTAGATTTCGTTTAGCACTGAATAGTTTGACCACGTTTTCGAGAAATCGCCATTTCTGTTTACGGTAACAAACAGTTATACTCGAACAGTTAACCTACAAAAGGTTCAGCGATACACTGTATATGCTCTGAGTATAATATAAGTTGTTATGTTTGTCGTACTGAAATTAAAGCAGTCGCGCATGCGCACTGATGCTTTCCCCCTTTATTCCTCGTTGCAAACAAGGGAAAACTCGTGACTCAAGTGACTATACCACTGACAATAAGGTCGAATTTATTTAGGAATAAGCTATGCAGTTGAACCCTATTGGCATTTTATGATGTTATAAAATTAAACTATCAAAATTACTTGAGTCTAAAACTAGAAAGGAATCGGACAGGGTGTATTTGGATGAGGACAGGCGCCAAAAGTCGGAACATTTCATAAAGATGTGGACAAAAGGAAAGACCCAAGAATAAAGCAACTTACACTCTTCAGGAAAAGAATTACAAAATTACAGATTGGACTGGCCCAAAAATTGGACTTATGTGATCCTTGTTGTTGTTAAGGTCATCAGCCGAAAGGCTGGTTTGAACCTCTAGAGGTTTTACTAAGTAAAAACGAGAAGTGAAGTGGTTTACCGTTGCCTTCCTCACTGAGTTGAAAGAGTATGCTTATCAGCATGCCAGGCCCTCTGAAAAGCACTCACTTTCCACCCTGCAAATGACACTTTCACTTCATTCACCACAGGGTCTGGCTGTATAATGAAATTTATTACTTTCAGAGAAGATAACTCTGATTAGTGTCTTTTACACCACTACCTCTTCTGTTCTTAAATAGTTCAGTCACATAAGTGGCTGACTATGTGATAAGAAACAGAACTATTTTTTTTAGCCCTGGACCAAACAGATAGAGTGCAATTAAAATAACACTCCACCTGCCCGTTTTGGGTATTATGTGATTCTATGAGGTCATAAAAGCAAAAAAAAAAAATACTAAAAGTTACAATAATCTATTCCGGTGGTATGAATGACACAATATGTACAAAAATTCTATCGAAAAGAATGTCATTAAATTATCCATTATTAAATAATTAATAACTTTCATTAAATAGTTGACGTTAACTTATTTATAACGAAAAAATGTTAATGTGAAATTTTTTAATATACCGGGTGAGCATAAAGTCTTACCCTGATTATAAAATTTTATTACAGAATAATCGTTTGGCGTAATAATTTAAATCTGGCGCTGTTACATAGGTTATTGTTAGTAGATTTTGTGACCAATAGATGGCGCTAGTGCTCCTCAACAATGACATGGTCTGTTAGTTCACGTTAGTTGCTGGCGAAATGGCGTTGAAATAGGAGAAAGCACAATGTGTGCTTTGGTTTCACGAAACGAAATCGCCCATCAGTGTTCAGCGTAATTTTCGGGCTTTTTATGGACGCAGCCCTCCTGATGTTAAATCAATAAAGCGATGGTATGAAAGGTTTAAAGAAACAGGCAGCGTTGAAGATCTTCGTAGAAGTGGCAGGCCTAGTGTGAGTGAAGCGACTGTTGATCTTGTTCGGGAATCGTTTCAACGGAGTCCGTCTAAATCAACTCGTCAAGCATCACGTGAACTTCAAATACCGCAAGCAAGTGTGGTGAAAATTCTTCATAAAAGGCTTAGGTTGCATGCTTATAAAGTGCAAATCGTGCAGGCCTTGCAACCGAATGATTTGCTGAGACGTGCAGAATTCGCAACTGAGATTCTCAACAGGATTGACGGCGCTAACGATTACTTAAATCGCATATGCTTTACCGATGAATCCACCTTTCATGTCAGTGGAATGGTAAATAGGCATAATGTCCGTATATGGGGATCAGAGAATCCACATGCTATCCACATGAATCCACATGCTACTGTACAGTTACAGCGAGACAGCAAAAATGTGAATGTTTGGTGCGGCCTCATGCATAATAAGGTTTTCGGGCCGTTTTTCTTCACGGAAAACACCATTAACGCTAACATTTACTTAGATGTTTTGCAACAGTTCATTGCACCACAGTTTGAAGAAGATCAACCATGGATAATTTTCCAGCAAGATGGGGCACCGCCCCACTGGGCTTTGATAGTGCGTAATTTCCTGGATGAAACATTTCCGGATCGGTGGATTGGAAGGGATGGTCCAACACCCTGGCCACCCCGCTCTCCAGACATTACTCCCCTTGACTTTTTTTTCTGGGACTATATCAAGGATAGAGTCTTCGCCACACCAGTTGCTGACGTTGACGAACTGAAGGCTAGGATACAAGCTGCTGTGGGTACTGTGACAGAACACATGTTACAAAACACCTGGCGGGAACTGGAATACCGCTTCGACATTCTCCGAGCTACCAAGGGGGCACACGTTGAAGTTTACTAATGTAAGTAATCTTAAAAAAACTATTAACACTAACCTATGTAACAGCATCAAATTTAAATTATTATGTCAAACAGTTATTCTGCAATAAATTTTTATAATTAGGGTAAGACTTTATGCTCACCCGGTATTTTTCCCGTTTTTATCGTTAAAAATAGGTATGTAAGATTACATACGAAATATCAAAAAAAGTGACAAATAATGCTGTGGGGGGGGGGGCATAATTACAAACTATTACTATTACATTACATATAACTATTACATATTACTAATTACAAGTAATCAGAACGGTATAATTAAAAACGCTTAAAGGATAATGTTTATTTTAGCTGGATGTAGATATTTTTATGATGGAACGTAGTGCAAGATAATATATTGTCAGGGGGAGAGGTAGATCCACGCGCCAACTAGTGTAAAACTTTTGTTTACAACCTGTAGGAGGCGCTTGCCTCGCTCGGTGTACTCTTACAGTAGATTGTAATCTTAACACGTTGACTGCCACACTAAATTTTGTGACACTTACAGCGGGGCCATTGTACTTTTTTATTTTTTTCACAATTTATTCATTTTTACTTTCTCTTGCCTATATAAATATATAGGAAAGAAAGTATTGTTTTCATGTCGATTTTAAGAAATCGAGTTTTCACCGGATCTATACGTTTTCAGACCCCCTGAACCCAAAAAACATGTTTTTAGCAATTGGTCTGTGTGTGTGTCTGTGTGTGAACAGAATATCTCAAGAACGGAACATCGTACGAACTTGAAACTTGAAACTTAAGTTACATACCACTACCGGACGCGACACGAACATTTTCATCAAAATCGGTCAACCGGAAGTAGTAGTTTATTCGTATAATTTTTCAGTTTTTTGCGATTTTCTCAAAAACTGGTCCTACGATTTTTTTTAAAATCGCCTATTTTACTCAATTTTTTATTCTCTACAAGATAGGGTAGGCGCCATGTTTGCTGAAATTCTCGGTGAGGCTGTTTTCACGTAAAAACGTTGTTTTTTTAAGATTACGGCTTTAATATAAATTTTAGCGCAAAAACTTATATAATAAAAGTTGTAGAGAATTTAAAAACCTACAACTTCTGTTTCAAACATTTTTTTGTATGACGCTTAGTTTAGCAGTAATTAGCGATTTTTTGATTTTTTCACACGAAAACGTGTGAAAAATCGATTTTTTAAAGATTTTGGCCTTAGAATGCATTTTACGACAAAAGTGTATAAAACCAAATTTATAGCAAATTTAAAGATCTACAACTTTTATTTAACGTATTTTTCTCTACAGAGCCTAGTTTAGCGTGAAATAGTGATTTTCCGTATTTTTAAGCCAGACTGAGGTTGATTTTCATTTTGAGTGTTTCACTCATGATTAAAATAAGGTTATGTTTATTGAGGTTAGTTTTTTGTTTATTTCTAATATTTTATTACTAATGTTAAATTATATTGTAAATTATTTGCATTGGCAAGAGAAAGTTGTGTGAGTGTTTCACACCAGATTTTTTCTTGTTATTTTATGTACGTATTTTATTTAATAAACAAAAAATACTAATTCTTTTGTTAAAATAAAGTTGTGACACACTTTTGGGCAACATGGCCAACTGGAATGATTTACATTTCAGAGCAATGTGACCCATTTTTGTGGTATGACAAAAAAATGTAATAGGCAACAGAATTTAGTTGCAACGTACTCTAAACTATTTCAATCAACCAAAATAAGCAAAATAAAAAAAATTACTAATAGCAGGATTCTATTACAGGAAAACAGGAAAACTACTTGTGTACGCAATATCCTATTACTTGAAAAAGGCCAACTATTTGAACAAGCTAAGTGCAAAATGTCACTCTTTGAAGCCATAGCTTTGGAAACCACATTACTAACACACGCCCATAACAGACAGGTGGAGTGTCAAATTATTTACACTCAATCTGTTTGTTGCAGGGCTAAAATAAATAGTTCTGTTTCTTATCACTTTGTCAGCCAATTAAATGACTGAATCATTTAAGAACAGAAGAGGTAGAGGTGTTAAAGACACTAATCAGAGTTATCTCCTCTGAAAGTAATGAATTTCATTTTACAGCCGAACCCTGTGATGAATGAAGTGAAGGTGTCATTTACAGAGTGGAAAATATGTGCTTTTCAGAGGGCCCGGCATGCTGATAAGCGTATTTTTCCATTCAGTGAGTGTTAGCAATGGTAAACCACCTCACTCCTCGTTTTACTTAGTAAAACCTCTACAGGTTCAAACCAGCCTATCGGCTGATGACCTAAACAACATTAGTAACACACGACTTAAAAATTAGTTATGTACTGTGACTCATTTTTGATGCACATGGCCCATTTTTAAAGACAAGTGTGACACATGTTTGAAACAGAAGTTGTAGGTTTTTAAATTCTCTACAACTTTTATTATATAAGTTTTTGCGCTAAAATTTATATTAAAGCCGTAATCTTAAAAAAACAACGTTTTTACGTGAAAACAGCCTCACCGAGAATTTCAGCAAACATGGCGCCTACCCTATCTTGTAGAGAATAAAAAATTGAGTAAAATAGGCGATTTTAAAAAAAATCGTAGGACCAGTTTTTGAGAAAATCGCAAAAAACTGAAAAATTATACGAATAAACTAAGTTACTACTACTTCCGGTTGACCGATTTTGATGAAAATGTTCGTGTCGCGTCCGGTAGTGGTATGTAACTTAAGTTTCAAGTTTCAAGTTCGTAAGATGTTCCGTTCTTGAGATATTCTGTTCACACACAGACACACACACACACAGACACACACACACACAGACACACACACACACACACACACACACAGACACACACACAGACCAATCGCTAAAAACATGTTTTTTGGGTTCAGGGGGTCTGAAAACGTATAGATCCGGTGAAAACTCGATTTCGAAAAATCTACATGAAAACAATACTTTCCTTCCTATATATTCATATAGGCAAGAGAAAGTAAAAATTAGTTATGTACTGTGACTCATTTTTGATGCACGTGGCCCATTTTTAAAGACAAGTATGACACATATTTGGGTCCTGTAGCAGTCAACGTGTGATAGTAGATTTTTATCACTGTTAGTGAGGGAGTACCTCCTTTAAGCGTTACAAAAACATTAAAGATTACAAAAGTAGGTGCGTGTTAAAAATCTTATTCAATACGTACCGTCCATGTCTCGTCTCCCTGTCAATGGTAAGAACAAAAATTAATTTTTGTTAATAGATTAAATAACATGAATTAACGAAATTATGACTTAAAATATACAATACAATTTAAGTAGTGCTAAGTAAATTATTAAGTTATTTATTGTATTACTTCATTATAATTACTGTAGTTTTTTTATTTTGTAAATCTTTTAGTTGTAATAAATACTTATAATTGTAAAACTTTAGTGTATTAATTATTTAATTACCTAGATCCCGAAACGGACCTTAGCGATAAGTGTCACAATATAAATAAAAAACTTCTACGTCTCCAATTTTTAAGTTTATGTCACCATTTTAAAGCGGAGATTTCAAACTATAAAATAGGCTAAAAATCTGGAAATCTATATTTATTAATTTTTTCGTACACTGGTTCCCTTAAATTAAATTTAAGCCCGCTGCTGCTGATCCATCTATAGAGAGTTTTATTTTTTTGAATGTAGATTGCTTCCTGTTTTTTTTAATTTGATTAACCCATTAAAGAGTACTATAGTTACGTAGTCAATTTCTTCGCTTTTTATTTGGATTACTGAGCTACTTTCTTTGGGCATGAAATTCCTTCATTTTAACACTAAAATTCTGTTTTCGTTCTGCAGTCCAGACCTGCCCAACTCTCTGCACCTTCGTAACCGGAAAGTTTACACAAGATTTTAATTTGTTTCTGTTGTTTAGGTCAACATCCGAATGGCTGGTTTGAACCTCTAGAGGTTTTACTAAGTAAAAACGAGGAGTAAGGTGGTTTACAATTTGCCTTCCTCGCTGAGTTGAAAGAGTATGCTTATCAGCATGCCAGGCCCTCCGTAAAGCACTCACTTTCCACCCTGCAAATGACAACTTCACTTTATTCACCACAGGGTCTGGCTGCATAGTGAAATTCATTACTCATAGAAGAGATAACTCTGACTAGTGTCTTTTACACCTCTACCTCTTCTGTTCTTAAATAGTTCAGTCATATAAGTGGCTGACTATGTGATAAGAAACAGAACTATTGTTTTTTTTGGCCCTGGACCAAACAGATAGAGTGCATTTAAAATGACACTCCACCTGCCCGTTTTGGGCATAATTTGTTTCTATAAAAGTCTTTATACTCAATGCTTTCTCTTGAAAAATGTTCATAGTTTATAGATTTACTTCGAATTCTTTTATCCATTTATCTCTTGGTTTTAGTTGCTCTTGATATTTAATTAGTTTATAGTTCTCATTCTCTTTGTCATGCAATCTCATCAGATGATCAAAATACTCTAACCTCCTTTTCTTTCATTAGGTTAACAAGGTTTCACCCAATAGTTATCAACCACTTCATTCAACCTCTTTTATGGATTTTGCTTATTGGATTAAAGACAGGTCCCAGGATAACTTGACCAAATCTTCTGTGTATTTTATTTAATTATAACCTAGTTGGTTTTTTAATTATAACCTAGTGTTTTTTAATTATAACCTAATGTTTTTTTAACTAAACCTAGAGTTTTCTTAATTTAAAACCAAGTGTTTTTTAACTATAACTTAGTGTTTTTTAAATGATAACCTAGTGTCTTTTATAACCTAGTGTTTTTTAAATTATAACCTAGTGTCTTTTTTTATAACCTAGTGTTTTTTTAATTATAACCTAACGTCTTTTAATTTATAACCTTGTGTTTTTTTAATTATAACCTAGTGTTTTTTTAATTATAACCTACTGTCTTTTTATTTATAACCTAGTGTTTTTTACATTATAACCTAGTGTTGTTTGAATTATAACCTAATGTCTTTTTAATTATAACCTAGTGTTGTTTGAATTATAACTTCTGTCTTTTTATTTATAACCTAGTGTTTTTTACATTATAACCTAGTGTTGTTTGAATTATAACCTAGTGTTTTTTAAATTATAACCTAATGTTTTTTTTAAATTATAACCTGGTGTCTTTTATATGATAACCTAGTGTTTTTAAACTATAACCTAGTGCTTTTTTTAATTAAATAAAAATATTTTAAAAAATAACACTTACTGCTCTCCAGGGATTTGGATCCTGAAACAAGATAAAGAGTATTTAGTCTAATTTTATTTAAACCAAGTCAAATAATTTAACATTGTGGAAACTATTTTAATTTCTTTTGCCCTACATGCGTATTTATAAAGAAAAGTATTGTTTTCATCGAAGATACATGTTCTCATGCCCCCTTAACCCAAAATTTATATTTTTAGATTTGTCGTAATAGTAATAATAGAAAATATTTTATGCGCATGCTCCAACTGAAGACTGAATATTATAAAATGTCCACAGCTCCGTGAAACCTACAGTTCAGCCGTTCTTAGTTTGCTCCTACTGTCAACAAACAAAACCCACCTACTTCAGGGTGCACGCTAGAGTCTGCGACTTCACGGATGTCGTATTCCTATTAAGTTAACTATGTTTTAAATTATAAGTACTTAAAACATCAGTCATGATATGATATAGACCTAACAATTTCATTTAAAAAAATACTTTTAAAAGTATTTTGTATATAAATACTTTTGAAAGTAATTTGCTGTTACTTTTTAATCAGCGTGTACACATTTTGATACAATGCGCATGCTCAGTGACGTCATTATTTGTTTACATTAGGAGCAAACTAAGAGAGGCTGGACTATACATAATAAACCGACCCTTACAAACACATATACGCACGCGCACGTAGCACCCCTATTCCTGCCTTACCGGCGTTGTAAAATCTACAGTAGTGAGCCACCGACTAGGCACTTAACTGTAATACTACCGTTTCGGTTGTAATTATCTTTATCAAATTGTATAATAATTTTCAAATTCTCCATATTATTCCTTAAAAAATGACTCCAACCAAACATGGTGTCATTGTGACAATCCTAAGCATTGTCGATGTTGGACTTCATTCTGATTGCCGTTGTTCAATAATATTAATAGATTTAACAATTATTATCTATATATTAATAGCGAGCAGGTTTTTTTCAACACGATTTTAACCACCTGAACCTTCACCGATTTTCCCCGAAGTGGGCTCAAATGAATCGTCTGTTCGAGTAGATTTGCAGAAAACTATCCAAAATCAAATATTTCGATTTATGACCGTAAAAAAAGAAGTCTAAAATAGATTGGAGAGGGGGCAAGTTCAATGAACTGAAGTATAGGCCTCCCTCTTTCTCTATCTATCCCTCCCACATCTCGCACAGCTATTTCAGTTTGGAGAGGGGGCAAGTATAGTATTGGTTGATCAGAGTTGTTTTTCAGTTATTACTTGAACTAAGTAGAGTAACAATGTAAGAAGCAACTACATCATCAAAACACTATTTTCTTCAGGCAACCACACTGATATCATTTTCTTCTCGATAATATATTCAGGAAATTAATTTCCTATTTTTTCTTTTACTCTGCTTCTCTTATTATTTTTTAATGGATAGTTGTCCATTAGGGGGAAGACCAAGAGGAAGGAGACGAGACACGCCTCAAAGTGCTCGAACGGAATCAGTTCGTCAGACACCTTATTATAATGCGCGAAGACAAAATTCAATTAGATAAAACCCGAAATAATTTGGAAATTAGTAACATCGGAAATCTGAGAATCTAAGAATGTACGAAATTTTCTTGATTTAGAAGTCATAACAGGGGCAGCCAAAGGCAGAAGGGTTTTACTACCGCGGTTAGATCTAACCCCTTCGGATGGTACTTTGCCATTTACATTTAAGAGAAGACAGTTCCCATCCGTTTAGCATTTGCGATTACAATAAATAAATCCCAAGGCCAAACATTCAAAGAAGTTTTCCTTTATCTGCCTTAGCCAGTATTTTCACATGGACAAATTAATTGTACGTTGCTATGTCACGTGTCAGATCATTTGATAGCCTAAAAGTTCAAATAATGCCACACAACAATAAAACAAAAAATGTTGTTTACAGAGAAGTTCTATAAAAACCAATTTACACTTTTGTGCGGGTGTTCCCGCACAGGTTCACCTAGTTATTATTATTGTTTTTACTAGCGGCACACGGTGCGCGTTGCTACGCCCAAAAACAGAAAACATGTTTTGATGGAAAATATGAAAATTGTTTTTTTATCTAAGGCCCGTTAGCGTAGTGGTTAGCGCAAGTGGTTTATACGCCGAGGTACCGGGTTCGATTCCCGGTCAGGTCTGGAATTTTTTCATCACTCATTTTTATTACCATTATTATCCACCGGCTGTATTAGCAGAAATTGCAGAACAGTCAGACGTAAAACAAAAAAAAACTAATGTCAGGGGCATAAAATGATAATTGTAAATGTCACTACTACGATCGATGCACAAACAATAATAATGGCCGAAAACAGTATAGGGAGTAAGAGAAAGCTTATTGTGTGAGAAAGAAGAAAGACCGGAGATCGGCTTCGTTCTCATCCATACTCTGTGCTGTTTACGAAGTGAGAGTGACACCGGTAGACGCCTGGCGGGAATAACTGATCGAGTGACAACTGATCAGTTATCGACAGCCGAGAGTAGAAAATTATTAAATTACTAATATTGCTATAAAAAATAGGGATTGGTGGTAGAAGGGTGAAAATTTAGGAGTGTATGTATTTTTTAATGCCACATTATAAAAACATTTTGTTCAAAAACTATAAAAAAAATTTTGGGGTGGACCACCCTTATCACTTCGGGGTATAAAAAATCGATAAAAACCTATTCTCAGACCTACCAAGTGTAGGCCTACATATAAAATTTCATCAAAATCGGTTAAGCCGTTTCGGAGGAGTATGGCAACTAACACTCTGACACAAGAATTTTATATATTAGATTATTATAAATGTAACAATAAAAATATTATTATTTTTTTATACAAATTATTATTCCGTTAATCTTATCAAAACATAATATTTGATTAACACTGTCGTTTTTATAAAATTAGGCATCCCAGGAAATGCTTAGAATTGTCATAATGATACGCTGTTCGGACTCATTTTCAAGAAATAATACGGAGATTTTAAAAATGATTATACAGGTGATTCACGAAATATGCACAAACTTTGGGAGCTCATTGTACATGTAAAAATAATGAAAAAAACTTATATAAAAATGGGTCCGGAAATGCTTCGTTTCAGAGTTACGGCTAGCGAAAGATTTCGCCCGGATTTCAGCTCACCAGGTGAAATGAAGTCTTCCTGAAATTCTGGTAAGGTAGATTAAGGGGCGAATTTAATCATTTCGTATGGTTTTTGATCTGATAAATTGAATAAAACAGGTCCCAGAACTGTAAGTTAAATAGCTGTTTTTGAGAAAACCAGTGTCAAATGAAAAAAATGGAGTGAAAAAAAACACTTTTTTTCATCTTTGTTTTTCCGGTTAATTTTACTTTGTACTGTTATGAATAAAAATTCATTTAATCAAACATCTATTCGCTTTCTGTGTACTTTATTTACACCGGTTTATTCAGAATAAAATTTTCTACATGTTTAATTCAAAAATTTTAACTGTTTCTTGGTGAAATAACAAAGTTATTCTTGCCCAAAGATGAAAAAATGTGTTTCTCACTCCATTTTTTGCATTTGACACTGCGTTTCTTAAAAACTATTTAACTTACAGTTCTGGGACCTGTTTTATTCAATTTATCAGATCAAAAACCATAAGAAATGGTTGAATTCGCCCCTTAATCTACCTTACCAGAATTTCGGGAAGACCTCATTTCACCTGGTGAGCTGAAATCCGGGCGAACTTTTGCTAGCCGTAAGTCGGAAACGAAGCATTTCCGGACATATGTTTATATAAACGTTTTTCATTATTTTGTCATGTACAATGAGCTTCCAAAGTTTCTGCATCTCTTCGTAAATCACCCTGTATAATTTTGATAAAGATTAATTACAACCAAAATGGTAGAATTGCAGTGAAGCGCCTAGTAGATGTCTCACTACTGAAGGATGTAGAACGCAGGTAAGGCAAGCTAAGGCAGGTAAGACAGGAAACTGTGCGTGTGTGTTTGTGTGTGTTAAGGTATAGGTATCAGACGAACTAATGTCCCATAGCCGAGCGAGTGAGAGGGAGATATGTGGCATAACTACGCATGCGCTCAAAGGTGTTTACCGTTATAATCCAAATCTGAAAACATACTACAGCCGTTATCTTGCTTGTTAGTTTACAGCATGCATAAACGCTTGTTCACAAAAATGAGTAAAATTAAAGACAATGTTATTGGAACGGCGCGTATGGCTTGTGCGAGTGAGAACGTTATGCATTCTCTCACTCCCACGGCTAGGGGACGTTAGTTCATCTGAAAACTGTACGATTTCGATCCTCGCTGCCGTGGCTGAACGCTGCCGCTGCTATTCCACTGCGCTGCCGTAGCAGCGGTTGCTAACTACTACAGTTCAGCCGTTCTAAGTTTGCTCCTAATGTAAACAAATAATGACGTCACTGAGCATGCGCATTATATCTAAATGTGTACACGCTGATTAAAAAGTAACAACTAAATACTTTCAAAAGTATTTGAATACAAAATACTTCTAAAAGTATTTTTATATAAATTGTTAGGCCTACATCATATCATGACTAATGATTTTAGTACTTTAAGTACTTATAATTTAAAAAATAGTTGACTTAATAGGAATACGACATCCATAAAGTCACGGATTCTAGCGTGCACCCTGTAGTAGCTGGTTTTGGTTTGTTGACAGTAGGAGCAAACTTAGAGCGGCTGAACTATAGTTCAGTTCATTTGTTATAGGGATGTTTCCGATATCCGCCGCAGTAGCACATGCGGCGCTGCCTGAACTGCTCTGCTCAAGCGGTCCAGCCGCCAGGCCGCGCCAGAAGCTGTCTGGCAACGGCAGCGTATAGTAGAACTAACGGGCGATACAGACAACATGTGAAATTTTTCGGTGTGTGATGATGAAAAGCTGGATTAAGTTGTCTGCAAACAACCAATTATTTATGATGCTAGTACGGCGGGTTATAAAGATGCTGTCTTCTTCTTCTTTGAGTGCCTATCCGCTACGGATGTGGGCGACCATCATGGCTATTTTGACTTTATCCGCTGCCAACCGGAACAATTGCATGAAGCTCCTACCAAACCAGTTCGCAAGTTCCCAAGCCAGGATATTCTTCTCCTACCGGGCTTCCTCTTGCTATCTATCTTTCTCTGCAGGATGCGTTGTAACAGTTCATAACGTTGCGAATTCCTCATGATATGACCCAAATATTGCAGTTTCCTTGCTTTCACAATATTAACAAGTTCTGTGGTTTTCTTCATTCTTTGCAGAACTTCAACGTTGGTCACTTTATGGGTCCATGGTATTTTCAGAATCCTTCTGTAGATTCAGAGTTCGAAGGCTTCTAGTCGGTTGGTCGTTTCTTTTGTTAGAGTCCAGGACTCCACTCCATACAGCAAGACAGAAAAAACATAGCACCTCAGAAGTCTCAGTTTGGTCCCCAAAGTAAGATCATGACTTTTGAAAGCCGCACCCATAGAGCTAAAGATGTTCCTAGCCCTACCAATGCGACTCTTGATCTCCTGTGAGTTATCCCATGCCTCATTAATGACTGTTCCGAGGTATTCGTACTTAGAGACTCTTACAATTCTTTCTTGATTTATATACAGGTTAGCACCCCTAATTTGTTTTTTGCTAACTACCATGAATTTAGTTTTGGAGGTGTTTATGTCAAGTCCATATATGCTGCTTGTTTCTTGGATTCTGTTCATGAGCGTCTGCAGTCCTTCTATTGAATCCGCAAAAACAATATGGCTGTATCCCTCAATATGGCCGTTTGATTCCAATACAGATTTGATATTATTTTGAGATCTCTCCCATCGATTCCTGTACTCAGGGAAAATACATGGAACAAGATTGTTGAAAATTTTTCTTCTTTAAATCGTTCGCCACCAAACTTAACACCGTTTCGAATTGGGAGTAATTTATCCTACAGTATTTTTTAAACAGGTCTTCATCACGTTTCAAGTCCCGCTCGATAAGTATTTGAAAGCAAACTACTTCTTCACGGGTTTTGTATATTTTATTTACAGCTTTGCGTTTCCGTAATAGCATTGAGACATACCTAATTTGGTAAATACATAATTCTCAGAAGGTTGACATAAATTAACTTGAATGGTGTCATTTGCTTGAACAAATTAAGGAGTGTGGGTGTGAAGATCGTAAGGGGAGTAGACATTTTAAAACAGTTCTCACGGGAACTAAACAGTTAAGAATTGTTATAAGAAAATAAATTAAAAGTTAGTAGATTGTCCCGTGAGGGAAAAAACAGGAAGGAACCCTGTTGAGCCTTTGATGTTTGAACATATCCAGGCAGAGGAGTGCTCAAACATTTGTCATTGGCTTACGAGTATCTATGTGTAACTTTTGATTATAAAATTATCATCTCATCATCATCATCTTACAAGGATTAGGCTCTATTGGCCTGTTCCGGCATCCATTTTTTCCTCGGCCTTCCCACATCTCGTTTTCCTATAGGTTTGTACTCCCATGCCTGCAATGGAAGTCTATTGGGTGACATTCGGAGTAGATGACAAGACCAGTTATCAAGACTTTTTTTCAAAATACTCAGTAGAGGTTCCACTTGTAATTCAGCTCTTATGTCTTCATTCCTTATCTTGTCTAGTCGAGTGCAACCTTTAACCGCTCGTAAAAACCTCATTTCAGCAGCTCGTATCCGAGACTCAGTTCTCTTCATAGATACCCATGTCTCGCTACCGTATGCTATTAGCGGTACTGCCATTGCTCTATAAAATTTCAGTTGGGTATCATGTCTTGTACTCCTACCCAAGGCTCTCCTTATACTACCACAAACAGAACTGAATCTCGCTATTTTTTCACCAACATCATCATTTACATCAAATGAAATGTGGCATCCCAAGTAACTGAAACTTCTTACTTGATCCAATGTGTGGTTGTCAAGCACAATTTTCGATCTAACTGGCCACTTCCCTCTGAATGCCATTATCTTGGACTTTTGGGGTGAGATCTTCATGCCAAAGTCTGCTCCAATTTTGTTAAGTTTGAATATTCCATATTGTAGTTTCTCTTCTGTGTCGAAAATGATTACAGTGTCGTCTGCATAAAGTAAAGAGTTTACAAAGGCATTATTGGAAAGTTCAATGCCTGAGTCAACATATCGATTCCAAATATCTAATTATAAAATTATAATTTATATAAAAGAGTCTAGTACAGCATCAACATCGATATCTCATCATTCTCTTCTTCTGCTTGTAAACGTAATCTCATTTTTTTACAATGGACAAGTTGTAAGTTTATGTCGGAGGAGTATATTGTACCACGTTATATGATAAAAACTGGTCTAGCAGCTGCCACTAGCTGCGAAACTTGAAAACATAATGCTGCTGCTACGGCAGTGCAATGCATTGGACGCGGCAGCGTGTTGCCACGGCGGCGAGGATCAAAATCGTACCTTAAGGGGCGGTTTATGATCAAGGTTTCACGGAGCTGTGGACATATTATACCAATTTGTGGAGCTTCTATACCAATCAAGTTTGTAGTAAAATATCATCTGGGGTATTTGCATTAAAACAAATAGCCAGATTAATTGATAAAAAATTACTAATGGCAGCTTATCATGGCCTCATTCTGTCTCATATCCGTTATGGTATTTTAGTATGGGGTAATTCTAGCATGGGTAATATGAATAGGGTTTTTAAAATTCAAAAGAAAGCTGTTAGGTGTATGGTGGGAGGTAACCAGCTAACCTCATCCACACCACTATTTAACGAGCTTAAAATTGCTTACAGTTCCCTCCCTCTACATTTTTGAGGTGATTATGTATGTTAGGCAAAATAATTTTATGCAGAATTTCAATGTTCACAATCATAACACGAGAAACAGGAATGATTATTATGTAGCTAATCACTCAACAAAATTGTTTGAACAAAAACCTACTTATGCAGGGAAAAATTCATAAATAAATTACCCCAATCTTTAAAGTGTTGTGAGGATTTGAATTCCTTTAAAAAAAATCTAAAAAATTACTTGATCGGTGAAACTTTTTATAGCGTACAACAATTTCTTTCTTGATAGTAGTGATACATTGTGTGATTCTTATATATGTATTTCAGGTATTATATCTGACGACATGTCCTATACTCCTCCAGGAGTCTCCAGGGCGCAAAAAAAAAAATTATAGAGGGAGGAGAGTCCCTCCTCTGACTGCCTTTTTGTGATAGTTGGAGCAGCATCAGCGATTTTTAATTGCTGGATCGACAGTAGGGGAGTAGTTTCGATTCACAAGAATGGGAGAGGCGAAAAGAATACAAGCAGATCAAGCTACGTTTCCAAATTTTTACTTTCTCTTGCCAATATGAATTTATAGGAAGAAAAGTATTGTTTTCATGTCGATTTTAAGAAATCGAGTTTTCACCGGATTTACCTACACGTTTTCAGACCCCCTGAACCCAAAAAACATGTTTTAGCGATTGGTCTGTAGGGGTGTTTGTCTGTGTCTGTGTGAACAGAATATCTCAAGAAAGAAAAATTGAACCAACTTGAAACTTCAAACGTAAGTTAGACACCACTACCGGACCCGACACGAACAATTTCATCAAAATCGGTGAAACGGAAGTAGTAGTTTATTCGTGTAAATTTTCACTTTTTTGCGATTTTCTCAAAAACAGTTCCTATGATTTTTTTTAAATCTCTTGGTTTACTAAATTTCTTATGCTCTACAAGATAGGGTAGGCGCCATGTTTGCTGAAATTCTTGGTGAGGCTGTTTTCAAGTAAAAACATTGTTTTCTTAAGATTACGGCTTTAATATGCATTTTAGCGCAAAAATTTATATACTGTATAATAAAAGTTGTAGAATTATAATAAATACCAGAAGAATTTACAATAAAAAAGTTTTATCATGGGGTGCAAAAATCAGACATTACGAAACAGTGATAAGGCCAGAAGCGTTGTATGGTGCGAAAACGCTTAAAATTAAGCTAAAAGGAGGTATAAATAAAGTGATGGGCGCAGAAAGGAAAATAATGAGAAGTATATTGGGCCTAGGAAACTAGATGCAGAGTACAATAGACCCCGAACAAATAAGGAAATATATAGCAGAGTTGAAAACATTATCCACACAATGAGGAAAAGAAGACTTATGTTTTTTGGTCATATAGCGAGAATGGACAATAATCGGCTGGCAAAACAGGTCTATGAGAGGATAATGAAACTTAAGATTAAGCCAGCATGGTTCACCGAAACGCTGTCAGATTGCTTAACGGCAGGGATTACCACAGAAGACATATGCAATAGAGAGGTTTTTAGGGGTAAAGTTGAGAGAGTGACCTTTAAGGGAGGAAAGTGTGAGGAGGAGGTGTGAACCTCACAATATGGACCAACTGAGGATGGACAGATCGAGAATGATGAGGGAGGTGTGGGTGAGGAAGAGAATGGAGCAGCATAGGACATGAAGAAACACCCCAAATATTGATTTAACGTGCTCTCGTTAAAGAGCTATTCGAAATATAAAAAAAAGTTGTAGACAATTTAAAATCCTACAACTTTTAACAATAACATTTTTGTTTGTATAAAACTTAGTTTTGCGGTAATTAGCAATTTTCTGTTTTTTTTCTCACGAAACTGTAAGAAAAATCGATTTTTTTAAAAGATTTCGGCCTTATTATGCATTTTACGACAAAAGTGTATAATAAAATTTATAGAAAATTAAAAGATCTACAACTTTTATATATAGCATTTTTCTCTACAGAGCCTAGTTTAGCGTGAAAGTATGATTTTCCATATTTTTATGCCAAACTGAGGTTGATTTTCATTTTGCGTCTTTCACTTATGATTAAAATAAGATTATATTTTTGAGGTTATATTATTTCTAATGTTTTATTAATAATTTTAGGTTATATTGGTCATTATTTGCATTGGCAAGAGAAAGTTTTGTCAGTGTTTCACAACAGATTTTTATTTTAAATTGTAAAATAATAAAGATTTTTGAATTGTTTTCCTTTGTTTTTTCTTTGGATTGACAAGCCAAATATTGTCCCGAAGTTTGGTACGCCTTTTTTTAAACATGCCCTATTTTATCTTCTGTTAAATTTCCCAGTAGGTTATTACGACGTAAGTCCGTTAATATCTCTGTTAAATTATTATCAGTTAACGAACAAGTTGTACTTACATAAATTTCTTTTCTAGTAGTTTGTTGGTTATAGCTCTAAAAAAAAAATGTATATTAAATAAACAGGGTAAAAAGAAACTGAAGAGGGCTTACGGACGAACACACAAACTTTATAACAAAAAGTCCATTTCCACACATGCAAAAATCAGACACTACAACTCAGTCCTCAAACCCGAGGTGCTATACGCAGCAGAAACATTTTCACTTCACAATAAGACTCTGCTACAAAACCTGAAAAAAGCAGAATGTAAAATCATCAGGAAAATACTTGGACCACGAAAAACTGACGATGGATACCGGCTACAAACCAACAGAACCACAGAGAAAATTTCAAACATTTCAGCAGACATTAGGAAAAGACGATTTAAATTCTATGGACACATATAACGACTTCCTGAACACAGACTTACCCACCAGATTCTTATTGCTACAGAAAATCTTAAAGGCATGACAAGAGCCGAACAAGTAAGAAGAGACCTTGACAACGCTCAACTCACTTCTAAAGACGCGACAGACCGCAATAAGTATAGAAAAATAATAGACGAGTGGGAAGTGCAGCCAGAGATCAGAGCCAAGAAGACCGGCACTACGTGGACAGAGGAGAGGAAGAGAGCCATGAGTGAGAAGATGCAGATGTCATGGAGAGCCCGTAGGAAGAACCATAGAAGCTTCACGTGATCCATAAGGGTCTATAACGTATATAATAATAATAATAATAATAATAATAATAATAATAAACAGGTTTTAAATATCTAGGAGAGACTATCTCTGAAAAATATTCACAACAAGAAAGAATACAAAAAGCTCGTAGAGGCCTGGGATTGGTGCAAAACCTTTATAATAAAAAATGTTTATCGCTAAATACCAAAATTAGACACTACAATACAGTAATTAAACCGGGAATGCTATATGCCAGCGAAACTTTATCACTAAACAGGAAAACAGAAATGAAAAATCTAAAGAAAGAAGAAAGAAGGATAATCAGGAGGATTCTGGGACCAAGATGGACCGAAAATGGATATAGATCACAGAAAACGTCTAAAGTTGAAGAGTATTCTAATGTAGAGACAGACATGAGGAAAAGACGCCTTAAATTCTATGGCCATATAATGAGGCTTCCCGATCACAGACTAACAAAAAAAAAATAGTAATATACGTAGCATCCCTCGTTGATGGAGGAGAATGGATCCGAAATGTTAAAAAAGACTTGGAGATGGCTAAGATTGTGAAAGAAGACTTGGACACAAGAAAAAATTTTAGGAGGAAGGTTGAGAAATGGGAAGTTAAACCAGAGACAAAAGATCCGAGAACTGGAGTAAAATGGAGTGAAAAAAGAAAGGCTAAATTCTCGCAGGGAATGAAAAACTGGTGGGCAAATAAAAAGAACAACAAGAAACCCCAAAACTGAATCATCTTTACTTAGCGTCATCCACTTCGGGAGCTTTACGACTAATAATAATAATAAACAGGGTGAATATGAAGCCTGTTTCAGGAAAGGAAGGCGCTGCGCAGAAATGATATGGAACCTTAAACAAGTCCTGGATAGTAATATTTCAAGAGATCCAGTGGTAGCGTTTGTTGCCAAGAAAGCTTATGATGGAATCGACTGAAAAACACTGTTGTTGTTTAGGTCAGCAGCCGAAAGGCTGGTTTGAAACTGCAGAGGTTTTACTAAGTAAAACGAGGAGTGAGGTGGTTTACCATTGCCTTCCTCACTGAGTGGAAAAGTACGCTTATCAGCATGCCGGGCCCTCTAAAAAGCACATACTTTCCACTCTGCAAATGACAACTTCACTTCATTCACCACAGGGTCTGGCTGTATAATGAAATTCATTACTTTCAGAGGAGATAACTCTGATTAGTGTCTTTTACACCTCTACCTCTTCTGTCCTTAAATGATTCAGTCATTTAATTGGCTGACCACGTGATAAGAAACAGAACTATTTATTTTAGCCCTGCAACGAACAGATTGAGTGTAAATAAATCTGTTCGTTGCAGGGAATGGTCGGGTATTGTTAGTTGTAACTACAACTGTTATGAAAGGGACGCGTAACAACTTTTAGTCTATTTACAATGTTGACTTGTTTACAATAGATTTTTCTAGCACTCATTTATAAAGGGTTATTTTTTGTGTTTTATTGTTTGTATGGTGTTTTCTCTGCTGTTCTCGAATTATCTTTCTGAATGAGTATATAAAGAGACCCCCGAGCGCGGTCCAGTCAGTATTTCGTTTGATCTTTGACGAGTGGTTACGGTGCGTATACAGGTTACGTATCCGAGCATTGTAGTGATTCACGATTGTTATACTGCCTTTGTTGTGTGTGTGTATTGTGTAAAGTCTTTTCGTAAGTGTATTAAGTACAGTTTTTGTGTATTTGGTTCCATTTTGAATGTGTAGTCTACAAAATTGGTTGTAAGTAGTGGTAAGTAAATTATTAAGTTATTTGTTGTTTATTATTTATTTTAAGTAAACTAATAAGTTATTTTATTGTATTACTTTATTATTATTATTATTATTATTATTAGTCGTAAAACTCGCATAGTGGAAGACGCTAAGTAAAGATGATTCAGTTTTGGGGTTTCTTGTTGTTCTTTTTATTTGCCCACCAGTTTTTCATTCCCTGCGAGAATTTAGCCTTTCTTTCTTCACTCCATTTTACTCCAGTTCTTGGAGCTTTTGTCTCTGGTATAACGTCCCATTTCTCAACCTTCCTCCTAAAATTTTTTCTTGTGTTCAAGTCTTCTTTCACAATCTTAGCCATCTCCAAGTCTTTTTTAACATTTCGCATCCATTCTCCTCCATCAACGAGGGATGCTACGTATATTACTATTTTTTTTTTGTTAGTCTGTGATCGGGAAGCCTCATTATATGGCCATAGAATTTAAGGCGTCTTTTCCTCATGTCTGTCTCTACATTAGAATATTCTTCAACTTTAGACGTTTTCTGTAATCTATATCCATTTTCGGTCCATCTTGTCCCAGAATCCTCCTGATTATCCTTCTTTCTTCTTTCTTTAGATTTTTCATTTCTGTTTTCCTGTTTAGTGATAAAGTTTCGCTGGCATATAGCATTCCTGGTTTAATTACTGTATTGTAGTGTCTAATTATGGTATTTAGCGATAAACATTTTTTATTATAAAGGTTTTGCACCAATCCCAGGCCTCTACGAGCTTTTTGTGTTCTTTCTTGTGAATATTTTTCAGAGATAGTCTCTCCTAGATATTTAAAATAAGCTACTCTTTTAATTTCTCCATATTTAGTTTGCAAATTGGCGATTTCTAGATTCGTTGTCGTAAATACGGTCTTTTCAAAGGATATTTGCAAGCCCACTTTTTTAGCACATTCTTTTTAAAGTTTCTATTTGTTTTACCGCCATTTCACTAGAATCTGTTATTATTGCGAGATCGTCTCAAAGGCTAAGTAGGGAATTCGAAGGTTATCTTTCTTGGTTCCCAGTGAGATTGGGTTCCAGCAGTTTTCCTCTTCAAGTTTCTTCTCCCATTCTTCCATGACTCTATCTAGCACTATGTTAAATAACAAAGGTGATAAGCCATCACCTTGTCTAACCCCGGTTCTTACTTTATTATAATTAGTTTATTATTTATTTTGTAAATAGTTTAGTGTAATAAATATTTGTAATTGTAAACTTTAGTGTATTAATTATTTTAAAACCTAGATACCAAAACGGACCTTAGCGATAAGTGTCACAATATATATAGCTTGACAACGATCGAAATAGGATTCCCTCCCTTCCCCACTTCTTCAATTCCCGTTCGCACTACGTGCTGGATCGAGTGACTAGATTCTTGTTTGAGTGTACTAGATTCTTGTTATCCATAACATTTTGTACAGATTATGCGACCACCAGCAGAAAGGCATTAGTGTTTCTATTATTTTTGTTTACTATTAGGTAGTGTAGTCATAATATATATAACACAGCAAGTTCTTAATTTATAATGTTGTCTGTGAATCTAAATAATTGATACGATTTAATTAAATGGAGTAAGCATTATTCCTTTATTTACTTGAGAGCAGCTAAAATAAACCTATGCTTTTACTTCAGTTGTACAGTGTTAGCGACCGTACAATATTGGTTTTGTAGTCAGTGCAGTTTTATTATGTTTTGGGTTTGATCGGTTGTTCAATATTCAGATAAATTCGTTCGAGTGTATTGGAAAATGGTCCCTTCAAGATGGTAGTTTCTATATTGTACCAAACAAGGAAGTATATGAAGCAATTGAGCCTTTAACCAGTATCATCAGGAAAAAAAGGATATCCTTCCTGGGACATATATTGAGAATGGAGGATACAAGATTACTAAGAAGGATGACTGAGTTTTTCTGGCAAAAGAAGATGACACCAAACTGGATAAAGGAAGTCAAAAAGGATATGGAGGAACTAAACATCACAATAGCTGACCTCAAAACTAAGTCAGGGAGCTACAGGACATACAAACAGCGATCGGTTAAATTTAGGGAACAAATGAGGGTCAGGAAAGCCATGGTGATTTCGGACGCTGAGAGACTGAGAAGATCCGAAACATTGAAGAATTATTGGCGAAGAAGAGGAGAAGTACGGGAACGACAACTGCGGAGGCGTTTGGGTGGAACATCTGAAAGAGC
This sequence comes from Catonia carolina, assembly GCA_035578175.1. Lineage (NCBI taxonomy): Eukaryota > Metazoa > Arthropoda > Insecta > Hemiptera > Achilidae > Catonia > Catonia carolina. The sequence continues at coordinate 15,423,417 of JAQMRL010000015.1, forward strand.
TAGATGTTGAAAGATTGAACTTAAGTGGTCCTTTGTGGCCGTAGAAAAAAAAAATAATAAAGTAACAGTAAGTATGAATATAAATACTGTTGTAGTAATGAGCTGTACTAGTAGGCTGACTATCCGAGCTAATGTTTTTGGGATGGTGCGTATTGTGAGGTGGCGTTGATAAAGTGCGGAAGGGAGGGAATCCTATTTCGAAACTTGTCAGACAGTATTCTTCTATGTCAAACTAAGTAAGAAAGAGTTAAATCAACGGTTCCCAAAGTGGGGGGGCGCGCCCCCCAAGGGTGGCGTGAAGAGACGTCAAGGGGGGCGCGGGACTTCGAGATAGCTTTACCCTCCATAACGGATCCTTTCAGTGTCAACATAGACTTCCTGCCCGAATTACTTAAAAAACAAGTTTTAGAACTAAAAAATGTTTCTGCTGCGAAAAACGATTTCGATAAAATTGACAAAACATCACTTTGGGTTAAGTATTATCAAGTTTATCCCAATATATAACAGTAAGCGGCAGTAATAATTGTAATTATTTTTATCAAGCACCTATCTGTGCGAAAAAGTGTTTTCAGCACTTGTTACAATAAAAACAAAGCATCGGTGCAATGTTGGTTTTATCAATGATTTACGTTGTGCACTTTCTAATCATCAACCTTTTTTTTAAAAAAAAAATGTAAGGTCATCCATCCACTGATTTATTTTGTCTCTTGTTAAAATTAAATTGCAACTTCTAATGCTACAAAAAATAAAAAAATAAATGTATGGTTATTCAATGTAATACGTGATTTTCATTTCCCAATAAAATTGTGTAAGGGGGGGCGTGAGAAGTTTTCTTTTTGGCAAAAGGGGGCGTAAAAGATAGAAGTTTGGGAACCGCAGTGTTAAATGATTCAGTCATATAATTGGCTGACCAATAAGTGATAAGAAACAGAACTATTTATTTTAGCCCTTCAACTAACAGATTGAGTGTAAAACTTATTAAAACTTTATTAAATATTATTAAACACTTTTTGAAAACATGTATTAAAACGGGTATTAGGGTGGTGTTATAGATTAGGTTCTTTGATAAGGTTATCTATCAATATCATTTTAAACAAAAAAAGCGAGATAATTAAAAAATTCAGAGAACACATAATTAAATATTTTCTATTTTTATTCCATGTCAACCATTTAATTGTTACTAGCAACGAAAACGTGGGAAAGATCAAACAAAATTATTCAACTGACTATCAAATTGTCCAGCTATTCTAATTGGCATAAGTGTGGTGTTGATTTTTGAGAATATTTCCATAAAATTTTAAACAAGATTAATCAACTTACCGTGTATTCATCTCCCTGTTAAAAAGAAAATTTCAAAAATTAAAAATCTTTGTCTCATAATAAGCTTAAAACGTTAGAAGGAAATACAGGGTGATTATAAATTAAATAGACACTTTCGACAGCTTCTTAAACATCAAACTAGTGTATTTAAATATAATAAATGATATAGGTTTGTAGGGAATTTTTTAAAGCACATCCCATGTCCTCTAGTAACTGCTTCATGTAGCCTACTCCAATCTGGGTCTTCCCCGCAAATTTCTACCCTCCATAACTCCTTCGATTATTCTTTTCAACATACTGTCATGTCGGAGTATGTGGCCTATCAGCTGGCCTCTTCTCTGTCTGATCCATTTTAGGAAGCTCCTTTCCTACCCCGTTCTACTGAAAACTTGTTCGTCATCATTTCTCTCCAGCTGACCCTCAACATCCTTCTATAGCACCACGCCTCAAATGCTGCCAATTTTCTCTCTTCCCTCACACCAAGTGTCCAAGCTTCACTCCCGTAAGTTGCAATACTCCACACATATATGTCTTCAGCATGCGTTTCCTTACATCAAGACTAACATTCCTAGAAGTGAATAAGCTCTTCTTCTTATTAAAAGCATTCTTAGCCTGGGTAATCCTGCTTGCGACATCCCTGTAACTCCTATTTTTATTTGTGATCTTACTGCCCAGGTAATTAAACTAATTAAACTTCGTTTCCAATTTTCAAGTTTTTTGCCACCATTGTAAGCGAAGATTTCAAACTACATAATAGGCTAAAAATCTGAAAATCTATATTATTTATTCATTTTTCGTACACTGAATCCCTTAAATTAAGCCCGCTGCTGCTGATCTATCTATAGAGAATTTTTTTTTGAATGTACGTAGATTGCTTCCTGTTTTTGTAATTTGACTAGCCCATTAAAGAGTACAATAGTTACGTAGTCAATTTCTTCCCTTTTTATTTGGATTACTGAGCTACTTTCTTTGGGCATGAAATTCCTTCATTTTAATACTAAAAGTCTGTTTTCGTTCTTCAGTCTAGACCTGCCCAACTCTCTGCACCTTCGTAACCGGAAAGTTTACACAAGATTTTAATTTGTTTCTGTTGTTTAGGTCAACAGCCGAAAGGCTGGTTTGAACCTCTAGAGGTTTTACTAAGTAAAAACGAGGGGTAAGGTGGTTTACCATTTGCCTTCATCACTGAGTTGAAGGAGTATGCTTATCAGCATGCCAGGCCCTCTGAAAAGCACTCACTTTTCACCCTGCAAATGACAACTTCACTTCATTCACCACAGGGTCTGGCTGCATAGTGAAATTCATTACTCTCAGAAGAGATACCTCTGACTAGTGTCTTTTACACCTCTACCTCTTCTGTTCTTAAATAGTTCAGTCATATAAGTGGCTGACTATGTGATAAGAAACAGAACTATTGTTTTTTTTAGCCCTGGACCAAACAGATAGAGTGCATTTAAAATGACACTCCACCTGCCCGTTTTGGGCATAACTTGTTTCTATAAAAGTCTTTATACTCAATGCTTTGTCTTGAAATGTTCATAGTTTATAGATCTACTTCGAATTCTTTTATCCATTTATCTCTTGGTTTTAGTTGGTCTTGATATTTAATTAGTTTATAGTTCTCATTCTCTTTGTCACGCAATCTCATCAGATGATGAAAATACTCTTATCTCCTTTTCTTTAATTAGGTTAACAAGGTTTCACCCAATAGTTATCAACCACTTTTATGGATTTTGCTTATTGGAAGATAGGATAACCTGACCAAATATTCTGTGTATTTTATATAATTATAACCTAGTTGTTTTCTTTATAACCTAGTGTGTTTTAATTATAACCAAGTGTCTTTTTATTTATAACCTAGTGTTTTTAAAATTATAACCTAGTGGTTTTTTAATTATAACCTAGTGTCTTTTTAATTATAACTTAGGGTTTTTTTTTAAATTATAACCTAGTGTTTTTTTTAACCTAGTGTTTTTTTTTAAATTATAACCTAGTGTTTTTTTGAATTATAACCTAGTGTCTTTGTAATTATAACCTAGTGGTTTATTAACTACAACCTAGTGTTTTTTTAATTATAACCTAGTGTTTTTTAAATTATAACCTTGTGGTTTTTAATTATAACCTAGTGTCTTTTTAATTATAACCTAGTGGTTTTTTAACTATAACCTATTGCTTTTTAATTATAACCTAGTGTCTTATTATTTATAACCTAGTGTTTTTTAAATTATAACCTAATGTTTTTTTTTAATTACAACCTGGTGTCTTTTATATGATAACCTAGTGTTTTTTTAACTATAACCTAGTGCTTTTTTAATTAAATAAAAATATTTTAAAAAATAACACTTACTACTCTCCAGGGATTTGGATCCTGAAACAAGATAAAGAGTATTTAGTCTAATTTTATTTAAACCAAGTCAAATAATTTAACATTTGTGGAAACTATTTTAATTTATTTTGCCCTACATGCGTATTTATAAAGAAAAGTATTAATTTCATCGAAAATACACGTTCTCATGCCCCCTTAACCTAAAATCCATATTTTTAGATTTGTCGTAATAGTAATAATAGAAAATATTTTATGCTCATGCTTCAACTGAAGACTGAATATTATAATATATGTCCACAGCTCCGTGAAACCTACAGTTCAGCCGTTGTTAGTTTGCTCCTACTGTCAACAAACAAAAGCCACCTACTACAGGGTGCAAGCTAGAGTCTGCGACTTTATGGATGTCGTATTCCTATTAAGTTAACTATGTTTTAAATTATAAGTACTTAAAACATCAGTCATGATATGATGTAGGCCTAACAATTTCATTTAGAAAAATACTTTTAAAATTGTATTTTGTATTTAAATAGCTACTTTTGTTGTTACTTTTTAATCTGCGTGTACACATTTTGATATAATGCGCATGCTCAGTGACGTCATTATTTGTTTACATTAGGAGCAAACTAAGAGAGGCTGGACTTTACATAATAAAATACAATAAAATTATCTTGTGATGTTGTCACCAGCTGATTCTTAGCACCACGTAAGCCGGCCGCATTGGCGTAGTTGGTAACGTGCTCGCCTCCCATCATGCGGTCTTGGGTTCGAATCCCATTCAGGCACGGCATATTTTCATACGTTACAAAAAAATCATTTCATCCTTCACCGTCTGCATTAGCAGTAATTACATAACAGTCGGACGTTAAAAAAAAATATTAGTACCACGTCGCTATTTGCTAAATCATATGACTTTATTTATGACAAATCTTTATTTAAATTACATCAGCTGTTTTAAAACCAGCAGATTATCTAACCTCATAAAAGCCTTAATGAAGGATAAAAACATTATTTTCAACCCTTTAGGGCTAACTTTTTAAAGGCGAGTCCTAACTCGTTTCTATCTCTATCTCTTGCAGTTTCTGACTTTAATTTCTTGGGCCGGTCCGTTGGCGTAGTGGTTAGCGAAACTAGCTCCTACGCTGGGGTCCCGGGTTCGACTCCCGGTCAGGTCTGGCATTTTTACTTTCTCTTGCCTATATGAATATATAGGAAGGAAAGTATTGTTTTCATGTCGATTTTAAGAAATCGAGTTTTCACCGGATCTATACGTTTTCAGACCCCCTGAACCCAAAAAACATGTTTTTAGCGATTGGTCTGTGTGTGTGTCTGTGTGTGTGTGTGTGTCTGTGTGTGTGTGTGTGTGTGTGTGTGTGTGTGTGTGTGTGTGTGTGTGAACAGAATATCTCAAGAACGAAACATCGTACGAACTTGAAACTTGAAACTTAAGTTACATACCACTATTGAACGCGACACGAACATTTTCATCAAAATCGGTCAACCGGAAGTAGTAGTTTATTCGTATAATTTTTCAGTTTTTTGCGATTTTCTCAAAAACTGGTCCTACGATTTTTTTTAAAATCGCCTATTTTACTCAATTTTTTATTCTCTACAAGATAGGGTAGGCGCCATGTTTGCTGAAATTCTCGGTGAGGCTGTTTTCACGTAAAAACGTTGTCTTTTTAAGATTACGGCTTTAATATAAATTTTAGCGCAAAAACTTATTTAATAAAAGTTGTAGAGAATTTAAAAACCTACAACTTCTGTTTCAAACATTTTTTTGTATAACGCTTAGTTTAGCGGTAATTTGCGATTTTCTGTTTTTTTTCTCACGAAAACGTGAGAAAAATCGATTTTTTTAACATTTCGGTCTTAGTATGCATTTTACGACAAAAGTGTATATAATTAAATTTATAGAAAATTAAAAGATCTACAACTTTTGTTTAGAGCATTTTTCTCTACAGAGCATAGTTTAGCGTGAAAGCGTGATTTTCCGTATTTTTAAGCCAAACTGAGTTCGATTGTCATTTTGCGTCATTCACTCGTGATTAAAATAAGGTTAGGTTTTTGAGGTTAGTTTTTGTTTATTTCTAATATTTTATTAATAATGTTAGGTTTATTATTAATCATTTGCATTGGCAAGAGAAAGTTGTGTGAGTGTTTCACACCAGATTTTTTCATTACTCATCTTCATCTATCATCCTTCTCATTGTCTGCATTAGCAGTGATTGCAGAACAGTCGGACGTAAAACAAAAAAAAAACAATCATAATTTCTTGACTTCCGGTTTTGGGCTACTTCCGGTCAAAAATAACCTCTGTTCAAACCCAGTGAAGCCCACTAATGAAGGATATAAACATTATTTTCAACCCTTTAGGGCTAACTTTTTAAGGGTTTCAATAGCCTTAAACCTGCAACGGCATCATAGTTACAACAAAAAAAACTGCATGAAAATTGGTTCAGTAATTTAGGAGATAAAGAGGAACGTACACACACTCATACATCGAATTTTATATAGTCTAGCCTCTCTTAGTTTGCTCCTAATGTAAACAAATAATGACGTCACTGAGCATGCGCATTATATCAAAATGAGTACACGCTGATTAAAAAGTAACAACAAAATACTTTGAAAAGTATTTAAATACAAAATACTTTTAAAAGTATTTTTATAAATGAAATTGTTAGGCCTACATCATATCATGACTGATATATTTAGTACCTTAAGTACCTATAATTTAAAAAATCTGGTGTGAAACACTCACACAACTTTCTCTTGCCAATGCAAATGATTAATAATAAACCTAACATTATTAATAAAATATTAGAAATAAATAAAAACTAACCTCAAAAACATAACCTTATTTTAATCACGAGTGAATGATGCAAAATGACAATCGAACTCAGTTTGGCTTAAAAATACGGAAAATCACGCTTTCACGCTAAACTAGGCTCTGTAGAGAAAAATGCTCTAAACAAAAGTTGTAGATCTTTTAATTTTCTATAACTTTTATTATATACACTTTTGTCGTAAAATGCATACTAAGACCGAAATGTTAAAAAAATCGATTTTTCTCACGTTTTCGTGAGAAAAAAAAACAGAAAATCGCAAATTACCGCTAAACTAAGCGTTATACAAAAAAATGTTTGAAACAGAAGTTGTAGGTTTTTAAATTCTCTACAACTTTTATTATATAAGTTTTTGCGCTGAAATTTATATTAAAGCCGTAATCTTAAAAAAACAATGTTTTTATGTAAAAACAGCCTCACCGAGAATTTCAGCAAACATGGCGCCTACCCTATCTTGTAGAGAATAAAAAATTGAGTAAAATAGGCGATTTTAAAAAAAATCGTAGGACCAGTTTTTGAGAAAATCGCAAAAAACTGAAAAATTATACGAATAAACTACTATTTCCGGTTGACCGATTTTGATGAAAATGTTCGTGTCGCGTCCGGTAGTGGTGTGTAACTTAAGTTTCAAGTTTCAAGTTCGTACGATGTTCCGTTCTTGAGATATTCTGTTCACACACAGACACACACACACACACACACACAGACCAATCGCTAAAAACATGTTTTTTGGGTTCAGGGGGTCTGAAAACGTATAGATCCGGTGAAAACTCGATTTCGAAAAATCGACATGAAAACAATACTTTCCTTCCTATATATTCATATAGGCAAGAGAAAGTAAAAATAGTTAACTTAATAGGAATAGGACACCCGTAAAGTGGAAGACTCTAGCTTACACCCTGTAGTAGGTGGCTTTTGTTTGTTGACAGTAGGAGCAAACTAACAACGACTCAACTGTATATACATATGGAATACTAAAAATTCCCTTTTTGCATCTACATTAATTTCCCTCGTTAAAATTTTGTAGAGATTAAATTACACTGGTCTGCAAAAAAAAAGAAAATTTTTTCCCCTTGGACTTTGATGGGTGATTGTTATGTATCTTGACCCCCTGAATCCAAATCTGACCTCCGTTACTCTCTATCACCCACGGTTTTTGAGGGGGGCGCCCCCCTTGAAATTCTCGAAAAAACACCTAAAAGCGGTTATTCCTAATAAAGCGAGGGGCGAGAGGAGGTTGTAAGGAGGTTAGTCATCCTCCCCTCCTTAGAAAATCTTATCTCAGTGCACGTACATTTGTGCATGAAGACCAAAGAGGGAGGGGTGACATCACCGTTAGTTCAGAGGTGTAGCAGGGTGGGTGTCTGCCAAGGTGGGAAGCCGGGCGAAGTGATAAGCTTAGCGATGATTAAACGTTTTCAGAAAATTTTTTACGCTTAGAGCCTCATCTTGTCACACAAGAGGAGCTTAATGATCTCATCCGGGATTTAAATCTCCCAAAAACTAAAGCCCAACTGCTCGGGTCTCAGCTTCAGCAATGGAACCTCTTGGAAAAAGAAGTGAAAATTTCTTTTTCTAGATCCCGGCTAGCTTCGTTTAAACAATTTTTTTTGGAGGACGGTGACTTAGTGTACTGCAATAATGTAAATGGATTAGTGATTGAACCTAACATGCCAGATGATCCAGAAAATTGGCGCCTATTCATCGACTCATCTAAAACCAGTTTAAAAGCTGTATTGTTGGCAAATGGTAATGATTTGCCCTCAGTTCCGGTTGCTTACGGGGTCAATGTGAATGAGACATACAAAAATATCAGCCGTATCCTTGAAAAAATTGGTTATAAAGATCATCCCCGGAAGCTCTGTGCTGATTTTAAGGTTGTGGCTTTACTTACAGGACTTCAATCGGGATACACCAAACATTGTTGCTTTCTGTGTAAGTGGGATAGTCGAGCCCGTGATAAAAATTATACGGTTCGAAATTGGCCCTCGTGCGAAAGTTTAGTTTCTGGTCAAAAAACTGTTGCCAATAAGCCTTTAGTCTCGAGTGAAAACATATTTCTGCATCCTTTGCGTATCAAACTCAGTTTGATTAAACAGTTCATGAAAGCTATCGATAAAACAGGAGACGGATTCCAGTATTTGAAGAGCAAATTTCCATGTTTGAGTGAAGTAAAAATTAAAGAAGGAATTTTTGTTGGTCCACAAATTAGAGAGCCTTTTAAAAATTCAGTGTTCATCAATCACTTAAATTGAAAAGAAAAAAAGAGCTTGGGCTGCATTTAAAGACATGTGTGAATATTTTTCAGGATCTAACAAAAGTGAAAATTATGTTGAACTCGTCGAAGAATTGCTATCTGCATACGAGTCGATGGGTTGCAACATGTTATTAAAATTGCACCTTTTACACGCGCATTTGGACTTTTTCCCAGAAAAGTTGGGAGCAGTTTACAATGCACGCGGAGAAAAGTTTCATCAAGACATTGCACTCTTCGAAAAACTGTTCTTGGGAAATGGAACTCAAGTATGTTAGCAGACTACTGCTGGTCACTCTTGCGTGAAACTCCCAGATATCAGTACAAGAGAAAAGCTTCCTCCAAGTAAAACCACTCTCTTTAAGTATATGTATTCGATGACAAGTATCTTGAACCAGAAAAATTGTATAAGTAAAAATAGACAAAATGTATCAATACGTCAATACCCTCTTATTGTACTCTTTCAGTGTTAGGTAGGCCTTGAAGAACCATAAAACCATGATATAACTGCACAATTTCATATCATAGTTACACCAGACTGATAAAAAGTTGAAATTTCCCAAATAAGGGGGAGTGGCCCACCCCCTAAAAATGGTGGGTGATGGAGCAAAACAGAGGTCAGATTCGGATTCAGGGGATCAAAATACATAAAGATCACCTATTAAAGTTCAAGGGGAATTTTTGATGCAGACCAGTGTTATCAGATTTTCTTTTCCCTTCCTCACAGGTCATCCATACTCAAAAGACATTCTCGTGACTTACTTAAGTATACAAATAAGCCTTAAATAAATTTGTCTCTCATTTTTTATAACCTACCTACCGGGTTGGTCAAGAGGTAAAGTCGTCCCCAAAATCAGCTGTTTAACAGCTGATTTTGGAAACGAAGGTTCCTGGTTCAAATCCTAGTAAAGGTAGTTACTTTTATACGGAATTGAATACTAGACAGTGGTTACCGGTGTACTTTGATGATTGGGGTTTAATTAACCACACTCTCTTAGGAATGTTCGCCCTGGGTCTGTACAAGACTACACCTCATTTCTACATCACACACATCATCCTCAGCTCATTGGGTCATAGAGTTGCTTATTGTTCTGAATTGAACAGATTGCAACGTACACACATTATGGATTAAAAAAACCAAAAAAATTATTATAACCAACCCACCGGGTTGGCCAAGAGGTAAAGTCGTCGCCAAAATCAGCTGTTTAACAGCTGATTTTCGGAGACGAAAGTTCCTGGTTCAAATCCTAGTAAAGGTAGTTACTTTTATACGGAATTGAATACTAGACAGTGGTTACCGGTGTACTTTAATGGTTGGGGTTTAATTAACCATACTCTCTCAGGAATGGTCGGCCTGGGTCTGTACAAAACTACACCTCATTTACACGTCGTACACATCATCCTCATCTCCTTGGGTCATGAGGTTGCTTATTTTTCTGAATTGAACATATTGCAACGTACACAAATTAGGAATAATAAAAAAAATATTATAACCAGGTTTCAAAAGAACCTGAAACAAGTGTCACAATATACGTAATAATTTTTGAAAAATGTAAAGCTTGTACGAATTACGAGTATTTTAAATAATATTTTGTGTACATATGATTTACTTACAACCACTCGAGAGGTTTCTGTCGTAACATTTGACTGCAAAAGAAGTAAAAATAATTACTTTGATAATTTCATCATGTTCAATACAAAGCAGCAAGCTGCTCTGGAATAAAATTTTAACCTAACGGGTGTTTTATTAAGGACGCAACCCTGATTATAAGAAGATAGAAGTAATACATCGGTAAATTTTCTGTCCCCCCAATCGGTATATTGGCAACAGTGTACTGAACGCCAACTACCTAAGACAGTTAAAATGTTCCAGTCAAGCATTAGTGTGGTGACAGCAGTCGTTTCGTTCTATTGTGTTAGCAATGGTTTTTTCCAAGGAAGAACCGGGTGTGTTATTAAGGACACAACCCTGATTAAGCTTATATAATGATAGAAGTAATACATTGGTAAATTTTCTGTACCCCAATCGGTATGTTGGCACCAGTGTACTCAAGGCCAACTACCTAAGACAGTTAAAATGTTCCAGTCAAGCATTAGTGTGGTGACAGCAGTCGTTTAGTTATATTGTGTTAGCAATGGTTTTTTCCAAGGAAGAACCGGGTGTTTTATTAAGGACACAACCCTAATTATAAGAAGATAGAAGTAATACATCGGTAAATTTTCTGTACCCCAATCGGTATGTTGGCACCAGTGTACTCAAGGCCAACTACCTAAGACAGTTAAAATGTTCCAGTTAAACATTAGTGTGGTGACAGCAGTCGTTTCGTTATATTGTGTTAGCAATGGTTTTTTCCAAGGAAGAACCGGGTGTTTTATTAAGGACACAACCCTAATTATAAGAAGATAGAAGTAATACATCGGTAAATTTTCTGTACCCCAATCGGTATGTTGGCACCAGTGTACTCAAGGCCAACTACCTAAGACAGTTAAAATGTTCCAGTCAAGCATTAGTGTGGTGACAGCAGTCGTTTCGTTCTATTGTGTTAGCAATGGTTTTTTCCAAGAAGAACGAGTGTTTATTGTAGAGACTTACATAGCGAGTAAATCTTAATAATGTGTGCAAGATAAGTTTCAGTTGAAATTTCCCCATTCTGCCTTTCTGAATAAATCGTCAATATTGCGTTTGATAAGTAAATTCCGTAGAACTGGGAGTGTACTCGATGAGAAACCACCTCACCAGACAACAAAGTTAACCGCAGAAGTTCTCGAAGATTTGAAAAATCATTTGACTCAATCACCTAAAAAATCGCTTAGAAGATTATCATCGCAAGCTGGGCTAACATTAACTACTGTTTTCAGAGCTACAAAAAGTTACATTTGCGTCCTTAGTTAATGCGATTTTTTAGGTGATTGAGTCAAATGATTTTTCACTAAATTTTTATGTAGATTTTTTTTTTCATCAGTCTCTCGACTGGTTTGATGCAGTTCTCCAAGCTGTTCTATCTTGCGCAAGTCGTTTCATATCTACATACCTGTAACACCCTACATCTTTTGTAATTTGCTTTATATATTCTAATCTTTGCCTTCCCCCTACAATTTACTCCCTCAATATTACCCTCCATTATTAATAGCCCAATACCTGGATGTCTTAGGATATGCCCCACTAGCCTATCCCTTCTTTTGGTAAGATGCTTCCATATACTTCTTTTTTCATCCACTCACCTAAGAACCTCTAAATTACTTATTTTGTCCACCCACCTAATCTTTAACATCTTCCTGTAACACCAAATTTCAAAAGCTTCTATCCTCTTCTTTTCTACAGTCCCTATCACCCACGTTTCCCTCCCGGATAATGCTACACTCCAAACATAATGTTTTAAGAAATTTTTCCTAATGTAGATTATTATTTTTTTTGTGTAGATTATGAGTCTGAAAATCATTTTCACCTATCTCTTGTAGTTTCTGATATATTTCCGGTTTTGGACCACTTCCGGTCAAAACCAAAACTTCTAAACCAATTCAGGCCCGCTTACGTTTTGCGTAGATTACAAATCCGAAAATCATTTGTTGCCATCTTTTTCAGTTTTTAACATCTAGATGTGACGGACGGGCGGACATAGAAAAATGATAGATGACAAAATTTTTTTAAAAAGTTGGATCCACAGTAGCCAGTGCATGAACATTGTTTCAACAGTTGTTAGTCAAACTATTAATACCTCACATTGAGAATTATCATGCATATCGTCAGTTTTGAGTCAGATGATAATTGTGAGCGTTTCTGAATAACCCAAAACTAATTTCTTATTGTTAATTCGAAAATATTTTTCGAATGAGAGTTTTTAACGATTTAATTCTAGCCCTTAAATGCATGATTATTTGTTTTTCAATAAAAAAATCTGGTGTGAAACACTCACACAACTTTCTCTTGCCAATATAAATAATTAACAATATAACGTAACATTCGTCATAAAACATTAGAAATAAACAAAAAACTAACCTCAAAAAACATAACCTAATTTTAATCATGAGTGAAAGACGCAGTATGAAAATCGAACTCAGTTTGGCTTAAAAATACGGAAAATCACTCTTTCGCGCTAAACTAGGCTCTTTAGTGAAAAATGCTTTAAACAAAAGTTGTAGATCTTTTTATTTACTATAAAATTTATTATAAACTATATTGTCGTAAAATGCATTCTAAGGCCGAAATCTTTAAAAAATTGATTTTTCACACGTTTTCGTGAGAAAAAAATCAGAAAATCGCTATTTACTGCTAAACTAAGCTTTATACAAAGAAATGTTTGAAATAAAAGTTGTAGAATTTTAAATTCTCTACAAGTTTTATTATATAAATTTTTGCGCTAAATTGCATATTAAAGCCGTAATCTTAAAAAAACTATGTTTTTACGTGAAAACAGCCTCACCAAGAATTTCAGCAAACATGACGCCTACCCTATCTTGTAGAGAATAAAATAATGAGTAAACCAGGCGATTTTAAAGAAAATCGTAAGACCAGTTTTTGAGAAAATCGCAAAAAAGTGAAAAATTACACGAATAAACTACTACTTCCGGTTGACCGATTTTGATGAAAATGTTCGTGTCGGGTCCGGTAGTGGTATGTAACTTAAGTTTCAAGTTTCAAGTTCGTACGACGTTCCGTTCTTGAGATATTTTGTACACACACAGACACACACACACACACACACACACACAAACACACACACAAACACACACACAGATCAATCGCTAAAAAATTGATTTTTTTAAGATTTCGGCCTTAGTATGCATTTTACGACAAAAGTGTATATAATTAAATTTATAGAAAATTAAAAGATCTACAACTTTTATTTAAAGCATTTTTCTCTACAGAGCCTAGTTTAGAGAGAAAGAGTGATTTTCCGTATTTCTAAGCCAAACTGAGGTTGATTTTCATTTTGCATCATTCACTCATGATTAAAATAAGGTTATGTTTTTGAGGTTAGTTTTTTGTTTATTTCTAATATTTTATTATTAATGTTAGGTTTATTGTTAATTATTTGCATTGGCAAGAGAAAGTTGTGTGAGTGTTTCACACCAGATTTTTTAATACTATTTTACGGATGTTAATAAAACTGGATACTTACAACAGTATCCGTTGGCTGAAATAAAGAAATAAACAAAAATCTGTTATTAGACTCATTGACTAATTTTTAGATTAGACTAATTTTAAATAAAATAATAGACCAATCAGTTAGAAATTTGTAATTATGTAAAGAAATGCACTTTTCAACTCATATTATTTTTTGGAATTATTGATTTGTAATTTTTTTAGCATCACTATAATAAGTAAGATTTATATCGAGTTTCATCCATACAACTCGTCCGGAACTTAGTGCTGGGACATGCCGGAACATGCTGGGAAAACGATTGTTGTATTACTCTGATACAAAACATTCGTTTTCAAACTTTCCGTATTTAACATATTTGTTTGTATTGTCACCGCCTTCCTTTCTAATTAATCAATTACTGTGTTGCCGGCCTTCAATACTTCTTCCGGCTTTTGTCGGCGCGGTAGGTCCTTTAGCGGCGCACCGACAGAGGCCTTCTCATCAAGGCCAAGCCAGTAGCCGCTCTCTACCACAGCGCTCTCGGCGACTATATAAAGAGCGCTGCACTGAGCAGAGAGATTCAATTCCGATCAAGACACCGAGGGATTCACTTCCGATCCAAACAACGACAAGACGTCCACCACGGAACACGACTGCAGGACTTCAGCGATGACTAATCGACGACACCGCAAGAGAGAAGATGATGCTTCCTCTCGCCGACCCGTCACCGTAAGCCGTCGACCGGACCGTCATCGCCCGCTGACGCGAGCGATGCCCACAGCGGTCCCTTGACCGAGCCTTACGCCCACCGGACCCGACGAAGTAGCCATCGACGCACTACTGCGAGAGAAGAGGATGATGTTTCCGCTGGACGATGACACGCCGTATCGCCCAGCTCCTCGACCGCCACGACGAATACGACCGACGCCTCTCTAAGATGACCAAAGCTTAAACGGCCCTTTTCAGAGCCACCAAACAAATAAGGTTTGCCACTTAATATCAGCATCCGGTGACAGTATTTATTATAATTATTTATTTACATGTTTTGATATAAAATGGTAAGTTAAATATTATGAATCCGACCATGTTAATAACCCGGTATTTGTTAAATTAATGTGCCGGATGATATGAATATGTTTTTAGTCTAATTAGTACACGCTACCACTACAAATGCAGCAGCAGTGAAACACTACTAATTCATTCATACATTCATTCATTCTGCCACTACTATAACATTGCACTGCATTCCACAACAACTACACGGAGCTGGGAATCAAGCAATACGAGTATAACTACAAAATGCACTTTTTTGTTAAAAGTAAATAAGGGTCCCATGTTTACATATTATTATATTATTTCGTTCACACTGCACATTCCCTCCTCTCTATTTATCTCTTCTCCCCCTTTTCCATCATCTCTCTATATTTCTTTCTCCCTCTTCACTCTTTTGCTCTCCCATCACCCTTTCTATCTTTCCCTCTAACCCCCTCTCCATCAATTCTCTTTCTACCTCCTCTCGCTGCCCATAACAGACAGGTGGAGTGTCAAATTATTTACACTCAATCTGTTCGTTGCAGGGCTAAAATAAATAGTTGTGTTTCTTATCACATGGTCAGCCAATTAAATGACTGAATCATTGAAGAACAGAAGAGATAGAGGTGTAAAAGACACTAATCAGAGTTATCTCCTCTGAAAGTAATGAATTTCATTGTACAACCAGACCCTGTGGTGAATGAAGTGAAAGTGTCATTTACAGAGTGGAAAATATATGCTTTTCAGAGGGCCCGGCATGCTGATAAGCATACTTTTCCATTCAGTGAGGAAGGCAATTGTAAACCACCTCACTCCTCGTTTTACTTAGTAAAACCTCTAGAGGTTCAAACCAGCCTTTCGGCTGTTGACCTAAACAACAACAACATAACCTCTTCTCGATTCTTTTCAAACCCCTGATAAAGGAAGAGAAAGAGGAAGGACAGTCCTTCCTCTCATTCTTTCTTTATTTCTCCCCCTCTCCATTCTCTCTTCCCTTTCTCTCTCGGTACCTTTCTCTCTAACCCCTCTCCTTCCACTCTCTTTCTCTCCTCTCTTTTCCCATCCGCTCACTTTTTCTCTCTCATTTTTCCCCTCTCACCCTATCTCTCTTTTTCTTTTTTTCTTTTTTTGTTTAGTCCTATTAAGAACGCACCAGTTACATTGGTAAAGTTAGTTTCTCTTAAAGTTGTTTTTTGAGCTGTCTCCTCGTGGCGTGGTATTCTTTCATTCTTTTACTCACCACTTGTTTTTTCTTCTTCTGTCCAGATTCTAATTTTGGACTCAGCAGACTAGGAGTTCCCAAAAGGTTTGATTATATGTCTAAATATTATGTCTCCGTTCATAACGTCGTCGCTTGAGATTTCCAGTGTTATTAAGGGGTAACGTCGTCACCGCTAGTCAGCTGTTTAACAGCTGATTTTCTTAGACAAAGGTTCCTGGTTCAAATCCTAATAAATGTAGTTACTTTTGTACGGATTTGAATACTAGACAGTGGTTACTGGTGTACTTTGATGGTTGGGTTTCAATTAACCATACTCTCTCAGGAATGGTCGGTCTGAGTCTGTACAAGACTACACCTCATTTACACGTCATAAACATCATCCTCATCTCATTGGGTCATGGGGTTGCTTATTGTTCTATATTGAACAGATGCAACGTACACACTAGGAATTACAAAAAAAAAAAATTAAGTTCTCTTCTATTTCCTTTAGTCATCTGTCTCTAGTTTTAAGTCATTCTTGGCTTTTGATCAGTTTGTAAGACTCGTTGTTTGTGTTCTTAAATCTCATTAAGTGTCCGTAATATTGTAGTCGTCTCTTTCTTAATTTCGTAGTCAAAGATTCTTCCAGGAAATTCATCAATATTTCATTTGATCGTTTTTTGTGTATTTTAGTTTCCGGGTCGTAAACCGTTCCTAATATTGTTTGGGTGAATCTTCTGTGTATTTTGTCTAGTTTCACAATTTCTCCTTGGTACTGTACTATTTTTACGCCGGTCCGTCGTTTGTATTTTGCCCGCTGTTGGCGATGTGACGAATTTGCTCCCGATAGATGGCGCAGCGGTCAAATTCTCACAATGCGTGTGCCAGTGGTAACATACGAGGGTCGTTTGAAAAGTCCGTGCAAAAATAAAAACTACTTATTTGTTTGGGGTCCTTTTTTATTTTTCGACATAGTCTCCTTTTAGGCTTATACACTTTGTCCAATGCTGCTCTAGTTTGTTGATCCCTTCCGAATAATAGGATTTGTCCAAGTCTGAAAAATAGCCATTCGTTCCTGCAATCACCTCCTCGTTTGAATAAAATCTTTTTCCCGCTAGCCATTTCTTCAAATTGGGAAACAAATAGTAGTCCGAGGGCGCCAAGTCTGGAGAATAGGGGTATTGTGAAACGATTTGGAACCCTATTTCCATTAATTTTGCGACCACAACTGCTGAGGCGTGAGCTGGTGCGTTGTCGTGATGGAAAAGGACTTTTTTTGGGGCAATCGTAGGCGTTTTTTTTGCAGCTCGGTTTTCAAACGATCCAATAACGGTGAATAATATACACCTGTAATAGTTTTATTCTTGTCCAGATAATCGATGAAGATTATTCCTTGTGAATCCCAAAAGACAGTCGCCATAATCTTTCCGGCCGAAGGAACTGTCTTCGCCTTTTTTTGGTGCAGATTCCCCCTTCATAACCCATTGTTTAGATTGTTCTTTGATCTCAGGAGTATAGTGATGTATCCATTTTTCATCCACAGTGACGAAACGACGCTTAAAGTCCTGCGAATTCTTCTGGAACAGCTGCAAACCGTCCTTTCAACACTTCACACGAAATTCTTTTTCATCCATTTATTCCATATATTCCACAACATATGTGCCAGTAGTGCCATTTATCTGACTTTGCACGGACTTTTCAAACGACCCTCGTATACTAGGGGGATCGATAAAAGCGATAGTTGAGAAGGTGAACAGTCAGTATCGATCCGCTCTTTCGAGAGGGTCTATATGGAGAAGATTTAGCACTCAACATTGAGTATTTCTTGCTCGGCGCGATTTCTTCCCTTCCCTTCCCTTTCCTTCCCCTCGCTTCACCGGCGACTGCTCCTCTCGTAGGCAGCGGTAAAAAGTGTTCTCTGCGTCGGCGACTATTCGTTTAGAGAGCGGTACAGACGACCTCCTTTTCGCTTGCCAGCGGCTGCTCCTCTTGAGATAGCAGCATAGCTTCCCCAACCATTCTTTTCTTCCTTTCGAACTACTCCGCCGGATGCCCGACCGGTTCTATGTTGGCTCTACCAATTTTGCTACTACCAGCCGGTGGCGACATCCTTTTCTGTGGAATGTCAAGGTTTCCGCAGCGTATAAAACTTGGGGGAGGACTACTGTATTTAGGTGTCTTAATTTTTTAGTGTTACGGTAGATGGGGGCACGGCCCTGACCACGCAGACCGTGCCCATAAAACCGCGGCTTAGGCTACCCTATCCAAGCCTGCATAGCAGTAGCTTCCTTGGCAATGGGGGCCGGCCGTGAACGCCATCGTGTGCTATTCGTAGTGCTCGGTGGTGTGTAGTACATCCATGTGTGGGAGAGCTTGTGGAAGCTCGGTGGCGACCAGTCCAACGCTTATACACTAGTACTGAGGGGAGTATGGCGCCCCGCGGACGGATCCGTGCACACTCAGTAGGAGTAGGACTCTCAGGGGTTGTGGTGGAGCTGGGTAGCACTTTAAAGCCACTAAGCTGCTTAAATTCCTCCGGAATGGGCGTAGTCGGCCGAGAGGTGTTCCGGAAACGGATAGGTGCGTATGTATGTACTCCTCTTGAGATAGCGGCAAAGGCTTCCCCAACCATTCTTTTCTTCCTTTCGAACTACTCCGCCGGATGCCCGACCGGTTCTACGTTGGCTCTACCAATTTTGCTACTACCAGCCGGTGGCGACATCCTTTTCTGTGGGATGTCAAGGTTTCCGCAGCGTATAAAACTTGGGGGAGGACTACTGTATTTAGGTGTCTTAATTTTTAGTGTTACGGAAGATACATTTTTTGTTGTAGAAACCTTTCATCTTTGTGTAGGCCATCTTCAACATTACTGTTTTAATGTAAATTATGTGGGTAAGTGTATTATAACAACCTGGTTGGGTAAAATTTGAGGTTGAAAGTGCCCATGTCTGTGATGATGACCATGATGACCATAACCCTAAAATAAATAGAAATATTTAATTTTTAGAACATTTCAAAAATTTAATAACCTATTGTCACCGCCACCCCTTCTAATAAATCATTAACTGTGTTGCCGGCCTTCAATACTTCTTCCGGCCTTTGTCGGCGCGCTAGGCTCTTTGACGGCATACCGACATACCTTTCGGCTGCGCACAACAGAGGTCTTTGTCATCAAGGCCAAGCCAGTAGCCGTTCTCTACCATAGCACTCTCAGCGACTATATAAAGAGCGCTGCACTGTACCGAGCTGATTCAATTCCGATCAAGACACCGAGGGATTCACTTCCACCAGACAGCATCGACAAGACGTCCACCACGGCACACGGCTGCCGGACTCCAGTAAGGACTAATCGACGACCCCACAAGAGAGAAGATGATGCTTCCGCTCGCCGACCAGACACCGTAAGCTGTCAACCGAACCGTCATCGCCCGCTGACGCGAGCGATGCCCACAGCGGTCCCTCAACCGAGCCTTACGCTCACCGGACCCGACGAAGCAGCCATCGACGCACTACTGCGAGGGAAGAAGATGATGTCTCCGCTGAACGACAACACGCCGTGTCGCCCAGCTCCTCGACCGCCACGACGACTACGACCGACGCTGCACATCAAGACGACCACCGCTTAAACGGCCCTTTTCAGGGCCACCAAACAAATAAGGTTTGCCACTTATTGTCACCATCCGGTGACACTATATCAGTTATTTTTTAACTTTTCAACCAGAAGTATTGTTATTTTTTTATGATAACAGACGCAAATTGTTCAATAATGGAAACGAATGTGAATTTTTATTTTTATTTTATTCCTTATTTGTGTACGTTGCAATCTGTTCAATTCAGAACAATAAGCAACCCTATGACCCAATGAGATGAAGATGATATGTATTACGTGTAAATGAGATGTAGCCTTGTACAAACCCAGGTTGACCATTCCTGAGAGAGTATGGTTAATTGAACCCCAACCATCAAAGTACACCGGTAACCACTGTCTAGTATTCAAATCTTTTTCTTATTTTTTTTTTTTTTTTGTTTAGTCCTATTAAGAAAGCACTAGTTGTGTAGGTAAAGTAAGTTTCAAATGTGAATTTAAAAAAAATTTTAATAAATGAAAAAATTATTGATTACTTTTGTTGTTTTTTTCAAATTGCATTATGAATTAGTCAACAATAATTGATAAAATTTTTATAATAATACTTGGTAGTTGAGAGGATAACAAGATTAATGCCCGCCTTCCACTGCAAAAGGGTAGTTGTTCCACTGCAAAAGGGTAGTACTAGGGTACTAGTAGTAGTTGCGCTAGTATTGTCTAAGTGATATCTTCTTCTTAAAGTTCCATCTCCTATCGGAGGTTGGATATCATAATGGCTATGGTCACTTTGCTGGCTGCCGCTCTGAATAGTTGCAATGAACTACAGTTGAACCATTCTCTAAGATTCCTCAGCCAGGAGATGCGTCTTCTTCCTACGCCTCTTCTTCCTCGGATCCTTCCCTGCATAATAATTCTCAGCAACTCATATTTTCTCCTCTGGTTATGTGACCCAAATATTCTAGTTTTCCTGTTTTTATACTTTTCATAACTTCTAACTCCTTATTTAAACGTCGGAGCACCTCAACATTGGTAACCTTTTGGACCCACTGAATTTTCAATATTCTCCTGTAACACCACATTTCGAACGCTTCTATCTTCTTTATGTGTTGTTTCTTCAATGTCCAAGCTTCCATTCCATATAGTACGATAGAAAATACATAACATCTTAGAGCCCTCAATCTGAGAGGCAACTGAAGGTCTTTGTTTGTTAGCATTGTCTTCAATTTTATGAATGCTTGCCTTGCAGTTTCAATTCGTACTTTAATTTCTTTACTTTGGTCATTCTTGCTATCAACCCAGGTTCCCAAATATTTGTATGTCTCTACTTTTTCTATTTGGGTTTGCTCTATTGTTAATGTTTCATTTCCATGTTCTGCTTTCGAGATAATCATAAATTTAGTATTTTTCTCATTTATTCTAAGTCCATATCCAATGCAATGATCGTTAATTCTATTCACCAACTCTTGCAGCGATTCCAGGGCACTGCCCTATAAAGGGTTAATTAAGCTATAGGTAATATTACAGGTCACATTTATTTCTTATAAGGTTTATGAAGAAAACGTTTTCTCGGAATAAACCACAGCTTAAAAATGTATGTAACGGGTGATTCAAAAAGAGCGCCGGTTTTTAAACGGCTGGTAAATTTTTGTTTATCGGTTGGCAACATTGTTAGACCTCATTTCTATTTCGGAGAACATTCCGATTGACGATTCAGTTGTAGTTTCTCTTGTTCGCAGTGTAGTACTCTCGCAGTCTGTGTCTAACCATGGAGAAGTTTACTATTGCACAACGAGTGTTAATCGTCAAAACATTTTACCAGAGTGGAGAGAGTTATGCGGCTACTGTCAGGCGACTTCGCGGTACTCTAGGACGTAATGAAGCTCCGAATGAATCAACAGTTCGCAGGCTCATGAAAAAGTTTTTTGAGACGGGTTCAACAGTCGACCTTAAAAGTTCTGGACGTCGTCGTTCTGGCCGAACTGAGCAGAACGTTGCGTTGGTTCGTGACGGTGTGGCTGTTAGCCCAGCAAAATCAATACGTCGCTGTTCTCAACAATTGGGTTTACGATGTTCTTCTGTACGGAGAATTCTTCGGTACGATCTTCAATATCACCCGTATAAAATTCAGTTGCTGCACGAGAAACAATGTTGTTGCTCCGTGAACGGTTCCAGGATCGCATCATTTCTCGTAATTCCGACCATCAATGGCCACCAAGGTCGTGTGACTTGACGCCTTGTGACTTTCATCTTTGGGGTCATCTGAAGTCATTGGTGTATGCCAATAAACCTCAACATCAATGACTTGAAGGAGGAAATTCGACGGGTTATCGGGTAAATGGAAGTCGAAACTTGTCGTGCAGTATTATCCAATTTCATGGACAGAGTTGATGCGTGCCAGCGCAGTAGAGGAGGACACATGCATGATATCATTTTTCATTCATGAAATCGGAAGGTAAGATGAACTTGTTGATGTATTTATTTTCAGTTTTTCAATAAAATAAATCTCTTAATTTGATACATCAAAACCGGCGCTCTTTTTGAATCACCCTATAGAAACTTCACGGTAGTAAAATGTACGAGTAGTCTCTTACTGTTGAGGTTGGCAGCATTGCAAATATATCATTTTCGTTCCCCACAGCCCATACACACGCAAAAAGCAATCTCGTGACTTCAGTAACTATAACGTACTATAAGTTGCCGATTATTCGGAGGACAGTGTATATTATCTATCCTACTTACATCGGCCAACCCGAAAGCATAAGACATGTATCAATCGTGTAACTCAAAATGTAACCACCACAAACACTTAAGTAATAAAATTCAGTTCATGACCCGTCACACTAAATAAGTAAGGAGTAATGTAATTATTTAATGAAAGTGAATATTGTTTAAAATTCAATTGTAATTTAACATAAATTTACTGAAAATAGTGAAATATGTTGTTGTTGTTTAGGTCATCAGCCGAAAGGCTGGTTTGAACCTCTAGAGGTACTAAGTAAAACGAGCAGTGAGGTGGTTTACCATTGCCTTCCTCACTGAGTGGAAAAGTACGCTTATCAGCATGCCGGGCCCTCTGAAAAGCACATATTTTCCATTCTGCAAATGACACCTTTACTTCATTCACCACAGGGTCTGGCTGTATAATGAAATTCATTACTTTCAGAGGAGACAACTCGGATTAGTGTCTTTTGCACCTCTACCTCTTCTGTTCTTAAATGATTCAGTCATTTAATTGGCTGACCATGTGATAAGAAACAGAACTATATTTTAGCCCTGCAACTAACAGATTGAGTGTAAATAAATTGACACTCCACCTGTCTGTTATGGGCAAAAGTGAAATATGAAAACCCTAAAAAACAATTTTGAAATTACCGTAAAACTAGTATTAATTACGATAATAAGCTTGCATCGACGGAACCCACGGAGTAAATAGTCTATTAGTACAAAAATGTCAGAGTAAAGTAATTCAGTTTAATGCTGATGACCAAAAAGGATACTAAATGTAGCCCCAACGGGTTGGTCTAGAGGTAAAGTCGTCGCCAAAATCAGCTGTTCAACAGCTGATTTTAAAATAATTGTATTATATTTCAATAATACAAATTGGATGTTTATAAAACGATATAGTTTGCCGGCCGCATTGGCGCAGTTGGTAACGTGCTCGCCTTTCATCATGCGGTCCTGGGTTCGAATCCCACTTAGGCATGGCATATTTTCATACGTTAAAAAAAATCATTTCATCCTACATCGCATAAAGTTCCACCCCAACGTCGTCGCTAATGACCATTGCAGTTGATGCGACGTTAAATAAAATAAATAAAAAAAAAAAAAACGATATAGTTGTAAACATAATAAATCTATGTAAGAGTGAAACGGCCTCCGGGCCAACCCAGTCAGTCAGCTGGTAGTAAGTCGTTATTATTTGTTAAGTAACACCGGTTGGGCAAGCGACTTTCTATGGTGACCAGCTGACAGCCATCAATGAACAAACTCTACTGGGGGTCCCTGTTCAAACTCATGCCAAATCCACGTCAAAAATACAGCAAAAAGCCGCAATCAAATTGGGTAGTTGTCAACAATGTACAGTTCCCGATAACAAATAAAAGCTAAATAATAAAAAAAAGAGTAAAACTACAACATGATGCTGTCGCTATGATGTATTTAGAAAAGCATATATAATAGCAGTTCCACCCTCCGCATAGTCAAGTATTACAGTATAATACCGATTATCCGTGGTAATTGGGTGGATAACTATACCGGATAACCGGAAAACACGGATAATACAACCCAATCGGTCGAGACCACCTACGTCATAAACAAAACCACCAGTTACGCGTATATTTTATTCTACTGATTAATACATGTTAATACTATCGGATATCGGAAATAAATCAAATTGTATTGAAATAAAAATATTTACTAGTACATAAATTTATATAAATCTTACCGTAAACTACGTAACAAAAAAATCACAAAAAATCTGTTTTTTTACTTTGTTTCGATACGAAATTAGTTTATGTCTACATTAATGTACCTACTCATTGTTGTCGTAATCGAACAATATTATCGTAGTAAATCACAATAATTGTGATAATTACGATGACGAAAATGTCGGGAGTTGAAAAGTTTTAATTTGTAAAAGTTTTACAGTACATACATAATTAATTTTTCTAGCCGGCCGCGTTGGCGATGTTGGTAACGAGCTCGCCTATCATCACGAGGTCTTGGGTTCGAATCCCACTCGAGCATGACATTTTTTCATACGTTACAAAAAATTTATTTCATCCTTCACCGTCTGCATTAGCAGCAATTTGCAAAACAGTCGGACGTTAAACAAAAAAAAAATTAAAAATTTCTAGTGATCGCACGGTTAATCCAAACCCCGGTTAAACGATCCACGGAAAATGGGTACTCTACTGTACTCTCGCTGGCGATCGTCAATTTATATTGCGTAACCAGTATAGGTATCAGACGAACAAATATCCCATAGCCGAGCGAGAGAGAGGAGACATGTGGCATATCTACGCATGCGCTTAAAGGTCTTTACAACTATAATCCAAATCTGAAAACATACTACAGTCGTTATCTTGCTTGTTAGTTTACTGGATGCATAAACGCTTGCTCATAACAATGAGTAAAATTATACGACAATGTTATTGGAACGGCGCGTATGACTTGTGTGAATGAGAGCATTATGCATTGTCTCACTCCCACGGCTAGGGGACTTCAGTTCATCTGAATACTGTACTCGACATAACTTTTCTTAGAATGAATAGAGTATAGAATAATAGTTGTTTGTGTATACTGACAGGTTCACCCCACGGTTGCTGAGGTTGGAACATTGGAGGAGCCCCGCCAAACCCTGCAGAACCAGGAGGAGGAAGATATGCTGGCGCCTGAAACAAATAAACATTTTAGTCTACCCATTTATTTTTTACTTTCTCTTGCCTATATGAATAGGCCTATATAGGAAGGAAAGTACAGTAAAACCTCCTTAATCCGGCATTCTATAGTCCGGAATTGGCTATAATCCGGCATCAACGGCAATAGACAAAAAGGAGCTTTGTAAAGTGAGCAACCCTGCAGCTACCGCCGACAATCATGAGCCACAAAGCGTCACGTTTGTAAAATTTGCTGAGTCAAATAAACAATACAGTATGGCCGAAGTTATGAACTTGCATGTAATAAAAAATGACTTTTCAAAGAAAAAAAATACTAGTTGTAAGAAGCAAGTAGATATTAGATCTTTTTTCCAGCCATCTACCAGTGCTGTTGCTAAAAACCACGAATAGTACAGTACTGTACTGTATTTCATACTGTATTCAAATTTATTTCATCATGTACTGTACTTAAAAAATGCATTTTAATATTTCTCCTGTACTCTCAATATTGATTTATATTGTTTAAATAACCCATGTTTAAATAATAAATACATACAGTAAAAGTTTCTTGTGAAAATTGTGTTATTTTTTATACGACTCGATTTTTTATACGAGAAAAAAACATAAAATTGCAAATTACTGCTAAACTAAGCGCTACACAAAAAATCGTTTGAAATAAAAGTTGTAGGTTGTTAAATTCTGTACAACTTTTGTTATATAACTTTTTCCGCTAATTTGCATATTAAAGCTGTAATCTTAAAAAAACGTTGTTTTTACGTGAAAACGGCCTTACCAAGAATTTCAGCAAACATGACGCCTACCCTATCTTGTAGAGAATAAAAAATGGAGTGAACCAGGCGATTTTTAAAAAAAATCGTAGGACCAGTTTTTGAGAAAATCGCAAAAAAGTGAAAAATTATTCGAATAAACTACTACTTCCGGTTGACCGATTTTGATGAAAATGGTCGTGTCGGGTCCAGTAGTGATATGTAACTTAAAGTTTCAAGTTTGAAGTGCGAACGTTGTTCTGTTCTTGAGATATTCTGTTCACACACACACATACACACACGCGCGCGCGCGCGCGCGCGCACGCACGCACACAGACCAAGCGCTAAAAACATGTTTCTTGGGTTCAGGGGGTCTGAAAACATATAGATCCGGTGAAAACTCGATTTAAAAAAATTGACATGAAAACAATGCTTTCCTTCCTATATTATATGAATATATAGGAAGGAAAGCATTGTTTTCATATATTATATGAATATATAGGAAGGAAAGCATTGTTTTCATGTCAATTTTTTTAAATCGAGTTTTCACCGGATCTATATGTTTTCAGACCCCCTGAACCCAAGAAACATGTTTTTAGCGCTTGGTCTGTGTGCGCGCGTGTGTGTGTGTGTGTGTGTGTGTGTGAACAGAATATCTCAAGAACAGAACAACGTTCGCACTTCAAACTTGAAACTTTAAGTTACATATCACTACTGGACCCGACACGACCATTTTCATCAAAATCGGTCAACCGGAAGTAGTAGTTTATTCGTATAATTTTTCACTTTTTTGCGATTTTCTCAAAAACTGGTCCTACGATTTTTTTTTAAAATCGCCTGGTTCACTCCATTTTTTATTCTCTACAAGATAGGGTAGGCGTCATGTTTGCTGAAATTCTTGGTAAGGCCGTTTTCACGTAAAAACAACGTTTTTTTAAGATTACAGCTTTAATATGCAATTTAGCGGAAAAAGTTATATAACAAAAGTTGTAGAGAATTTAAAAACCTACAACTTTTATTTCAAACGATTTTTTGTGTAGCGCTTAGTTTAGCAGTAATTTGCAATTTTATGTTTTTTTCTCGTATAAAAAATCGAGTCGTATAAAAAATAACACAATTTTCACAAGAAACTTTTACTGTATGTATTTATTATTTAAACATGGGTTATTTAAACAATATAAATCAATATTGAGAGTACAGGAGAAATATTAAAATGCATTTTTTAAGTACAGTACATGATGAAATAAATTTGAATACAGTATGAAATACAGTACAGTACTGTACTATTCGTGGTTTTTAGCAACAGCACTGGTAGATGGCTGGAAAAAAGATCTAATATCTACTTGCTTCTTACAACTAGTATTTTTTTTCTTTGAAAAGTCATTTTTTATTACATGCAAGTTCATAACTTCGGCCATACTGTATTGTTTATTTGACTCAGCAAATTTTACAAACGTGACGCTTTGTGGCTCATGATTGTCGGCGGTAGCTGCAGGGTTGCTCACTTTACAAAGCTCCTTTTTGTCTATTGCCGTTGATGCCGGATTATAGCCAATTCCGGACTATAGAATGCCGGATTAAGGAGGTTTTACTGTACTTTCCTTCCTATATAGGCCTATTCATATAGGCAAGAGAAAGTAAAAATATAAAATAATAAAAACTCAAAATAAAACAATTTTAAGAAATAAAATGAAAAATGAACACTTGTGCAACCCTTCTGGGAATTCGGATTTGATAGTGGCATACAGAAAACGGAAATGACCCGTAAATTCCAGTTATAGACGCTCGAATAGTAGGAATTCAACTATATATTATTCATGAGGAATTATGAGAAATAAATCGTGGACTACTGTTCTTCGAAACACTGTCAGCTAAATATTTTGTAATAATTTCGAGGTTGACTTACCATTTGTTGAGAGTAGGGATCGTATACTGGTTGTGCTCCGTAGGAAGGGTAAGCCGAAACTTGTGCACCGGCATTTACACTAAATCCTTGTGGGCCTGCTGAAAATCCAAACTCTCCTCCTAAACTAGGTACCGGTGTAGCTCTACCTTCAACAATAGCCACGTTTATCTGTAACAAATTTACAATTATCATCTCTATAATATTTTGTATACTGTGGACAATTTAAACTGGCACAACTCTTGCTCTACGTGTACACACAGTTCCGCATTAAGTATATCCATAACCTACTGCTTCCTCCTACACTAGGTAACGGTCTAGCACTACCTTCAATAATAGCCACGTTTATCTGTAACAAATTTACAATTATCATCTCTATAATATCTTGTATACTGTGGCCAATTTAAACTGGCACAACTCTTGCTGTACGTGTACACACAGTTCCGCATAAAGTATATCCATAACCTACTGCTTCCTCCTACATTAGGTAACGGTCTAGCTCTACCTTCAACAATAGCCACGTTTATCTGTAACAACTTTACAATTATCATTTCTATAATATCTTGTATACTGTGAACAATTTAAACTGGCACAACTCTTGTTCTACGTGTACACACAGTTCCGCATAAAGTATATCCATAACCTACTGCTTCCTCCTACATTAGGTAACGGTCTAGCTCTACCTTCAATAATAGCCATTTTTATCTGTAACAAATTTACAATTATCACCTCTACAATATTTTGTATACTGTGGACAATTTAAACTGGCACAACTCTTCCTCTACGTGTACACACAGTTCCGCATAATGTATATCCAGAACCTACTGCTTCCTCTTACACTAGGTAACGGTCTAGCTCTACCTTCAATAATAGCCACGTTTATCTGTAACAAATTTACAATTATCATCTCTATAATATCTTGTATACTGTGGACAATTTAAACTGGCACAACTCTTGCTCTACGTGTACACACAGTTCCGCATTAAGTATATCCATAACCTACTGCTTCCTCCTACACTAGGTAACGGTCTAGCTCTACCTTCAATAATAGCCACGTTTATCTGTAACAAATTTACAATTATCATCTCTATAATATTTTGTATACTGTGGACAATTTAAACTGGCACAACTCTTGCTCTACGTGTACACACAGTTCCGCATAAAGTATATCCATAACCTACTGCTTCCTCCTACACTAGGTAACGGTCTAGCTCTACCTTCAATAATAGCCACGTTTATCTGTAACAAATTTACAATTATCATCTCTATAATATCTTGTATACTGTGGACAATTTAAACTGGCACAACTCTTGTTCTACGTGTACACACAGTTCCGCATAAAGTATATCCATAACCTACTGAAAAAATTTGGTGTGAAACATTCACACAACTCTCTATTGCCAATGCAAATAATTAACAATATAACCTAACATTAGTAATAAAACATTAGAAATAAACAAAAAACTAACCTCAAAAAACATAACTTCTGTGCTCAATTAATTGAGAACAAATTTCAAATAATGATGAACAAATTTCAAATTAAGTTTGAAAAATCAGCCAAAATCAGCTGTTTAACTGCTGATTTTCGGAGACGAAGGTTCTTGGTTCAAATCCTAGTAAAGGTAGTTACTTTTATACGGATTTGATACTAGACAGTGGTTACCGGTGTACAGAGTGATTCAATAAGATGGAAACAATTTCAATAAGCTGTATTTCCTAAAGTACATGTTATATTTTAATTCTGTAAATTACACTTTAAAAGAGAAAGTTTTAAATTTTAAAATGTAATTTACAGAATTAAAATATAACATGTAGTTTAGGAAATACAGCTTATTGAAATTGTTTCCATCTTATTGAATCACTCTGTATTTTGATGGTTGGGGTTTAATTAACCATACTCTCTCAGGAATGGTCGACCTGGGTCTGAATCGACCTGGGTCTGTACAAGACTACACAGTCTCATTTACACATCATACACATCATCCTCATCATCCTCATCTCATTGGGTCATGGGGTTGCTTATTGTTCTAAATTGAACTGATTGCAACGTACGCAAATTAGCAATAAAAAAACATTTTTTAATAAAATAATTATATCAATAAATTTGAAATAAAACAAATTGAGATCAAATTTCAAATAACAAATTTCTGTGCTCATTTAATTGAATTAATTCTCATTAGTAAAAATATCCATATGTATTCCCTAAAATTGTTCTAAAGTAGTTTTAGTTATTGAAAAAAGAAGTTTTTTCTCTATTAATACAATCGTACATAATCTAAGGTAATTTTTAAAATTTTATTGTTATTAAAATTATTATTATTTTTTAAAATATAAATTTAATGGTATTTATCATTTATTTTTAATGCTTTTAACAAAAAATGTTTAATGTGATATAAAATGTTTATATAGTGTGATTCAAAACTATACGGCAATCTTTTGGGATCCCATTCTATAGCTAAAAATAAGAAAAAAAGTTCTTATAAACATATGCCTGAAAACGCTTAGTTAGTGAGTTACGGCTAGCGAAAAATTTCACCTAGAACTCTGTACCCTCGGTGAAGTAAGGCAGTATAAAAATGTTAAAGGTAGTTACAAAGATACAAATACTATTGTTTCTTAATATGTTTTTTAATCTGAAAAATTGAATAAAATTGGTTCCAGAGCTGTAAATGCTATACTTTCAGAGATATCTTACATAAAACACAAGAATTGGTTCAAAGAAATAACACATTTTTGTGTTTAACGTAAGATTACTTCCATAAATGGTAAATAAAGGTGCATTTTTTCTTAAATAAATTTGTCGTCGTCGTCGTCGTCGTCTTCCTTCAAGGATTAGGCACATTGCCTGTTCCAACTGCAAACTCCTTTATTAATCAATTCCATCTCTTACGAGGCTGATAGGAGATGACTGCCCTGGGAATTCTTCCATCCTCCATGCGCTCCTTGCCACATGATCTTTCCAGTTTTGTTTGGTTTCCTCGATTTTCTGCCATATGGAGGGTATGTTGAGCTCTTTTCTGATCTCAGTATTATGGATTCTGTCTTCCCTAGTACAACCCTTCACTGCTCTTAGGAATCACATTTCAGCAGCCTGTAACCTGCTCCATTCCTTCTTTTTATGTACCCAGGTTTCAGAACCATATAAAAGAGTGGGGATAGCCATAACTTTATAGAATTTCACTTTCGTTTCCCTTCTGGCTTTGTTCCTCAAGGTCCTGTTGATTGTTCCACAGATAGCTTGGAATCAAAACCACAGATAGCTTGGATAGCTTGGAAATAAATTTGTAGGAAATTTAATTCTGAAAAGATTCATGTGAATTACTAAGGAAAAAATTAATAATAGATATTGAAACTTCGCTTTACTTAAAATCAAAACAGACGCACATTTTTAACTGCATAAAATATTAACTAATATGTAGGATGTTAGCTAATAAAGTTACTCCCAACCTAATATTTATGCAGTTAAAAATGTGCGTCTGTTTTGATTTTAAATAAAGCAAAATTTCAATATCTATTATTAATTTTTTACTGAGTAATCCACATGAATCTTTTCAGAATTAAATTTTCTACAAATTTATTTAAGAAAAAATAAACCTTTATTTACCATTTATGGAAGTAATCTTACGTTAAACACAAAAATGTGTTATTTCTTTGGACCAATTCTTGTGTTTTATGTAATATATCTCTGAAAGTATAGCATTTACAGCTCTGGAACTAATTCTATTCAATTTTTCAGATTAAAAAACATAAGAAACAATCGTATTTGTATCTTTGTAACTACCTTTAACATTTTGTACCATGCCTTACTTCACCGAGGGTACAGAGTTATAGGTGAAATTTTTCGCTAGTCGTAACTCGCTAACTAAGCGTTTTCAGGCATATGTTTATATGAACTTTTTTTCTTATTTTTACTTTCTCTTGCCTATATGAATATATAGGAAGGAAAGTATTGTTTTCATGTCGATTTTTCGAAATCGAGTTTTCACCGGATCTATACGTTTTCAGACCCGCTGAACCCAAAAAACATGTTTTTAGCGATTGGTCTGTGTGTGTGTGTGTGTGTGTGTGTGTGTGTGTGTGTGTGTGTGCGCGCGCGTGTGTGTGTGTGGGTGTGTGGGTGTGTGTGTGTGTGTGTGTATGTGTGTGTGTGTGTGTGTATGTGTGTGTGTGTGTATGTATGTGTGTGTGTGTTTACAAAATATATCAAGAACGGAACATCGTACGAACTTGAAACTTGAAACTTAAGTTACATACCACTACCGGACCCGACACGAACATTTTCATCAAAATCGGTCAACCGGAAGTAGTAGTTTATTCGTATAATTTTTCACTTTTTTGCGATTTTCTCAAAAACTGGTCCTACGAATTTTTTTAAAATCGCCTCATTTACTCAATTTTTTATTCTCTACAAGATAGGGTAGGCGTTATGTTTGCTGAAATTCTTGGTGAGGGTGTTTTTACGTAAAAAAAAGTGTTTTTTAAGATTACGGCTTTAATATTAATTTTAGAGCAAAAATGTATATAATAAAAGTTGTAGAGAATTTAAAAACCTACAACTTTTTCTCACGAAAACGTGTGAAAAATCTATTTTTTTCAGCTTTCGGCCTTAGTATGCACTTTACGACAAAAGTGTATATAATAAAATTTACAGAAAATTAAGAGATGTACAACTTTTATTTAAAAAACTTTTCTCTACAGAGCATAGTTTAGCGTGAAAGTGTGATTTTCCGTTTTTTTAAGACAAATTGAGTTCGATTTTCATTTTGCGTCATTCACTCATGATTAAAATAAGGTTATGTTTTTGAGGTTAGTTTTTGTTTATTTCTAATGTTTTATTAATAATATTAGGTTTATTATTAATTATTTGCATTGGCATGAGAAAGTTGTGTGAGTGTTTCACACCAGATTTTTATTAGCTATAGAATGAGATCCCATGAGATTGTTGGATAGTTTTGAATCACTCTGTATACAAAAAAAAAATTTTAAGAAACGCTATTATTTAACAATTAATCAAAAAAAATGAACTAAAAAGAAAAAAATTTACAAAAAAAAAATCACAGACATTACAGTTAAAAATAAAAGCGTGGCGCATTAATATATATAATATTTTACAACGAATATTTTACAATAAATATTATATATATTAATGCGCCACGCTTTTATTTTTAACTGTAATGTCTGTGATTTTTTTTTTGTAATTTTTTTATTTTTTTCTTTTTAGTTCATTTTTTTGATTAATTGTTAAATAATAGCGTTTCTTAAAAAAAAATTTTTTAATATTTTTTTTTAGATTATTTTGTAATTTTTTTCTGTGATTTTTTTGTAAATCTTTTTTATTATTTTCTTTTAGTTAATTTTTTTAAGTAAGTGTTAAATAAAAGCGTTTTTTTAATTTTTTTTAAATTTTTAAACTTTTTTTTACAAACACCTCCACAGCGTATTGTCATCGAAGATAAACAAGTGTGCAACGTTTGATTCATATTGATACGGTAGAAGTATTAAAATTTTAAGTTGCAAGATTTGATGGATCCAAGAGTAAGTTAAATAAAAGCGTTTAATAATTACATTATGTTCAACTCACGTTGAAAGTCGCGTACTACATTTATACAATACATGTACCACCATCTAGCGACAAAAAGCGTTATTTTAACCAAACTCAGTCATACACTATTTGCTTAGGAAGTTTTTATTTTATTATTATATTATAATTAACTGAAGAAATTTTAACAGTTCAGGAACGTATTATTACAGTTGACATATAAAATTAAAACTTATTCATATAAATTATTTGAAGTAAATCATACGTAGAGGATATTATCACGTATCTTATTGGCTGCAGTTAAAAACAATAAAACATTTATTTTAGTGAACATGCTTTCATAAATATTTTGTAGAACCCACCGGGTTGGTCTAGAGGTAAAGTCGTCGCCAAAATCAGCTGTTTAACAGCTGATTTTCGGAGACGAAGGTTCCTGGTTCGAATCCTAGTAAAGGTAGTTACTTTTATACGGATTTGAATACTAGACAGTGGTTACCGGTGTACTTTGATGGTTGGGTTTCAATTAACCATACTCTCTCAGGAATGGTCGGCCTGGGTCTGTACAAGACTACACCTCATTTACACGTCATACACATCATCCTCATCTCATTGGGTCATGGGGTTGCTTATTGTTCTGAACTGAACAGATTGCAACGTACACAAATTAGGGATATAAAAAAAAAAAAAAAAAAAAAAAAAAAAAAATATTTTGTAGGTAAATTAACTGATTATATTAAATAGAAATTTTTGGAATTTGTACATGAGCAGCACGGTTGGCATTTTCTGATCTGTTGCGTTGATTGTACAAGTAAATTTTCTAAGTAACAAATCTGGTGTGAAACACTCACACAACTTTCTCTTGCCAATGCAAATAATTAATAATAAACCTAACATTATTAAAAAAATATTAGAAATAAATAAATACTAACCTCAAAAACATAACCTTATTGTAATCATGAGTGAATGACGCAAATGAAAATCAACCTCAGTTTAGCTTTAAAACACGGAAAATCGCTCATTCACACTAAACTAGGCACTGTACAAAAAAATGCTTTAAATAAAAGTTGTAGATCTTTTAATTTCCTATAAATTTTATTCAATACACTTTTGTCGTAAAATGCATTCTAAGGCCGAAATCTTAAAAAAATAGATTTTTCACACGTTTTCGTGAGAAAAAAACAGAAAATTGCTAATTACCGCTAAACTAAGCATTGTACAAAAAAATGTTTGAAATAAAAGTTGTAGAATTTTACATTCTCTCCAACTTTTATTATTATAACGTTTTTCACTAAAATGCATATTAAAGCCGCAATCTTAAAAATAAAATGTTTTTACGTAAAAACAGCCTCACGCAGAATTTCAGCAAACACGGCGCTTACCCTATCTTGTAGAGCATAAAAAATGTAGTAAATCACGCGATTTTAAAAAAAATCGTAAGACCAGTTTTTGAGAAAATCGAAAAAAAGTGAAAAATTATCCGAATAAACTACTACTTCCGGTTGACCGATTTTGATGAAAATGTTCGTGTCGGGTCTGGTAGTGGTATGTAACTTAAGTTTCAAGTTCGTACGATGTTCCGTTCTCGAGATATTCTGTTCACACACACACAGACACACACACAGACCAATCGCTAAAAACATGTTTTTTGGGTTCAGGGGGTCTGAAAACGTATAGATCCGGTGAAAACTCGATTTCAAAAAATCGACATGAAAACAATACTTTCCTTCCTATATATTCATATAGGCAAGAGAAAGTAATATGTAAATAAAATGCTTAAAAGATATACTTACAAAAAATTATTTCACAGATTTCATAATTCCTTAACATTTCATTCTTCATTCATTTCTTTTGTAATTATATATTTTTAAGAGTTGTTCAAATCTTTTTATTTTTTTTATTTAACGTCGCATCAACTGCAAGGGTCATTAGCGACGACGTTGGAGTGGAACTTTATGCAATGTGGGATGAAATGATTTTTTTGTAACGTATGAAAATATGCCGTGCCTGAGTGGGATTCGAACCCAGGACCGCATGGTGAGAGGCGAGCACGTTACCAACTGCGCCAATGCGGCCGGCTGTTCAGATCTTTATTATTCTTGTAATGTGTATATTATTTGTTTTTCCTGTGTTTTTACTTTCTCTTGCCTATATGAATATATAGGAAGGAAAGTATTGTTTTCATGTCGATTTTCCGAAATCCAGTTTGCACCGGATCTATACGTTTTCAGACCCCCCTGAACCCAAAAAACAGGTTTTTAGCGATTGGTCTGTGTGTGTGTGTGTGTGTGTGTGTGTGTGTGTGTGTGTGTGTGAGTGTGTGTGTGTGTACAAAATATCTCAAGAGCGGAACATCATACGAACTTGAAACTTAAAACTTAAGTTACATACCACTACCGGACCCGACACGAACATTTTCATCAAAATCGGTCAACCGGAAGTAGTAGTTTATTCGTATAATTTTTCACTTTTTTGCGAATTTCTCAAAAACTGATCCTACGTTTTTTTTTAAAATCACCTGGTTTATTTACTTTTTTATTCTCTACAACATAGGGTAGGCGCCATGTTTGCTGAAACTCTGGGTGAGGCTGTTTTAACGTAAAAACGTTTTCTTTTTAAGATTGCGGCTTTCATATGCATTTTAGCGCAAAACGTTATATAATAAAAGTTGTAGAGAATTTAAAAACCTACAACTTTTATTTCAAACATTTTTTTGTATAACGCTTATTTTAGCGGTAATTAGCGATTTTCTGTTTTTTTCTCACGAAAACGTGAGAAAAATCGATTTTTTTTAACATTTCGGCCTTAGTATGCATTTTATGACAAAAGTGTATATAATGGAATTGATAGAAAATTAAAAGATCTACAACTGTTATTAAAAGCATTTTTCGCTACAGAGCCAAGTTTAGCGTGAAAGAGTGATTTTCCGTATTTTTAAGCCAAACAGTTCAATTTTCATTGTTTTTGAGGTTAGGTTTTTGTTTATTTCTATTGTTTTATTGCTAAAATTAGGTTATATTGTTAATCATTTGCATTGGCAAGAGAAAGTTATGTGAGTGTTTCACACCAGATTTTTTTTCTTAATTTCATTTTATTTTAAACTTTTGAATTATCCACTGGGATATATTCTTTAAAAAAATTATTTTCTGTTTATTATTCACGTCATTTGTTTATTCTAAATTTTGTTAAGCTTTTGGATGGTTGTACAGTATTGTATAGTTTCTAAATAAAAATCAAAGTTCAAAAAAAAAATTTGTAAGTTACAAAAGTACATAATTTTTACTTTCTTTCTCTTGCCTGTGTGAATATATAGGAAGGAAAGTATTGTTTTCATGTCGATTTTTCGAAACCGAATTTTCACCGGATCTACACGTTTTCAGACCCATCTACACGTTTTCAGACCCCCTGAACCCAAAAAACATGTTTTTAGCGATTGGTCTGTGTGTGTGTATACAAAATATCTCAAGAACGGAACATCGTACGAAATTGAAACTTGAAACTTAAGTTACATACTACTACCGGACCCGACACGAACATTTTCATCAAAATCGGTCAACCGGAGTAGTAGGCCTAGTTTATTCGTGTAATTTTTCACTTTTTTGCTACTTTTTCAAAAACTGGTCATACGATTGTTTTTAAAATCACCTGGTTTACTCAATTTTTTATTTTCTTCAAGATAGGGTAGGCTCCATGTTTGCTGAAATTCTTGATGAGGATGTTTTTACGTAAAAAAGTGTTTTTTTAAGATTACGGCTTTAATATGTATTATAGCGCAAAAATTGATTTAATAAAAAATGTAGAGAATTTAAAATTCTACAACTTTATTTCAAACATTTTTTTGTATAACGCTTAGTGTAGCGGTAAAGCTACACTAAGTTCTGTTGAAAACGTGTGAAAAGTCGATTTTTTTAAAATTTCGGCCTTAGTATGCATTTTATGACAAAAGTGTATGTAATTAAATTTGTAGAAAATTAAAAGATCTACAACTTTTATTTAGAGCATTTTTCTCTACAGAGCCGCCTAGTTTAGCGTGAAAGAGTGATTTTCCGTATTTTTAAGGCAAACTGAGATAGATTTTCATTTTGCGTCTTTCATATATGATTAAAATTAGGTTATGTTTACTGAGGTTAGTTTTTTTGTTTATTTTTAATGTTTTATTACTAATGTTAGGTTTATTGTTAATTATTTGCACTGGCAAGAGAAAGTTGTGTGAGTGTTTCACACCAGATTTTTTGTTTTGTTTTGGCTGTTCATTATCATATAAATATAATATGTGTATAATAAAATTTATAGAAAATTAAGAGCTACAACTTTTATTTGTAGCATTTTTCTCTTACGAGCCAAACACGGATGGTTTTTCAATTAGATCAGTTTTAATTTCTTCTGACAATACAATCTCATCTCTTTTGTAATGTCTCATCTCTCTTTTTTGTAATCTGTTTTTACACTCCCACACTTGTAAAATGGTAGTGGCAGTTTGTCTACCAGTTAGTCTAACAATTTAATTTTGTTTAACATAAATCTATTTTTATAAAAAAAAAATAAAAAAAATTTACAAAAAAAGCAAAAAAAAAATATTAAAAAATTTTTTTTAAGAAACGCTATTATTTAACAATTAATCAAAAAAAAATGAACTAATAAGAAAAAAATTTACAAAAAAAAAATCACAGACATTACAGTTAAAGGTGTGAAACACTCGCACAACTTTCTCTTGCCAATATAAATAATTAACAATAAACCTAATATTAGTAATAAAACATTAGACATAAACAAAAAAACTAACCTTAATAAACATAACCTAATTTTAATCATGAGTGAAAGACGCAAAATGAAAATCAACCTCAGTTTGGCTTCAAAATACAGAAAATCACTCTTTCACGCTAAACTAGGCTCTGTAGAGAAAAATGTTTTAAATAAAAGTTGCAGATCTTTTAATTTTCTATAAATTTGATTATATACACTTTTATTATAAAATGCATACTAAGGCCAAAATCTTAAAAAAATCGATTTTTCTCACGTTTTCGTGAGAAAAAAACAGAAAATTGCTAATTACTGCTAAACTAAGCGTTATACCAAAAAATGTTTGAAATAAAAGTTGTAGGTTTTTAAATTCTCTACAACTTTTGTTATATAATTTTTTTCGCTAAATTGCATATTAAAGCCGTAATCTTAAAAAAACTTTGTTTTTACGTAAAAACAGCCTCACCCAGAATTTCAGCAAATATGGCGCCTACCCTATCTTGTAGAGAATAAAAAATTGAGTAAATGAGGCGATTTTAAAAAAAATCGTAGGACCAGTTTTTGAGAAAATCGCAAAAAAGTGAAAAATTGCACGAATAAACTACTACTTACGGTAGACCGATTTTGATGAAAATGTTCGTGTCGGGTCCGGTAGTGATATGTAACTTAAGTTTCAAGTTTCAAGTTCGTACGATGTTCCGTTCTTGAGATATTTTGTATACACACACACACACACACACACACACACACACACACAGACCAATCGCTAAAAACATGTTTTTTTGGGTTCAGGGGGTTTGAAAACGTATAGATCCGGTGAAAACTCGGTTTCGAAAAATCGACACGAAAACAATACTTTCCTTCCTATATATTCATATAGGCAAGAGAAAGTAAAAATAAAAATTTTGAATATTTCCGAATTTTTAATGTTTTTGGAATCGAATGTTATTCTTCACGTTTTTCTATGAAATATAAAAGTTGAATCGTGCTTCTAGCCCAAAAAAATACTCCATCCAGTAAACTTAGAAAAAACTCAAACACTCGATAAACTAAAACATACGACGTCGTCACAGTTTAAGTTGCTTAACTCACTTAAATAAAGTTACTTAAAGTTGCAAAAAAGCCTATATTGATCAGGAAGCTCTAAGCTATGCAACAATGAATTTTTTTTTAAAATCAGTCCAGTAGTTTCTGAGATTACCTCACACAAACAAACAAACAGACAGACGTTTCTTCTTTATTATACAGTAAAACCTCACTAATTCAAACTAATTGGGGGGAAGTGAAGTCCAAATTATTGAAAGTCCAAATTATCGCGAATATTTGTTTACATCTAAAAATTGAATAATTTAGGCAATTAAAATTAAAAAATAAACGTTACTTGTCTGAAATATCGATGTTTAATGAATTTACAGTACAGTATATTGAAAAGCAACAAAGTTAAAAGTATAGAAATAAAATATTTACGGCAGTAAAAATATTGTTAAATAATAAATGTACAGTGTAAAATGATATTTAATTAAAACACTGTACTTACGTACCGATTATTTGGCACTTGTTGAAGTAGAGGGTTGACAAATATCCTCAGGGATCATTTGAGGTTGCTTAGAAACAAACTTGTTATTTTTTTCTGTGATTCTTTGCTACACTGTTTTCTTATAACTTGTTGGCACATCTATCTTAGGACAAGATAATAGTCATTGAATTCCGGATTGAAGTCTGCAAATACAATAAGTTCATCTATGTGGTTTCTCACTTCAATAGCTTAAATTGTGGAACCTTTTCTTCACTGTGTAACCAATAATGTATTACAGGATGAAACAATTTTTAGTAGACAGTTAAAAGCTATTATTTTTTGAAGTAGCACTTTATTAATTTTTAATTAAAAATCTTCTAAAAAAATTAAAAAAAGCTGCTCTTCTTGGAGTAGTCCGAAATATCGCGAATTCCGAATTAGTGAAGTCCGAATTAGTGAGGTTTTACTGTATTAGTATTGACAAAATTAACATTAAAAAAGCAACGAATCTTTTTTAATACTTACCAAAAGCAGATGCAAAAAAAACGAGGTAAAGTTGATGCCATAGTTGAATTTAAGAAATCCATGGTGTAATATTTTTGCAAGTTAAAAATTACAGCGAAACAGAGATCAACGTGTAAAGGAGAATGGAATCCAACGTTGAGTTATTTAGATTTTTAAATCTATTCAAAATGAATAAAACAAATTGAGCCTAATACATTAGCTTTTATACAATTTGATCTGATTAACATTATTGCGCAAGCGCACTTCTTTCGGTTATGTTGTTTACAATTACCAAAACAAAATTTAACCTTTTAGTACCAACGTACGGAAAACAGGACGTCGATATATTTTACCTAGTTAGAACATCTGATTTACCGGACGTCCGTAAGTTATGCATAAAGTATCAACGTCCGGATAACCGAACATTTAAAAAAAACTTATTTTTCTTTTTTATTATTCCTAATTTGTGTACGTTGCAATCTGTTCAACCAGAACAATAAGCAACCCTATGACCCAATGAGATGAGGATGATATGTATGACGTGTAAATGAGGTGTAATCTTGTACAGACTCAGGCCGACCATTCCTGAGAGAGTATGGTTAATTGAACCCCAACCATCAAAGTACACCGGTAACCACTGTCTACTATTCCAAAATCCGTATAAAAGTAACTACCTTTACTAGGATTTGAATCAAGAACCTTTGGTCTCCGAAAATCAGCTGTTTAAACAGCTGATTTAAAGTCTGAATTTTGATTAAGCTGATTTTGGCGACGACTTTACCTCTAAAAACCAACCCAGCGTTGGTCTAGAAAAAAATTAATGGAATAATAATACATTTTGAAACCGCCTCCGTGGCGTAGTGACTAAGTGCGCTAGTCTACAAAGCAAAAGGTTCCGGGTTCGATTCCCGGGTAGGATCTAGAAATTTTAACACGTTAAAACCACCCTAAAGGTACCAAAACCCACAGTAATTGCTAATGACCAAGCTGTCGATGCGACTTTAAATTAACTTAAAAAATAAACTATTTTGAATATTTTTACTTTCTCTTGCCAATATGAATAAAAAGGAAAGTATTGTTTTCATGTCGATTTTTTAAAATCGAGTTTTCCACCCTGATCTACACGTTTTGAGACCCCCTGAAACCCAAAAAACATGTTTTTAGCGATTGGTCTGTGTGTGAACAGAATATCTCAAGAACGGAACATCGTACGAACTTGAAACGTGAAACTTAAGTTACATGCCACTACCGGACCCGACACGAGCATTTTCATCAAAATCGGTCAACTGGAAGTAGTAGTTTATTCGTGTAAATTTTCCCTTTTTTGCGATTTTCTCAAAAACTGGTTTTAACGATTTTTTTAAAAATCGCCTAGTTTACTTAATTTTTTATTCTCTACAAGATAGAGTAGGCGCCATGTTTGCTGAAATTCTTGGTGAGGCTCTTTCCACGTAAAAAAAATTGTTTTTTTAAGAATACGACGTTAATATGCATTTTAGCGCAAAAATATATAACAAAAGTTGTAGAGAATTTAAAAATTCTACAATATTTATTTCAAACATTTTTTTTTATAACGCTTAGTTTATCGGTAATTAGCGATTTTCTGTTTTTTTCTCACGTAACATTATTAAACAACGTATATAGAGAGGACACCAAAAATAACCTAGCGGTTTTTTTGAGTTTTAAGTTTAAATTTTACGAGTTTAATTATTATAAAATATTAAAACAATATAAATTATTTGAAATAAAATATATATATATATATATAAAAGTATAACCATCTTATATTGCGTTGTACGTTAAATTGCGTTGGTGAATGCCACATCTTACAATTGAATAATATTAATTTACATAAATTTTGTTGTCTCGTTAGTTTAAAATATTATTTCCAATAAAACTATTGCTAAACACGTATGTGTTTAGCAATATCATGACATATGACATATGTCATATATTTATCATGACATATGTAATAGCAATATTAAAACGATGCCTAACATACGATTGACATTTTAACATCGCAGTATCGTGTACAATTACAGTTCACTGTGTCTTCATACCACATTACTCATATATATCTATAAAAGGGCTCCCAGGAAAAACAGACTCGGTCACAATTTTTGTAAAACTGCGGTTTGCTGCCATGTTAGATAATTCTATGAACTATTACCTTCTAATCCTTGTGACCTACCGAAATTTTTATCTTCTGTGACTGATCAGTCACGTCCAAACATTAAAACAGAAGCTAAAATTTCACTACCTTTAAAAATATAATTTTAAATTTATTTAAACTTAATTTTAAAAAATCTGGTGTGAAACACTCACACAACTTTCTCTTGTCAATGCAAATAATTAACAATATAACTTAACATTAGTAATAAAACATTAGAAATAAATAAAAAACTTACCTCAATAAACATAACCTAATTTTAATCATGAGGGAAAGACGCAAAATGAAAATCAACCTCAGCTTGGCTTAAAAATACGAAAATTTTTGGAAACGATAATAACATGTGATGAAACGTGGTTTTTTAC
Source organism: Catonia carolina (assembly GCA_035578175.1). Classification (NCBI taxonomy): domain Eukaryota; kingdom Metazoa; phylum Arthropoda; class Insecta; order Hemiptera; family Achilidae; genus Catonia; species Catonia carolina. Next base: position 15,465,942 of record JAQMRL010000015.1, read on the forward strand.
TTATGATCCAGAAACAAAGCGACAATCAATGGACTGGAAGAGCCGAACTTCACTGAGAGCCAAAAATGCTCGAATGAGAAAGTCAAAACTTAAACCAATGATGATTGTTTTTTTTTTTGATATCCATGGGATTGTGTACCTTCACTGGGTTCCTGAAGGTCAAACAATTAATCAATATTACTACCTTCAGGTACTTTCTAAACTACGTCAAAGTGTAAGGAAAAACGTCCCGAACTGTGGAAGGACAAATCATGGGTTCTCCACCAAGACAATGCGCCAGCACATTCCGTGTTATCTATCAAGAGGTTCATAGCCAATTACAGCATCTCATTGTTAGAACATCCACCTTATTCACCAGATCTTGCACCGTGTGACTTTTACTTGTTCCCTAAGGTGAAATCTGCATTAAAAGCGACAAGATTTGAGTCTATGGAAGCTCAAGGAAGAGAAAGTGGCACGTGTTCTGAAGAAGCTGACAGAAGAAGACTTCCAACACTGTTTCCAGCAATGGAAATTCGCATGGAGCCAGTGGCGGTCGTAGCGGGTGGGCCCGGGCCCACCCATTTTTAATATGACTTGACTGAAACAATAAAACAACGAGGATTTTTATTCACAACAAGATGGAAAACAATAATGGTTACGATATTTACGTATCGCAAATGAGATGAATTAAACCTTATTTACGGGCATCTATGGCAGGGCAATGACTTAGTAACCTGGCGATTGTATCTATAGAAAGAGAGTTAAGTTTTCCTTTAATGTCGGATCCAGATCCAGTTGTGGACGAGTTTGCAGCTCAAAAAGGATGACGGCTACAGTTCAGTTTGTTTTAAAGTAAACAATAATCGAGAGTTGACTAGTTTATGTGTTATTATTTCTTCATAATTTTGACCAACAGAATGGATTTGGACTTGATTTTTATATTTCCAAACTGTTTTTGTAACTCCATGTACTGTTTTTAAAGTGTTCAATTTAGTAAATTTCTTTTAAAAATTACAAGGTTGTATTTGTTTATTCAATACTAATCCTGAAATAAAGATAGAATGTACTCAATCAGTTATCTAAATGTATTCAATTTATAAAATCATAGACAAATATATTATATGTATATATGTTTTACATAGGTAAAAATTATGTACATTACATATAAACAGCTACTTTTTAACCTAAAATATTAACATATAAATACATCAGTGGGCCCTTCCAGAAAAAAATTTCTGGGGCCGCCACTGGTTGTAGCGATACAGAAGGAGTGTAGGCCTAATAGTGTAGGGAGTGAAGGTGACAATAAATGATTATGTGAGGCCTCTCATAACAAACCCAGCAATCTCCACTTTTTAACGAAAGTTAGTTTTTAACTGATTCTAGAAGTATTTTTTGTCCTGAATCTGAATATGAAACCCAATTAAACCAAAAGACTCAATATCCCTTTCAAAATTAAACATGAAATTGGGATGTTACATCAAAGGCTGCAACATCCACAAAAAATTCATACAGAGTCAGCAATCTCCATTTCAACCAATCAGATTCCACCATTATGATCACGTGGTCATAATTTTCAGGTTATGTGTGATTTTTTTTTTTGGTTGTGTGTGAATAGTGTTAGATACTAGTAGTTCACTAACTAGTTAGTACTTCTCTTTAGATATTGATTTTATTATTGAAATATTAGAGTTGTAGCTGAAATAAATTGTACAAAATCAAAATAAGTTTTATCAATTGTCGTTAAAATTTTAAACATGGATTGTTTGCCAAACGTATTTTCACCTTTAAAAGCGAGGTGTAAAATTTTGTATCATAAATAAAACCATTGCTTATTTCTCTTCTACAGTAAATTGATTTGTTTAATTTATCACCTATTCTGAAAAATGAAGGCTCCAGGATATAATTATTAAGAAAATTTAAATTATTTGTTAAAATTAGCGAGTACAAATTTATATTTTAATGTAACAAATTCCACCTTTCTGCTAAATAAAGACATACCCGATTAAAATGCAAAAATCAGCAAACTCCAAAATAATTAGGTTGTAACTAACACAACAATATCCATGGATGGGTAAAACAAAAACAGCAATCTCCTCTAAGTTATAACAAAGTCCGCAATCTCCAATTTTATAATAACAATACCGCAAAAACTAAAAATATTACAACATTTTAAATGTAATATTCTAAATCAGCATTAAGAAGTTCATGTATATATATTTTTGTGTTAGTTTACAGCTGTGAACATAAGAATAGCAGTTTTTTGGCTCTCCTGAAAAATTTAGAAAAATGGAGATTGTTGGGTTTGTTATGAGAGGCCTCATGTATAAAATTAAAATTAAATTTTTTACAACGTCAGTCTCTTTATTTAATAGCCCACCTCGTACTCCTAATACAGTACAGTAGAAACTCCATTCCATATACAGTAACGAATAGAAGCAGAGTATGTTGAATAGATTAGGTGATGTATGACTAATCACAGGTAATAACAGGTAAAATAAAAACAAACGTCATACTAGGATTATAATTATTAATTTAACACATTCAAATTCATAACCTAGATATTAAAAAGATTAATAATTTTTTATATTAGTATAAATTTTTAGTTTTTACAGTTATACATTCTGCGCACTTTCTCTAAATCACCTTCAGTAGCGCCATCTCTTTGTCCAAACACTAACTTCGGATTTTTCTGGAAACATAAAAAAAAATCTGGTGTGAAACACTCACACAACTTTCTCTTGCCAATGCAAATGATTAATAATATACCTAACATTATTAATAAAATATTAGAAATAAACAAAAACTAACCTCAAAAACATAACCTTATTTTAATCATGAGTGAATGACGCAAAATGACAATCGAACTCAGTTTGGCTTAAAAATACGGAAAATCACGCTTTCACGCTAAACTAGGCTCTGTAGAGAAAAATGCTCTAAACAAAAGTTGTAGATCTTTTAATTTTCTATAAATTTAATTATATACACTTTTGTCGTAAAATGCATTCTAAGGCCAAAATCTTAAAAAAATAGATTTTTCTCACGTTTTCGTGAGAAAAAAAACAGAAAATCGCAAATTACCGCTAAACTAAGCGTTATACAAAAAAATGTTTGAAATAAAAGTTGTAGGTTTTTAAATTCTCTACAACTTTTATTATATAAGTTTTTGCGCTAAAATTTATATTAAAGCCGTAATCTTAAAAAAACAACGTTTTTACGTGAAAACAGCCTCACCGAGAATTTCAGCAAACATGGCGCCTACCCTATCTTGTAGAGAATAAAAAATTGAGTAAAATAGGCGATTTTAAAAAAAATCGTAGGACCAGTTTTTGAGAAAATCGCAAAAAACTGAAAAATTTTACGAATAAACTACTACTTCCGGTTGACCGATTTTGATGAAAATGTTCGTGTCGCGTCCGGTAGTGGTATGTAACTTAAGTTTCAAGTTTCAAGTCCGTACGATGTTCCGTTCTTGAGATATTCTGTTCACACACAGACACACACACACACAGACACACACACACACACACACAGACACACACACAGACCAATCGCTAAAAACATGTTTTTTGGGTTCAGGGGGTCTGAAAACGTATAGATCCGGTGAAAACTCGATTTCGAAAAATCGACATGAAAACAATACTTTCCTTCCTATATATTCATATAGGCAAGAGAAAGTAAAAATTTATTATTTTTTTTCTTGGTTGACCCACCGGGTTGGTCTAGAGGTAAAGTCGTCGCCAAAATCAGCTGTTTAACAGCTGATTTTCGGAGACGAAGGTTCCTGGTTCAAATCCTAGTAAAGGCAGTTACTTTTTTTCTTTAATTCCTAATATGTGTACGTTGCAATCTGTTCAACTCTGAACAATAAGCAACCCCATCACCCAATGAGATGAGGACGATTTGTATGACGTGTAAATGAGGTGTAGTGTTGTACAGACTCAGGTCGACCATTCCTGAGAAAGTATGATTAATTCAATCCCAACCATCAAAGTACACCGGTAACCACTGTCTAGCATTCAAATTCGTATAAACGTAACTACCTTTACAAGGATTTGAACCAGGAACCTTCGTCTCCGAAAATCAGCTGTTAAACAGCTGATTTTGGCGACGACCTTACCTCTAGACCAACCCGGTGGGTAGTTACTTTTATACGGATTTGAATACTAGACAGTGGTTACCGGTGTACTTTGATGGTTGGGGTTCAATTAACCATACACTCTCAGGAATGGTCGGCCTGGGTCTGTACAAGACTACACATCATTTACACGTCATACACATCGTCCTCATCTCATTGGGTCATGGGGTTGCTTATTGTTCTGAATTGAACAGATTGCAACGTACACAAATTAGGAATTAAAAAAAATAAAAAATTCTTGGTTGACCCACCGGGTTAGTCTAGAGGTAAAGTCGTCGCCAAAATCAGGTGTTTAACAGCTGATTTTCGGAGACGAAGGTTCCTGGTTCAAATCCTAGTAAAGGTAGTTACTTTTATACGGATTTGAATGATAGACAGTGGTTACCGGTGAACTTTGATGGTTGGGGTTCAATTAACCATGCTCTCTCAGGAGTGGTCGACCTGGGTCTGTACAAGACTTCACCTCAATTACACGTCATACATATCATCCTCATCTCATTGGGTCATGGGGTTGCTTATTGTTCTGAATTGAACAGATTGCAACGTACACATATTAGAAATTAAAAAAAAAAAAATTCTTGGCCTTCGGGCCAACCCAGTCAGTCAGCTGGTAGAAAGTCGCTATTATTTGTTATGTAACACTGGTTGAGCAAGCGACTTTGTATGGTGACCAGTTGACAGCCATCCATGAGCAAACTCTACTGGGGGTCCCTGTGCAAACTCGTGTCTAATCCACGTTAAAAAAAATACAGCAAAAAGCAGCGATCAAATTGGGTAGTTGTCAACAATGTACAGTTCCCAATAACAAATAAAATCAAAAGCAAACATAATTATTTTTTCTTTCCTTATACCATTTACTATATTTCTATATTTTAGAGGTAAATGCTAACTCCTATTTTAGTAAAATTCAGTTACTGCTACCCCTGAAACCAACTAGAAATGTTCTATTTAACCCTTTATAGGGCTGTACACTGCCCTTAACAGAGGGGTGGAGTGTCAAATTATTTACACTCAATTTGTTAGTTGAAGGGCTAAAATAAATAGTTGTATTTCTTATCACATGGTCAGCCAATTAAATGACTGAATCATTTAAGAACAGAAGAGATAGAGGTGTAAAAGACACTAATCAGAGTTATCTCCTCTAAAATTAATGAATTTCATTATTCAGCCAGACTCTGTGGTGAATGAAATAAAAGTGTCATCTGGAGGAAGGAAAGTAGATGTTTTTCAGATTCAAATACTTTCCTTCTTATATTATATTCTTATAGGCCAGCCCATAACAGACAGGTGGAGTGTCAAATTATTTCACTCAATCTGTTCGTTGCAGGGCTAAAATAAATAATTCTGTTTCTTATCACATGGTCAGCCAATTAAATGACTAAATCATTTAAGAACAGAAGAGATAGAGGTGTACAAGACACTAATCAGAGTTATTTCCTCTGAAAGTAATGAATTTTATTATCCAGCCAGACTCTGTGGTGAATGAAATGAAGGTGTCATTTGCAGAGTGGAAAATATGTGCTTTTCAGAGGGCCCGGCATGCTAATAAGCGTACTTTTCCATTCAGTGAGGAAGGCAATTGTAAACCACTTAACTCCTCGTTTTACTTAGTAAAACCTCTATAGGTTCAAACCAGACTACAGGCTGATGACCTAAACACAACAACAACAGGGCAGTACTAAGGGGAAAAATATACATGTTGTAAAATGTTAAATTTCGTTTTATAGAGACTTGAATAATGTATTTCTATTGTCAGAACAGGCTGGGCCTATACTGGAGCGCATGTGGCGCAGTTTTCAATTCTTCTGACATTAATCAGAAATATCATAATTTTATTGAGACATTAAAATTTCATTATAATAATAGTTGTCCAATTAAAAAGAAAGATGTAAAAAATATTGTCAGTGAAACAGATGAGTGGGTCACAGGGGAAATTTTTCAAATGAGGTCTGAAGTTAGAGATGTATACTCAGATTTTCTTTCACATAGGACTACCTTTAACGAACAAAGGTACAAAACTATTAAAAAACATTTTGCCAGAGAAGTCCAGAGAGCTAAATGTAAAAAAACTGCTAAAGTTCTTCATAAATCACCAAATCTAAACTCAGCAATATGGGAAATAATTAATAAGAATCAAGGTGTAGTTAGCAACAAAAGTTTTACTGACATACCAAATATTAGTTATTAGTACTAGATAGCTGTTACTTGTCCTATACTCCTCCTGGAGTCTCCAGGGCGCAAAAAAAAAACGTTCAGGGCAGGAGCGAAAACTGTGCACCCATTGTTGCCAGTAGCGTACCGTATATTGGGAGGCAGACATGTCTGGCACAGCAACGTGTCTGTGTCGAGCAGCCACAGTTTGTAGTCGAGGCACAGTTTTAGTTCACACGTTGAGCAGGAAACATGTTCGTCTAAGAGAAGCTAATAAAATTTGTGCTGATTACATGAAAATTTATTCAGTTGTAAACCTAGTATAAGGAGGCGAAGTAAGTCAGTGATCGGCTGGCTTGCATGTGCCGAAGCATCACGTCCAAGAGAGCACACCTGCTCCCTTACTTTCTGTAGCAGTTTTTCGTGCCCGTGCCTCTGGAAACTCCTCAGCATCCTATGGTTACTTTTCAGCCATGCTTTGGTCCCGCCGAGGTGAGCTGAGATGCTGGGCTTCTGTCTGATCCTTGTCCCTGGCATCTAGCACTTTTTCTATCCATGCTAGAGGCAACTTCTCCTACTGTAGCTTTTGCCCAACCCAGTGGTGTCAGACGTTTACCGTGCCGAAGGGTGGATGGCACTGGGGCATTTAATCAGTGTCTTAACGGTGCCTGTAGGAAACTTGGCTAAATCCTACAGTATTTTGCCTTACCCCTGTACGCGGGGCTATGCAGGGGCGGACTGATTATTTCCCTAGCTGAAAAGACAACTAAAAGTGGTTGTTGTTCCTTTTACTAGGAAAAGGAAGATGGCTCTAGATGCTTTGACTCTGGAAGGAGTGGATTTGAGCTACTCCCCTGAGGTGGAGTATCTGGGGGTTGTCCTTGATAGGGGCCTGACTTGGAGGGGCCACATGTCAAGGACTGTTGAGAGGGCTGCAAAGGCCTTATGGATGTTTAAGAGTCCGTTTGGGAGGACTTGGGGGCTTAGGCCTCGTATGGCAGAATGGGCTTATGTGAGCATCATTCTGCCAATGGTCACGTACGAAGCTTTTGTATGGTGGCCAAGAACAGATCGGCTGAGGAAGCTGAAGAGATTGGCCCGCCTAAGGACATGTTGTGCAATGAGCACTGGTCCAACGGCTACTATGGAGGCGTTGTTTGATTTGCCTCCTATTCATGTTCAAGTGAAGAAGGAGGCGATAAGAACTGCCTTGAGGCTGGAGGGCGGGTTCAGGGTCCCATCAGGGGAGATGGGCCACACCGAGATCTCCAAAGGGATTGAGGGGATGGGTGTGGTAGGTGGTCCTCGGGACCGTATGTACAGAGCATACGATTTCTCCGACACACTGAGGGTGAAAATTTTTGATCGTCAGGAGTGGGTGGAGGGACAGCCAGTGATACCGGAAGGGGTTACCTTTTGGTACACTGACGGCTCAGTGATGAGCGGAAGAGCGGGAGTGGGGGCCTGGGGGGCCGGGGGAAAGATTTCCCTGGCCCTTGGGTGTAACATAACCGTCTTCTAAGATGAAATATTGGCCAGTAAGGCCTGTGCGGCTCAGGGGGTCGCACACCTATATTTATATGCAGTTGCAAAGTGGTTGGCTGCAAAAGAAGAGCGCTGATGGGTAAGGGTGTGTAAACACCTTCTCAGATAAGTGCACTAGATCCTAGGCAGATCCTGCGCTTCATCGAAAGTGTGGGTCTTGCAGAAATAGGAATAGGGGCAATCACAAAAGATCTTTTAGGTCGCGGTGAGGAGGGGCTGCAAAAGCCTGTACGCCCTTATTGTAAAGTAAAGTAAGTAAAGTAAACCTAGTACAATTCTTCAATGTAATATCGTCAAACTTGTGTTAACTTGAACTTACCAAGCGTTTTACGTTTTTTTTTTAAAGTCACGTTGCCATAAAATTGTCTTCATTCGCTTTGCAAATTACAATTAAGTAATTCAATACAATACAAATAAAATTAGTTCTTCTATACCGGAATCTGACAAATCCGATACTAACCTGTTGTTGTTATTGTTTAGGTGATCAGCCTGTAGGCTGGTTTGAACCTGTAGAGGTTTTACTAAGTAAAACGAAGAGTGAGGTGGTTTACCATTGTCAACACTCACTGAATGGAAAAGTATGCTTATTAGCATGCCGGGCCCTCTGAAAAGCACATATTTTCCACTCTGCAAATGACACCTTCATTTTATTCACCACAGGGTCTGGCTGTATAATGAAATTCATTACTTTCAAAGGAGATAACTCTGATTAGTGTATTTTACACTTCTATCTCTTCTGTTCTTAAATGATTCAGTCATTTAATTGGCTGACCATGTTATAAGAAACAGAACTATTTATTTTAGCCCTGCAACGAACAGATTGAGTGTAAATAATTTGACACTCCACCTGTCCGTTATGGGCAGACTAACCTATTAATCTCACTAAAATGATCCAACGCGCTAAATGGCCAAACAAGAGCTAATTTCAGAACCTGAAAAATTTCAGCCTGTACTGCCCTGCTCGTGTTTGTCTTGAACGCACTGTGCCACCTTTGTTCTAGTATACGCCCGGCCTTACTCAGGTAAAAAACAAATAAATAATGTAAGGGAAAAACACCTTTTGTTCGATTAAGTTACATTAAAATAGTAATTAGACAGTAAGTTGTAAATATAGCCAACGGTCAATCATTTGATATTGTTTAGACGGGTGTATTTCTCCCTCTGTGTTTTTGGGCCTTTCTTCCACCTACCAACTTTCAGCCAATCATTGGGGTAGTTCTCTTTCCCGTTGGTAGGTTGAACGGTTGGTGGGAGAGGGAGGGTTGTCAACCAGAGGTTTCTTGGTTTGAACCCAGGAAATTCACAATCAGTTCTTTGAGACTTAAGAGTGGAACAGAGGACAATACAATACAATAAGTAATTCAATACAATACAAGTAAAATTAATTCTTCTATACTGGAATCAGATGAATCCGATACTAACCTATCACTCTCACTAAAATGTTCCAATGCATTAAATGGCCAAACATGAGCTACTTTCTGAACCTGAACAAAATATTCACCTTTCCTGCGTCTCCAGTATACGGTGGGAGAAATATCTGCTCTGCCTGCCCTGCTGCCCTGCTCGTGTCCGTCTCGAACGGCCTGTGCCACCTGCGCTCCACTATATGCCCGGCCTAAGATATTAATTTTTGTTTTTTTTTTTGTTTAATGGTTTAACGTCCGACTGTTCTGCAATTACTGCTAATGCAGACGGTGAAGGATGAAATGATTTTTGTAACGTATGAAAATATGCCGTGCCTGAATGGGATTCGAACCCAAGACCGCATGATGAGAGGCAAGCACGTTACCAAATACGCCAATGCGGCCGGCTAAGATATTGTGACAATGTCGAAGAAGGCATGGTTCGCGAAGTTTCTAGTAAAATGGTAAAATGTTCATGAAATGGTAAAGTGTAGATAATAGAGTAGAAAAGTAACAATAGGGTGGCTATAAAGGGATACCTATTCATGAAAGTTGTTTGAAAGAACTGCGCTATTGTGTTATTGTGTAAAACTATTTATGAAAAGATCGACCTGTAACACTTTCTACAATAGATTTATTGTTACTTGTTTACATCAGTTCATCAGTTATGACTTTTCAAAAACTAATAAAAAATCTGGTGTGAAACACTCACACAACTTTCTCTTGCCAATGCAAATAAATAATAATAAACCTAACATTATTAATAAAATATTAGAAATAAACAAAAACTAACCTCAAAAACATAACCTTATTTTAATCATGAGTGAATGACGCAAAATGACAATCGAACTCAGTTTGGCTTAAAAATACGGAAAATCACGCTTTCACGCTAAACTAGGCTCTGTAGAGACAAATGCTTTAAACAAAAGTTGTAGATCTTTTAATTTTTTATAAATTTAATTATATACACTTTTGTCGTAAAATGCATACTAAGACCGAAATTTTTAAAAAATCATTTTTCTCACGTTTTCGTGAGAAAAAAACAGAAAATCGCAAATTACCGCTAAACTAAGCGTTATACAAAAAAATGTTTGAAATAAAAGTTGTAGAATTTTACATTCTCTACAACTTTTATTATAAAACGTTTTGCGCTAAAATGTATATTAAAGCCGCAATCTTAAAAAGAAAACGTTTTTGCGTAAAAACAGCCTCACGCAGAATTTCAGCAAACATGGCGCCTACCCTATATTGTAGAGCATAAAAAATGTAGTAAACCAGGCGATTCTTAAAAAAATCGTAGGACTAGTTTTTGAGAAAATCGCAAAAAAGTGAAAAATTATACGAATAAACTACTACTTCTGGTTGACCGATTTTGATAAAAATATTCGTGTCGGGTCCGGTAGTAATATGTAACTTAAGTTTCAAGTTTCAAGTTCGTACGATGTTCCGTTCTTGAGATATTCTGTTCACACACACACACACGCACACACACACACACAAACACACACACACACACACACACACACACGCACACGCACACACGCGTACACGCACACACACACACACACGCGTACACGCACGCACACACACACACACACACACACACACACACACACACACACACACAGATACACACACAGACCAATCGCAAAAAACATGTTTTTTGGGTTCAGGGGGTCTGAAAATGTATAGATCCGGTGATAACTCGATTTCGAAAAATCGACATGAAAACAATACTTTCCTTCCTATATATTCATATAGGCAAGAGAAAGTAAAAAGATTATTAATCGAATCTCTGTGTCGTTCGAGAAGTATCTTTGAACCCCCAGTATATAAAAAGACCCCCGAGCGCGGTCAGTGAGTTAGTATTCGTTTGATCTTTGGCGAGTGGCTATCGGGCGTAGTGCAGGCGCGTTCCTAGCATTGTGTTGGTCAACGATTGTTATACTGTCTTTGTTTGTGTGTGTATTGTGAAAAGTTATTGTGTATCTATATTAAATTCAGTTTTTGTGTATTCTGTTTCATTTTGTATGTGTATTCTATAAAATTGATTGTAAGTGGTGCTAAGTAAATTATTAAGTTATTTATTGTTTATTATTTATTTTAACTGCCCATAACAGACAGGTGGAGTGTCAAATTTTTTTACACTCAATCTGTTAGTTACAGGGCTAAAATAAATAGTTCTGTTTCTTGTCACATGGTCAGCCAATTAAATGACTGAATCATTTAAGAACAGAAGAAGTAGAGGTGTAAAAGACACTAATCAGAGTTATTTCCTCTGAAAGTAATGAATTTCATTATACAGCCAGACCCTGTGGTGAATGAAGTGAAGGTGTTATTTGCAGAGTGGAAGATATATGCTTTTCAGAGGGCCCGGCATGCTGATAAGCATACTTTTCCACTCAGTGAGGAAGGCAATCGTAAACCACCTCACTCCTCGTTTTACTTAGTAAAACCTCTACAGGTTCAAACCAGCTTTTTGGCTGATGACCTAAACAACAACAACATTTATTTTAAGTAAATTATTATTGTTATTTATAATAAATAATTATATAAAAAAATATATTTTATAAAAATAATAATAAATATAGTAAATAAATATTATTATTTATTGAATTACTTCATTATAGTTAGTTTGTTGTTTATTTTGTAAATCTTTTAGTGTATTAATTATTTAATAACCTAGATCCCTAAACGGACCTTAGCGATAAGTGTCACTTTCCTTCCTATATATTCATATAGGCAAGAGAAAGTAAAAATCAGTTACTAGTAACAAAAAATGTAATTCTGGTATTTTTTAATATAAAGAAACAAGAAACAAATATGGACAAGATGTTGATTTGGTTAAAGAATTCAAATATCTAGGTAAGATAATTACTCATAACCTTAAAGAGAGGAGAACCTTGCTTGAAAGACAAAATAAATTAATCAGATCCCTAATTACCACAAAAAAAAATATATATATATATATATAACAAGAAAACCATGTCTATAAACACAAAAATCAGGCATTACAGGACAGTAGTGTTACCAGAGATATTATATGGGTGTGAAACATTATGGGATCCGACAGTCAAGTATGGAGGAGGAAGAATGGAGACAACTGAGAGGAAGATTGTTAGGAACTGTATAGGGAAATGGAACATCCAAGAGGGAAAATACCAGAACATCTCCAATGCAGAAGTGTACCAGAGGATAGACCCACTGACGGACGTCATGAGAAGGATATCTTCCTGGGGCACATCCTAAGAATGCCCGAGACAAGACTATTAAAAAAGCTAACAGAATTTTACTGGAAGAGGAAAACCCAACCCAAGTGGCTCAGAATGGTTGTGGACGACATGAGGGAGCTGAATATAGAGAGAAAGGATTTGGAGGAGAAGTCTGGAAATTACAACCTACTGAGAGACGGAATGATAAAATTCAAGAGAACGGAAACCAACAGGAAAAAAAATGGTGATATCCGAAGCGGAGAGGAAGAGTAGATCTGACCGAATGAAGAACTACCACGCGAGGTTAAGGGTGAAAAGGAACAATAAATGAACTTACAGTGGTCCCCTGTGGCCGTACAAGAAAAAAAAAAGAAACAAAAATTGAGATACAAAAATATGTGTCTTACATTTATTGGTAGACCTACCTATAAGAAATTCATTTTACGTCATGCATATTTTTAAACTTATTACAAATAATGTTGTACAGAAAATTTATATTCTGTGCTTTTCCTTATGAAATTTTTTTAGTTAATTTGTAAGTAGCATATTATCTTTGAAGCAACTATTTTGGGGTATGAAAAAATGGATTTTATAATTTATAAATTTTGGAACACTAGTCGGGAATTGAACCCAGGACCTTTTGTTTGGTAAGCTAGCGCACAAACCACTGTAAACAATCAGTTTTATTACAAAATAACTATAAGCTACTGTCAATTCAAGAAGAAACATTATTGTAACTTTAATTAATTTAAAAATTAAAAATAATGCAAATTATAATAATTTAAAAGTGCAAAAATCAATACCAAATATAAAATGAAATAACATCTGAATAAAAAACCTATAGTCCAGCCTCTCTTAGTTTGCTCCTAATGTAAATAAATAATGACGTCACTGAGCATGCGCATTGTATCAAAATGTGTACACGCTGATTAAAAAGTAAAAAAAAACATACTTTCAAAAGTATTTAAATACAAAATACTTTTAAAAGTATTTTTTTAAATGAAATTGTTAGACCTACATCATATCATGACTGATGTTTTTAGTACTTTAAGTACTTATAATTTAAAAAATAGTTAACTTAATAGGAATACAACATCCGTAAAGTCATAGACTCTAGCGTGCACCCTGTAGTAGGTGGCTTTTGTTTGTTGACAGTAGGAGCAAACTAAGAACGGTTGAACTGTAGAAAAACTATAGGTTATAGATGAAATCAGCACAACTGTTAATAACAGATAAAGTCAAAAACGACATAAAAATAATGAAACACTGAAATGTGTCTCACAGCGTTTCTGGATATATGAACTGGGACACAAAAATATGTCTCACAGCAGTCAACATGTTAAGAAGATTTATGAGAAGAAAATTAAATATTAAAAGAAATGAATTCCAGAAGCCAAATATTTGATGACAAAAGAAAGTATGATTTAATTAACACGTTGACTGCTACGTGACCCAAATATGTGTCACACTTGTCTTTAAAAATGGGCCACGTGCATCAAAAATGAGTCACAGTACATGAGTGATTTTTAAGCCGTGTTTTGTGGTTTCAAAAGCCACAGCTTCAGAGAGTGACATTATACTCTTAAGACTGTTTAGTTGGTATTTTTCAAATAATAGGATATTTCATATAGACTACAGGTAGTTTTCCTTGTTGTCCTTGTTGTCTTGTTTAGAATGTTGCTATTATATTTCATTTTATTATTTCTTTTGCTTGTTGTTGTTTAGGTCATCAGCCGAAAGGCTGGTTTGAACCTGTAGAGGTTTTACTAAGTAAAACGAGGAGTGAGGTGGTTTACCATTGCCTTCCTCACCGAGTGGAAAAGTACGCTTATCAGCATGCCGGGCCCTCTGAAAAGCACATATTTTCCACTCTGCAAATGACACCTTCACTTCATTCACCACAGGGTCTGGCTGTATAATGAAATTCATTACTTTCAGAGGAGATAACTCTGATCAGTGTCTTTTACACCTCTACCTCTTCTGTTCTTAAATGATTCAGTCATTTAATTGGCTGACCATGTGTTACGAAACAGAACTATTTATTTTAGCCCTGCAACGAACAGACTGAGTGTAAAAAATTTGACACTCCACCTGTCTGTTATGGGCTTATTTTGCTTATCTTCTTTTGCTTATTTTGGTTGAAAGAAATAGTCTAGAATACTTTGCAACTTAACACAATTATGTTAATTATTGTTTTTATTGTGACGCAAAAATGAGTCACATGGCTCTGAAATGTAAAATCATTCCAGCAGGCCATGTGACCCAAAAGTGTGTCATAACTTAATTTTACAAACAACAAAAAGAGCGCTGTTATTGTTTTAATTAATAAATGAAGTAAAATAAGAAAAAAAGGAATAAAATGTGAAAAATAAAAAAAAGTACGATGGCCCCGCTGCAAGTATCATAAAATTTAGTGCGGCAGTCAACGTGTTAAATAAAATTTAAAAATAAGAAAATAAGTAAAGAAGATTAATAAACCAACAAGATGCACTTATACACCCGCTCCATAAGAAAAAAGATAAACAAGATGTTAACAATTACAGAGGCATCTCTCTGTTGCAGGTAACCTATAAGGTTTTTTCCAAAATACTTTTGAGCAGGATCGAACCAATTTTGGATCCACTGCTCGGAGAATATCAAGGAGGCTTCCGCAAGGGAAGATCATGAGCTGAGCAAATCTTCAACCTCAAATCAATAATCCACTATGCAAAATCCAGATCTAGCCCACTGACAGTCTCCTTTATAGACTTCCAAAAGGCATTTGACTCAATTGATAGAGCAATCCTGGACCACACACTCAGAGAATTTGGAACACCAACTAAACTAGCAAATCTTCTTCGAGAAACCCTATCAAATACATTCTCGAAAGTAAAATTCAGAGGAGAACTATCAAAGCCATTTGAAATAAAAACGGGGGTCAGACAGGGAGATGGACTCTCCCCACTTCTGTTCAACTGTATACTTGAGAAGGTGGTCCGAATGTGGACGCAAAAATTAAGAGCACATCACATCAAGCCAATCACTCTGGGCGTCCAAAGCAGAGGAATTTCAACACACTGCCTAGCCTTTGCGGACGATTTCGCTATTCTCTCCAGGTCCACAGAGGAGGCCATTACAGCAATCAACCTACTAGAGGAGACAGCGAACCTGGTAGGACTCAAGATTTCCGCAGTAAAAACCAAATTTATAACCAGCTCAAAGACCCCGCCGCAATTTATACAGACAGATATCGGGAGAATAGAACGAGTCGCAAAATTCAAATATCTTGGGGAATACATCCTCCCAACAGGTCTTGATAAACCAGGCATCGAAGAAAGACTCAATAAGTTGGAAAGGGCGTACGGAATCACGAGGAACATATACGCCAGGAAATGTATTTCCAGAAATGCCAAAATCAGACACTATCAGACCGTTATCCTGCCTGAATGTCTATATGCCAGCGAATGTCTAATTCTCAACCGCAACACAGATAGGTTGAAAATCTTGGAAAGGAGAATTCTTAGAAGAATACTGGGCCCAAACCGCACGGAGGATGGGTGGAGATTGAAGAGCAACAAAGAAATATATCAATATACTGAGACAATATTGGCAACAATGAAGAAAAGAAGACTGCTCTTTTTTGGACACCTGCACAGAATGGATTCCAACAGACTCACTAAGAAAGTATTTGATTTCTGCCATAACAGGAAAACAACACAGGCATGGTTCCGAGAAATAGCAAAAGACCTACAACTGAACCAAATTACAACACGAGACATCTTAGATAGAAACAAATACAGAAGCCAAATACGAAGCATCAAAGAGTTCCAGGGTGGACACAGACCTCCGAGGACTGGAACAGCATGGTCTCAGGAGAGGAAGAAGAGATTCAGCGAGGGAATGAAGGCAATTTGGGCTGAACGGAGGAAGAACAGAGAGAAATTATTTGAAGTTGTATCGTGATCCCTAGTGATCCTAACGGAAAAAAAACCAACAAGAATCCAATTAATTGAGTAACTAATATTAAAATGACTTCAATATTTTAAACATTCGGAAGAAAAGATTTAAATAAAATAATGAGCATCTATAAAACCAATTGCAACAATGGTCAAGTGCCCCATTCGATCCCGATCAATTGAAGAAGACACATAGTACAACTGAGACTACAGGAAATTATAAAAGAATCGTAATTATTAATTATTATTTAATAATTTTGAGCTCATAAATAGATTAAAAAATAAATTAAAAATTCAATTTAAAATATCATGTTAATTATTAATTTTTAGTTTATATTTAGAATCGTAAAATAGAAGTGTCATCAATAAATTAAATTCAAGATAAGTAATTTTTGTAACATTTAATTTAATGTGAATATCATATATTCACATTATATTTATATTTTATTATTACACGGTTGCGTACGCTAGTATGAATCATTACCACATTCGTGTAACTCATGAAACAAAAAGATTTTTTTTTTTTTTTTTTTTTTTTTTGGTTTAACGTCCGACTGTTCTGCAATTTCTGCTAATGCAGACGGTGAAGGATGAAATGATTTTTGTAACGTATGAAAATATGCCGTGCATGAATGGGATTCGAACCCAAGACCGCATGATGAGAGGCGAGCACGTTACCAACTACGCCAATGCGGCAGTTGGCGCATTGGCCAACTGCCAATGCGCAGTTGGCCAATGCGCATTGGCCAACGGCCAACGGCGCATTGGCCAACTTTTTGGTCAAAAAGATGGCTGTAAGCTGGTCACCATACAAATTTGCTTACCCAACTGGTGTACTTGTGGGTCCACATGTGTGGGAGGCAATTGTAAACCACCTCACTCCTCGTTTTACTTAGGAAAACCTTTAGAGGTTAAAAATTCTATGTTAAAATTTTAAAAAATCGTGTATAATACCTATAATTGTGTATAATATAATGTTTAACATATTTGTCTGTATTTATTACAATAATTTATTTACATATATTGATATAAAATGGTAAGTTAAATATTATGAATCCGACCAAGTTAATAGCCCGGTAGGTATTTGTTAAATTAATGCGCAAGATGATAAGAATATTTTTTTAGTGTAGTTAGTACACTTTACCACTACAAATGCAGCAGCTGTGAAACACTACTAGTTTATTCGTACACTCATTCATTCTCCCACTACTATAACAACTCACTGCATTCCTCCAACTACACGGAGCTGCGACTCAAGCAGTAGATTAAAAAAAAATATTCTTATCATCCGGCGCATTAATTTAACAAATACCTACTACCAACTACACGGAGCTTGGAACCACAGTATAGTTAGTACATGCTACCACTACAAATGCAGCAGCTGTGAAACACTACTTACACTCATTCATTCTCCCACTACTATAACAACGGACTGCATTCCTCCCAACTACACGGAGCTGGGACTCAAGCAGTATGTAGGCCCGTAATAGGCAGGTATGATCATAATAGGTAGGTGAAGTGTTAGATTATTTGAGTAGTGTGAAATGTTCAAGCTGGCACAGGGTCAAGGCCATGGTCGAAGTTCAAGGCCATTTCTCAAAAAAAATTTAAAAAATCGACTGCGCAGCTTCAGGGAGCAGGTCAGTCGACTGACCTTCTCCCTGAAGCTGCACAGTCGATTTTTTAATTTTTTTTTTGAGAAATGGCCTTGAACTTCGACCATGGCCTTCACCCTGTGCTAGCTTGAACATTTTCACACTACTTATATGCACTCGATAAGAGTTATCTCTTCTGAGATTAATGAATTTCACCATTATTCAACCAGACTCAGTGGTGAATGAAGTGAAGGTGTCATTTTCAGTGAGGAAGTAAATGATTTTCAGATAACATTGGCATGCTGATAAGCGTACTTTTGTACTCAGTGAGGAAGGCAATGGTAAACCACTTTACTTTTCGTTTTACTTAGTAAAACCTTTAGAGGTTCATGACTTGAGAGGCTGATGACTTAATAAACAACAATAACAAGGTCGCAGGGAAAACCTAAGCAACGCCCTGTTACACACTAACATTATGGGAAATCGCTCGCAAAATTTGCGTATCAATCATTCCTCTGCATGAAAACCCTTTACATCTCAACTTGAGGGATGTTTACATCATCCCAATAAAAACTAACCTTGGATACTAATGTAGGTTTGCCATTTTTAGAGAATGCCATATTTGGATAATGCATAACACTGAATAAATCGTAAGGTACATCATACGTTGTGACAACAGACGGTGGCGCTTTCCCAAAATCTGATTTGTGTCCTGAAACATATAACATCGGAATTTAAAATATATAGATACTGAAGTCATGAGATTGCCTTTTCGCGTATGGATGGGCTGTGAGAAAGGGAATTGAAAATATGACAGTGCTGCCAACCTCAACAGTGCGACACTACTCGTACATTTCACTACCGTGCAGTTTCTACGTATATTTTGTAAGCTGTGGTTTAATCCGGGAAAATTTTCTTCTTAAACCTTATAAGAAATAAATCTAACGTATAATATTGTATCTATCATTGGGCTACTTTGGCCTAAAGTAAACAATGTATTGTAAATAAATAAATTTATTTATAAATGTACTTACTCATATTATATGTTATTTATAAACAACCAGATACCGAAAAAACCTAGAATACAAGTTTCATTAGGTATTTTACAAAATCAATCAGAGGTTTTTAAGAAGGGTAAAGGGCTGCTCGAGGATGGATCTAATACATAACGAGAAAGTTAGATCCGAATTGGGTGTATTTAGCTTGAATGAAAAAGTGGAGGAGTACCGTAATCAATGGAGGCAACATTTGGAACGGATACCAGAGGAGAGAATATCTCTGAAAGTGATGGAATATGTTCCAGTTGGAAGAAGGGAGGTGGGAAGACCTCGAAGAAGATGGCAGTAGTCGAGATGTACGGTGTTTGTGTAGACGTACAGGATGGTTTGTGAGTTCGGAACAGGCTTATGCCTAATACTTGATAGTAAGAAGAAGAAGAGGAAGAAGAAGGTGGAGGAGGAGAAGGAGGAGGAGGAGGAGGAGGAGGAGAAGAAGAAGAAGGAGGAGGAGGAGGAGGAGAAGGAGGAGGAGAAGAAGAAGAAGGAGGAGAAGAAGAAGAAGAAGAAGAAGAAGGCAAAATCAACTTACTTTCATCTATGTTATCCCAAAGAACTTTCACGTAATTATCTCTATCAGGTCTTGCTTGTTCATGAAGTAATCCTAATACATGTAATAACTCGTGTTGAATTGTCCCGCTATTTTTAAAACAATGGGACGGCATAAAGTTTACTGGTATCGGATTTATTTCTGGTCGATAACCGGCGACCGCTGAACACCCTCTATTTTCTATTTTATTTATAAGAATATAATTTAATTGTTTTTCTTCTGTGTTTGAAATATTCCGAGGTAAAAATGTTACACATGTTCTTGATTCAATCACGTCCATACTACTTCTAACTTTTTCTCGCTCATCGTTCGCTATAAAAAAAGAAATAAACAATCATTGAACTGAATTACAATCAACATCGGAATGAAATGTGAAAAAAACAAAATAGACGAGATCATCATTTTCGTATACAATGTTACCAAAAAGGTGTACGAAAATTAGATTACACATACACTCCCCACGTTGTATCAAAAAAATAAATTAAATTATATTAAATTAAATTATCTCAAAACTAAAATTCTTTTAATACTACACCCCACTATGTATCAAAAAAAAATCTAATAAACTAAAATTTGAGTACACATACCCCCTTTTGGTTAAAAGAAAAAAAATTAAAATATCTTAAAACTAAAATTATTTAAATGCACATTCTGCCCCCTTTGAGTCAAAAGAAAATTTAAAAAATTTTAAATATCTCAAAGCTAAAATCATTTTAATACACATACCCCCCCCTCCCCACCATTTCGGTCAAAAGAAAATAAAACAAATAAAAAAATTAAAGATATCTCAGAACAAAAATTATTTTAATACACATACCCTCTGTATCAAAAGAAAATTTAAAAAATGTTAAATATCTCAAAACTAAAATTATTTCAATAAACGCAATTGCGCGTAATGTTTGTCAGGTACAATCTGGCAAACGTTCTGATTGGTCTAAACGTGTGGAATAGCATAGCTCATCAACCGTGAAAAGCATATTATAACGGGTGTTTCAAAAAGGACAACTTCGAAGTTTGAGAACGCTAATTTATTACATTAAGTAATTACAAATTATACGGTATGAAATTATAAATGTTCAAAATGACTTCCTCCGCTTGTAATGCAAGTTCGGACACGTTTCATAACATTTGCAGCCACTTTTCGTAGTGTTTGCTGATTAGTTTGTAATTCACTTTCAATATTAGTCTTCAATTCTTCAATTGTATGAGGATTGTTTTTAAAAACCTTACTCTTTAATTTCCCCCAAAGAAAAAAATCCGCAGGAGTAAGATCTGGGGATCTTGGTGGCCACAATCCTTTTGATATCACACGATGGCCAAAAAATTCTCGTACGATACACAATAGACTTGTATACAATACTGTATACGTTTCCCATGGTCAAGTTCTTTCAGTTCATGAACGACACCGATGCAGTAAGGATGCAGATTTAATTTTTTGTAGCCCTTAAAGCGGAAGATAGTGATAATCCACCCTGTGAAGATAACTTTCTAAGTGATTTGCCGGGTGAGGTAGTCAAACGTTGTTTCACATCTTCCAAAACTTGTTCTGTTAACACTGATGGTCGACCTGAGCTTTTCCGATCCTGTACACTGCATGTCACGAAATTTATTAATCAGACGCGATATTGTGGTGTTATTAGGTACTTCAGAATTGGGAAATTTTAACTGGAACTCGTCTTTCACTCGTTCGTAAGATTTATATGCACAATAACTTTCAATAATAAAAACACGCCGGCCGCATTGGCGCAGTTGGTAACGTGCTCGCCTTTCATCATGCGGTCCTGGGTTCGAATCCCACTCAGGCACGGCATATTTTCACACGTTACAAAAAATCATTTCATCCTCATCACACACAGTTGCACCCCAACGTCGTCGCTAATGACCTTGATGTTGATGCGACGTTAAATAAATTAAAAAAAAAAAACACGTTCATCCTTTGAAAAAAACATGTTTGAACTTTTTTTTTGTCATCAGTCTCTCGACTGGTTTGATGCAGTTCTCCAACCTGTTCTATCTTGCGCAAGTCGTTTCATATCTACATACCTGTAACACCCTACGTCTTTTGTAATTAACTTTATATATTCTAATCTTTGCCTCCCTCTACAATTTACTCCCTCAATGTTACCCTCCATTATTGATAGCCCAATACCTGGATGTCTTAGGATATGCCCCACTAGCCTATCCCTTCTTTTGGTAAGATGCTTCCATATACTTCTTTTTTCATCCACTCGCCTAAGAACCTCTAAATTACTTATTTTGTCCACCCACCTAATCTTTAACATTTTCCTATAACACCACATTTCAAAAGCTTCTATCCTCTTCCGTTCTACAGCCCCTATCACCCACGTTTCACTTCCGTATAATGCTACACTCCAAACATAATGTTTTAAGAAATTTTTCCTAATCTGTAAATCAATGTTTGTAGTCAGTAAGCTGTTTCTCATTTCAAAGGCTTTTCTAGCTTGAGCAATTCTACTCTTGATATCACTCGTGCTTCTACCATCCTTTGTTATTTTACTCCCTAGATAGCAGAATTCCCCAACTTCCTGTATGTTTTCAATGTATGTTTGAACTTATACAGACACAAATGAATACTGGGATAGCACTAGTACATGTCAATAATACAAAATGGGTCAACAATGAGTATGATAGTGCCAATTGTTATTTGGGGGAAAAAATATTCCCTATGCAGAAAATATTAACCCTTAAACTTCGAAGTGCGTCCTTTTTGAAACACCCGTTATTATGTAGGCTACTTACCTATAATATTTAATATCCTTTTTACTTTCTCTTGCCTATATGAATATATAGGAAGGAAAGTATTGTTTTCATGTCGATTTTTCGAAATCGAGTTTTCACCGGATCTATACGTTTTCAGACCCCCTGAACCCAAAAAACATGTTTTTAGCGATTGGTCTGTGTGTGTGTCTGTCTGTGTGTGTGTGTGTGCGTGCGTGTGTGTGTGTGTGTGTGTGTGTGTGTGTGTGTGTGTGTGTGTGTGTGTGTGTGTGTGTGAATGTGTGTGAGTGTGTATGAGTGTGTATGTGTGTGTGTGTGTGTATGTGTGTGTATGTGTGTGTGTGTGTGTGTGTGTGTGTGTGTGTGTGTGTGTGTGTGTGTGTGTGTGTGTGTGTGTGTGTGTGTGTGTGTGTGTGTGTGTGTGTGTGTGTGTGTGTGTGTGTGTGTGTGTGTGTGTGTGTGTGTGTGTGTGTGTGTGTGTGTGTGTGTGTGTGTGTGTGTGAGTGTGTGTGAACAGAATATCTCAAGAACGGAACATCGTACGAACTTGAAACTTGAAACTTAAGTTACATACCACTACCGGACGCGACACGAACATTTTCATCAAAATCGGTCAAACGGAAGTAGTAGTTTATTCGTATAATTTTTCACTTTTTTGCGATTTTCTCAAAAACTGGTCCTACTATTTTTTTAAAAATCGCCTCATTTACTCAATTTTTTATTCTCTACAAGATAGGGTAGGCGTCATGTTTGCTGAAATTCTGAATGAGGCTGTTTTTACGTAAAAACAAAGTTTTTTTAAGATTACGGCTTTAATATGCAATTTAGAGCAAAAATTTATATAATAAAAGTTGTAGAGAATTTAAAATCCTACAACTTTTATTTCAAACATTTTTTTGTATAATGCTTAGTTTAGCGGTAATTTGCAATTTTCTTTTTTTTTCTCACGAAAACGTGAGAAAAATCGATTCTTTTAACATTTCGGCTTTAGTATGCATTTTACGACAAAAGTGTATATAATAAAATTTATAGAAAATTAAGAGATCTACAACTTTTATTTAGAGAATTTTTCTCTACAGAGCCTAGTTTAGCGTGAAAGTGTGATTTTCCGTTTTTTTTAAGCCAAATTGAGTTCGATTTTCATTTTCCGTCTTCCACTTATGATTAAAATAAGGTTATGTTTTTGAGGTTAGTTTTGTTTATTTCTAATATTTTATTAATAATGTTAGGTTTATTATTAATTATTTGCATTGGCAAGAGAAAGTTGTGTGAGTGTTTCACACCAGATTTTTGTATTATATTATAGTATTATTTGATATTGTAAATTGTCGTATCTTTATCCTTTTCTTGTAAACTATCCTTTTTATTGGCTTTATTTTATCCGTTTTTCTTTAAATTATATCCTTTTATTGTAAAAGTATGCATTGCGAAAAGTGTTAGTGGACAGTGCTACCACATCAACAAATACAAATTTCACTGAACATTATGCGGTAGCACCAAATAAACTATGTGGAATAAATATAAACTTATGTGGAATACAAAAATTTTTCACCTTAGTTCCTCTTTAAAGCACGTTAAAATACCATCTTATCCAGATACTCACTATAGTTTGAAGTGAATTGGTAAGGGACAATTCCTCCAGGCCATTTGTACTTCTCCAAAATTACTGCGTTTCTTCCAGTACCTAACATACTCATTCTGGGTGACATCAGTTCGTCAGGAATCATAATATCTCCTTCAAATAAATCCGAAGATAATTCTGGATAAATTCCATTACCTATAGAAACAAAGTAAACAGAAATAATTATAAAAATCTGGTGTGGAACACTCACACGACTTTCTCTTTCTAATAAAAATAATGACCAATATAACCTGACATTACTAATAAAAGTCTTGGGTTCGAATCCCATTCAGGCACGGCATTTTTTCATACGTTACAAAAAATAATTTCATCATTCACCGTCTGCATTAGCAGTAATTGCAGAACAGTCGGACGTTAAACCAAAAAAAAAAAAAAAAAAAATTACTAATAAAACATTAGAAATAAACAAAAAACTAACCTCAAAAAACATAACCTTATTTTAATCATGAGTGTGTCACCGCCACCCCTTCTACTGTGTTGCCGGCTTCAATAGTTCTTCCGGTCTTTGACGGCTTAGCGACAAAGCTTTCGGCTGCCCACCGCAAAAGCCTTTGTCATCAAGGCAAAACCAGTACCCGCTCTCTGCCACAGCGCTCCCGGCAGCTATATAAAGAGCGCTGCACTGAGCCGAGTCAATTCAATTACAATCAAGACACCGAGGGATTCACTTCCATCAGACAGCAGACGAGACGTCCACCACGGCACACGGCTGCCGGACTCCAGAGAAGAATAATCGACGACCCCGCAACAGAGAAGGTGATGCTTCCGCTCGCCGACCCGTCACCGTAAGCCGTCGACCGGACCGTCATCGCCCGCTGACGCGAGCGATGCCCACAGCGGTCCCTCGACCGAGCCTTACGTCCACCGGACCCGACGAAGCAGCCATCGACGCACTACTGCGAGGGAAGAAGATGACGTCTCCGCTGGACGACGACACGCCGTGTCGCCCAGCTTCTCGTCGCAGCCACGCGCTGACTACGCCGGTCTCCGTCGAGACCAGCACAACGGTCCTTCTCAGGACCAATTTAATAAGGTTTACATCGGCCCTTTTCAGGGCCATCAAACACCTCTGTCTGCCTCGGCGGACACACACACTTAAACGGCCCTTTTCAGGGCCACCAAATTAATAAGGTTAGCCACATAATGTCGCCATCCGGTGACAAGTGAAAGACGCAAAATGAAAATCGACCTCAGTTTGCCTTAAAATACGGAAAATCGCTCTTTCACGCTAAACTAGGAACTGTACGAAAAAATGCTTTAAATGAAAGTTGTAGATCTTTTAATTTGCTATAAATTTGATTACATAAAGTTTTGTTGTAAAATGCATACTAAGACCGAAATCTTTAAAAAATCGATTTTTCACACGTTTTCGTGAGAAAAAAAGAAAATCGCTAATTACCGCTATACTAAGCGTTATACAAAAAATTGTTTCTAATAAAAGTTGTAGAATTTTAAATTCTCTACAACTTTTATTATCCTACATTTTACCGGTAAAATGTATAATAAAGCCGCAATCTTATAAGAAAAAACAATTTTTTTACGTGAAAACAGCCTCACCAAAAATTTCAGGAAACATGGCGCCTACCCTATCTTGTAGAGCATAAAAAATTGAGTAAACCAGGCGATTTTGAAAAAATCGTAGGACCAGTTTTTGAGAAAATCGCAAAAAAGTGAAAAATTACATGAATAAAGTACTACTTCCGGTTAACCGATTTTGATGAAAATGTTCGTGTCGGGTCCGGTAGTGGTATGTAACTATAAGTTTCAAGTTCGTACGATGTTCCGTTCTTGAGATATTTTGTACACACACACACACACACACACACACACACACACACACACACACACCAATAGCTAAAAACCTGTTTTTTGGGTTCAGGAGGTCTGAAAATGTGTAGATCCGGTGAAGAGTGGATTTGTTAAAATCGACATGAAAACGATACTTTCCTTCCTATATATTCATATAGGCAAGAGAAAGTAAAAATGAATTGGCTTAGTAGTACAATACGGCCTCAAAAAAAAAGAAAATAGAACACATCCTTACCTGTTGATAGATAATCTTTATTCGATACAACACACTTTGAAATATTTATAAAAAATATTAAGAATATCAAGTAACCATATACAAATGCCATTTATGAGAAATATAAACCACTTATTAAATGACTTCCACAAATTAACAACTCTACTTGTTAAAAATGAAATTGTACTTGATTATTTCAATTTACTATTTATTTTTAACTTACTGGTGAAATTATAAATAATTTATGTTTCCGTAAGTAAGCTTCAAATTGAATTAGTAAAACATTAGTGATAATTTTTATTGTAGTATGCAAATAACAAAGCGTCACCTATCAAGTCAAGTGAAACTACAGAGTACACAAAAAATTTAACACTACATAAAAAAAAATCTGCTGTGAAACACTCACCCGAATTTCTCTTGCCAATGTAAATAATAAAACATATAACTTATGTTTAATCAATCATCAGTAAACAATGTCTTCTTCTTCTTCTGCCTTTTAAGGATTAGGCATCTCTGCCTGTTCTGAACCTCTCAAATCTGCCACCTAAATGCCATTACCTTTGTCTTCTTCGTTGAAACTGTCAACTTATATTCTTTGCAGAGTTTGTTCAGCATGAAAAGTGCTCTCTACAGGTCATCCTCATTCTCCTGTAGCACTATCAGGTCATCAGCAAATAATTTATTACACACTCTATCTGTTGGTTCCAGGGCTACAAAAAATAGTTCTGTTTCTTATCACATAGTCAGCCAACTATATGACTGAACTATTTAACAACAGAAGAGGTAGAGGTGTAAAAGACACCAGTCACCGTTATCTCCTCTGAGAGTAATGAATTTCACAATACAGCCATACCCTGTGGTGAATGAAGTGAAAGTGTCATTTGCAAGATGGAAAGTGGGTGCTTTTTGAAATGCTGATAAGCATACTGTTTCAACTCAGTGAGGAAGGCAATAGTAAACCACCTCACTCCTCGTTTTTACTTAGTAAAACCTCTAGAGGTTCAAACCAGCTTTTCAGCTTTTGACCTAAACAACAACAGGGCAAGAGAAAATAAAAGTAAAACTGACAGTTTTTTTTGCACCCTGTATTAGAAGTACTTGTGTTGAGTAGCATTACTGATTATTTTAAGTAGGTATTATGTAAATGAGGCAGGAAGTATTTGTGAAAGGGGAGGGTCTGACAGCACCCACTTTTTGATAAAACACTTTCCTTGTTGGAATTCTTTAACACTTATATATGTCAATCTCTCATTCCAGTCAAGCATGGAGACAACCGGAACTCATTATACATCAGTTTGTTGCTGTTGTTTAGTTCATCAACCAAAAGGCAGGTTTTTTTTTTTTTTTTTTTTTTTTTGTTTAACGTCTGGCTGTTCAGCAATTTCTGCTAATGCAGACGGTGGAGGATGAAATGATTTTTTTTTAAATATGCTGTGTCTGAATGGGATTCGATTTCGATGGGTTTTAGGCTATTGAAACTCTTAAAAAGTTAGCCCTAAAGGGTTGAAAATAATGTTTATATTCTACATTATGGCTTTTATTAGGTTAGATAATCTGCTGTTTTTAAACCAGCTGATGTGATTCAAATAAAGATTTGTCATAAATAAAGTCATATGATGTAGCAAATAGCGACGTGGTACTAATATTTTTTTTTAACGTCCGACTGTTGTGTAATTACTGCTAATGCAGATGGTGAAGGATGAAATGATATTTTGTAACATATGAAAATATGCCGTGCCTGAATGGGATTCGAACCCAAGACCGCATTATGAGAGACGAGCACGTTACCAACTACGCCAATGCTGGTTTGAACCTGTAGAGGTTTTACTAAGTAAAACGAGAAGTGAGGTAATTTACCATTGCCTTTCTCTAAGTGGAAAAGTATGCTTATCAGCATGCCAGGCCCTCTGAAAAGTATTTACTTTCCACCCTGCAAATGACACCTTTACTTCATTCACCACAGGGTCTGACTGTACAGTCAACTCTCCGTATTTGCGGTTTCATTTTTTGTTACAATTTTCAGTAATCGGGGTGAGCTAAATTCAATATTTGCGGTTTGTTCCGAATGAAAAGGAATTCAAACGTTCAAGAAATGAACTGTAGATTAAAAGTAAAATTCAATTAAAGTGTGTTCAAGAAGAAAGACAATTTGGGAAGCTAGTGACAAGAAACATACCAATAGAGACCACATTTAAAAAAATGTGGGAGGAAATAACAACCGACCGATTACTTACCTTAACATAAATCTTTTTTTCTGGAGGAGCACAAATTCGGAAGTTCAAGGTCTTTAAAAGCAAAGGCAATATTTTCCACAGAATATAATGAAAAGCTTCCGACATCATTCTGAAATAGTCGAAAAACTTATGACCAATGTAAATCCAGCCTAAAATATTAATCAAGTTTTGCTAGTTAGTTACAGGGCTACTAAAAATATTTCTGTGTCTTACCACATGGTCTTGCCCATAACAGACAGGTGGAGTGCCAAATTATTTACACTCATTCTGTTAGTTGCAGGGCTAAAATAAATAGTTCTGTTTCTTATCACATGGTCAGCCAATTAAATGACTGAATCATTTAAGAACAGAAGAGGTAGAGGTGTAAAAGACACTAATCAGAGTTATCTCCTCTGAAAGTAATGAATTTCATTATACAGCCAGACCCTGTGGTGAATGAAGTGAAAGTGTCATTTGCAGAGTGGAAAATATATGCTTTTCAGAGGGCCCGGCATGCTGATAAGTGTACTTTTCCACTCAGTGAGTTGTGGCAATGGTAAACCACCTCACTCCTTGATTTACTTAGTAAAACCTCTACAGGTTCAAACCAGCCTTTTGGCTGATGACCTAAACAACACCACATGGTCAGCCAATTAATGACTGAATCATTTAAAAACAGAAGAGGTAGAGGTGTAAAAACACTAGTGAGAGTTATCTTATCTAAGAGTAATGAATTTCATTATACAACCAGACCCAGTGGTGAGTATAAAAAGAAGAAGTCATTTGCAGGGTGGAAAGTACTGATATGTAATGACTAGATGAACTCAGTGTGGGCAATGCACTGCTGCTAGTGTTGTACGTATATTTATAAAAAAAATCTGGTGTGAAACACTCACACAACTTTCTCTTGCCAATGCAAATAATTAATAGTAAACCTAACATTAGTAATAAAATATTAGAAATAAACAAAAAACTAACCTCAAAAAACATTAGTGAAATACGCAAAATTAAAATCGACCTCAGTTTGGCTTAAAAATACGGAAAATCGGTCCTACACGCTAAACTAGGCACTGTACAAAAAAAAGCTTGAAATAAAAGTTGTAGATCTTTTAATTTTCTACAAATTTTATTATACACACTTTTGTCGTAAAATGCATTTCTAAGGCCGAAATCTTAAAAAAATCGATTTTTCACACGTTTTCGTGAGAAAAAAACAGAAAATCGCTAATTACCGCTAAATTAAGCGTTATACAAAAAAATGTTTGAAATAAAAGTTGTAGAATTTTTAATTCTCTACAACTTTTATTATATAACGTTTTGCGCTAAAATGCATATTAAAGCCGCAATCTTAAAAAGAAAATGGTTTTACGTGAAAACAGCCTCACCCAGAATTTCAGCAAACATGACGCCTACCCTATCTTGTAGAGAATAAAAAATTGAGTGAATGAGGCGATTTTAAAAAAAATCGTAGGACCAGTTTTTGAGAAAATCACAAAAAAGTGAAAAATTACACGAATGAACTACTACTTCCGGTTGACCAATTTTGATGAAAATGTTCGTGTCAGGTCCGGTAGTGGTATGTAACTTAAGTTTCAAATTTCAAGTTCGTACGATGTTCCGTTCTTGAGATATTCTGTTCACACACAGACACACACACGCACACGCACGCACACACACACACACACACACACACACACACACACACACACAGACCAATCGCTAAAAACATGTTTTTTGGATTCAGGGGGTCTGAAAACGTATAGATCCGGTGAAAACTCGATTTTGAAAAATCGACATGAAAACAATACTTTCCTTCCTATATATTCATATAGGCAAGAGAAAGTAACAAGCAACTGTGTTGTATATATAACCATGTTGTTGTTGTTTAGGTCATCAGCCAAAAAGCTGGTTTGAACCTGTAGAGGTTTTACTAAGTAAAACGAGGAGTGAGGTGGTTTACCATTGCCACAACTCACTGAGTGGAAAAGTATGCTTATCAGCATGCCGGGCCCTCTGAAAAGCACATATCTTCCACTCTGCAAATAACACCTTCACTTCATTCACCACAGGGTCTGGCTGTATAATGAAATTCATTACTTTCAGAGGAAATAACTCTGATTAGTGTCTTTTACACCTCTACCTCTTCTGTTCTTAAATGATTCAGTCATTTAATTGGCTGACCATGTGACAAGAAACAGAACTATTTATTTTAGCCCTGCAACTAACAGATTGAGTGTAAAAAATTTGACACTCCACCTGACTGTTATGGGCAGATATAACCATGTACATCAATAAATTGCCATAAGGTTTAAAAAGTTGTGACAATTTAAGTCATTTTAAAAAAAAAGCTAAAACAATATTTGATTGATGACCCCAACCATCAAAGTACATCGGTAACCACTGTCTAGAATTCAAATCCGTATAAAAGTAACTACCTTAACTAAGATTTGAAGGTCCCTGGTTCAAATCCTAGTTTAGGTAGTTACTTTTATACGGATTTGAATTCTAGACAGTGGTTACCGGTGTACTTTGATGGTTGGGGTTTAATTAACCATACTCTCTCAGGAATGGTCGGCCTGGGTCTGTACAAGACTACACCTCATTTACATGGCATACATATCATCCTCATCTCATTGGGTCATGGGGTTGCTTATTGTTCTCAATTGAACAGATTGCAACGTACACATTAGGGATTAAAAAAAAAAAAAAAATTTGATTGATGAAACATTTTACAGTGTGCTTGAATTCCTTTCTAAATAGTTTTGGATGAAAAGTATTTAACTTCTAATTAAACAAATATTGTGTACTATTTGATACAAAGGGGTTCATGACAAGCCTACTGAGTTAAGCAGTAGCGGGAAGAAATTATTAGTAAGTGATGAATTTATTATTGTGTTTGACTTCTTAATTTTAAATTTTGTGCAATATTTGATACAATGGGGTTCATGACAAGCCTACTGAAGCAAGCAGTAGCAGAAATAAATTTTTGGTGGTGAGTGATAATGAATTTATCATTGTGATAAACTTTTTGTTTATCAGTTTTATCTTGACATATCCTATACTCTCTTTGGAGTCTTCTAGATGCAAAAAAAAATATATTTTTTTTTTCTTTTTTTTTCTTCTTTTTCACCTATATTTCAGTTAAGCACGGTTTTATTGTGTATTATAATTGTAATGTTTGTTTCCTTCAATACAACACTTAATAACATTCCATTCCACACTTTGAATTGTTTTACCCTGCTTTCGAATGGTCGACATGATAAACTCAAGTATAATTCACGGATAGATAACTAATTTATAACAACACAACAGAATAATGAATAAAATGTGAAGAATTAAAATGAAAAAAAAAAACGGAATGAGTTTTAACAAATAAAAATACTTTTATTTGTATAAATGTAGCCTAAAACTTAAAAACAGAATAGCTGAAAAACAGAAATACTGAAACCTCACTTTTGTAAATTTTGTCACTTATAACGTTTTTCTGTTGAGCCATTCAATTGATAGTTTTACTACAATCATAACAATAATATTAATAATAATAATTTTTTTTTTTTTTTTTTTTAAGGGTTGATGGCCTCCACTCACCCCTTACAGCCATCCCAACCTCCATGAAGATAACTAACAGGGAAGCGGGGACGACCAACATGAGTAGAGCAAGTGCAGCAACAGATAGAAATCCTTGAACGCTGCACTTACCTATAATAATAATAATAATAATAATAATAACAGTGTTATAATATGTCTGGATTGTGAGGCGGAAGAGAACAACACAGTACATGCGATTTTCGACTGCAGAAGATGGATACCAGAGAGGGAAGTTCTAGGGACCAAGCTTGTGTTGCCGATTTCTCCAGAAAATCTCAATGATTTTATGATTGCAGAAGAAGAAAGCTGAAAGGCCATTAAGGAATTCATCCAGAAGGTGATAAAGATCAGAGAAGCCCAGCTGTGTTAGTCTCAAAAGAAATCACTCAAAAAAAGGGGGCATGGGTGGTAAGAACAGAAATCGCTCTGAGATGTTATCCAACTAATAAAGAACCTCCGGCTTGTGGTAAAGTTACGCCTAACAGTGATCACATATCAGAGTGCGACGCACTCTGATATGTGA